>VXAC01003559.1:576991-632640 GCA_013399225.1 Rhipidura dahli | reverse complement strand
TTTTTTTTTTTTGTATTTGTTTTACCCCACAAAGGCTTGGAAGGTTAAAACTTTCCTGCTGTTTAATTCCTTTCCTGTAAGATTTCCAGCATTTTTGTAGGTGTTTTGGTCTTATCTTATCTTACTGTATTGAAATTGTAGTGCTAAATCTTATAAACAACTTCATCCAAGTCACTGTGGGCAGAAGGTACATCTGACCTAAATAAACCACCAACCTTCTGTGAAGGAAAGTTGTGTCCTTGGCTTCTGACTGTAGAGGAAACATCATGTTTGATGAGCTCATGCTTGGACATCCACTGTAGGCACATGAGTCTCTCTTGTGTGTGTTGTCACCTGGAATTTGTTTGATTCAAGACAGGATGCAAATAGTAAACATGTTTGTTTCTTTCCACACGTGTTGACAGCTTAGTTCAAAATGGATCCTCAAGAGCCCATTATATAAAATACAATTCCCCTTAAGTGTACGTGTGAAGGGGATACAAAGCCTCATATCTTTTACAATTCAAGTGGATTCAAACTTCACTCACCCCTCAAACAAAAAATAACACTGTAGACAAGGCTTTTTTTCCTTAATTTTAGAGTAAAACTTGCTGGCCATATAATTGATGCAATACCTGTTTCTCTAACCTAACTGTTCTTACGGGTTTAACTTTCTGTTAATAAGATATAACATGTAAGTCTTGCAATTACTTGAATTTACATAGAATACACTCTTGTTGATCTGAATTGAATTTTAAATTGTTGAGACTAGATTTACTGTTTCATTATAATCCAGGCATTTCTTCATGACCTAATAAATGCATTTTTTTTTTCCAGATCTGTTTTCTCCTGTTTGCTGTTCTCTACATAGTTTCCTACTTTATAATCACAAGATACAAAAGGAAAGCAGGTAAGCATAGAAATTTCAATATGTAAAAATAATTTTTGTTTTTCAAATAAACAGATGATTCTTTTCCTCTCCATCTCTGCAAGGAGAGTGGAAGAAGCAAAGCTGTTTGTTAGGCTACTGGTCTATGGCAGCCTGGATTGATCTGATTGTGTATGGCAGCCTAAGTGTTAACTGTTTTGAGAGGGAAGAAAGGGGTTAATGTCAAGTAGATGCTTCTGCCTCCCTTGCCTTTAGCTCCTGTTCTCCTTTCACATCAGCGTTTCCAGAATAAGTATCTTCAGCTGTGTTTGAGCAGCAAAATCTGGTTCTGAGCTTTTGCTGGTGAAATAAAAGGTTGCCAGTGCTATAGAAGAGAAGTAGCATGATTTCTTCAAAAAGTACTGCTCTGCTCAGGTACAGTTGTTTCAGAGGTCTTAACCTGTTTCTTATGAGTTCACCACTGAAGTTTAGATAATACCTTGAAATAGTACTCTTGGTTTTTTTCCCCTTTGGAAACATGGTCTAGTTTCCATTCTGAAACTAGACTTTAGGAAGCCCTGCCATTTTCGTCAGTATTTTTTCTAAAGATAAATAGCGTAAAAATCTGTATAAAATTGCAGAATCTTGGGTTCTTGACAGCTTATTTGGGACCTTGGTGCTTGATAATAGGTTGTAGAAACATTCCTGTGTATGATGATCTTGGTGCTTTGAAGTTTTTGGAAACTACTGAGCTATAGTGACCTGTGTTATGATAGAGATGCTTTTGTAGATAGATTAATGTTATAAAAAAGTAAACTTTTCATGGAATTTAATTCCTTGAAAGAAAGGTACGTCTTTAAACATGGTGCTATCTTCTGATCCTGATACGTATTTTGGACACTACAAAGCTGCTACCATTTGTAGATGGAGAAGAACAGGAAGGGGAAACTGGTTTGGCAAACACTGTTGGATGCAAAGACACTTTTATTACCTTTTTTTGGCGGTTGATCTCCTCAGCTAGGAAGAGGAGCTGCTCTGCAGCTGTCCTGACTTTATGAAAGCTTTGTGAGCATGTACTTAGGCACACTTTGTAGCCTGCTGCGATCTTCCTGATGAGAAATGTTTGCAGAGTTAACACATCTGGAACTCTTTCAGCACAAATTGTTCACTGCTTCTCCAAGAAGCTCTTTAGCCAGAATGACTCATAAGAGACTTTGACTTAGGCTTTCAAAACATCATGAGGTTTCCATCAAAAAAACCAACTATTCCTTGTCCATTCACAGAAGAATTTCAAAACAGCATGATATTATTGGTTGTGTGTTTATTTCAACTGTGTGCATGACTCTTAAGAACTTGAATTTATTTTAAAATCTAGGAATAAATAAAGTTAGGTGTTCTATCTCCTGTGGAAAATAGGAGAAATTTTAGAATGCTGAGTGTAAAATTATTTTAAATTCAGAAATTTTTATTTAAAAATGCTCACATTATTTTAAATTTAGAAATGCTTACATTTGTGTACTGATGCGCATAGAGAAGGGTGTAAAGCATAAATGAAGGATGTGTTGGTGATTAATCTCTGAGTGAAATGTTGATATTGTTTCAAAAAGATTGTTTTATTGAAGTATTAAGTGAGGAATATGTGAATAAAAATGGTCTAAAATGTGAGGTATCAGAAGGAAGTAATGATATCTTAAATCCAAAACAAGTTGCCTGAATAACACCACCTGTCCTTCTTCCCCTCTCCCAAATCTGCAGGAGCTGGGAAGAGGAGTAAGAAAAGGGAAGCAATTAAGTAGTCATCACTATTGTTCTGAGTATGCTTTCCTGTTTTAAAAAGACATTAATACTGAAAATGATTTCTAGGAGTAGTTAGTATGGACTCTTAAGACTTTCCTGTAGTTTGCCTGCTGTCTGTGGCTCCAGAGATGCCCAAAGGGACAGTTTCTAGCAGCAGCTATGGCTGTAGTAATCTGAAAGTGTATTTGCCATAGAGCCCTCTGGACGTGGTCTCCAAGAAGATTTGCTCTACATGTTGAAGTAAAGTGAAACAACTTTGTTGTTACATTGATTGAAAAGAGTTTGACTAGTTTGACTAGAAGGGGTGAGAGTATTAATTTTTGGAAGGAGCCTTCTTAAAATATTGATGCTCATAAATTGTATCAGTACGCTTGAATTTGAATTGTAAATTAAAATTATTCCTATGTATATACATTTTAGCCTGAGGAAAATGAAGTGAGTGTTGAATATAACCTGCTGTAATTTAATTTTCAGATGAACAAGAGGATGAAGATGCCATCGTTAACAGAATATCGTATGTATAGCTCTTCTTGGCAGAACTTCTTTTCCTGGATATATTGTTACGATAGGAACCTTTTATGCTTCCAAATAAATAAGAGTCTATTTTAAATATTTAAATGTATTTTAAATAGATTGCTCGAGGGTCAGGGAAAATGGTTTGCTTAATTGGCACCTTGTGTTATGAAAAATGTTATGAAAGCCTGGTCTAGGGCTTTTTTCACCTGTAGTTTTCCCAGTAGGCATGAAGTTGGCCAGAACATTGCATGAGGACCTGATGCAAGTGGTGGAATTGAGTGCAAGAGCTGCATTTAGGTCTCTAAAATGTAGGTGTTTAGGTGCAAGGTGGTGTGAGTTCCCACAGCAGGGGGTGGAAGGCCTGTCAAGGGAGGCAGTGGATCCTGGGAAGTTAACTCTCTCTGTAGAATTCATCTTATCTGATCATTGGAAAAAAGCTACAGAGGGGGTAACAAGTGGAAGACAAGCACTTGCCAGACTGGTCTGCCAGCAACTCTCTCCTTATCCTCTTCCTTTGTAAAGCTGGATATTAATATTTCCCATTGGATTATGCCTGAAGATGTACAGAACCTCCATGGCTGTTGCTGCCCTGTCAATTACATGTTTGGCTGAACAGTGTGAATTGGCTCCCTGTGTTAAAATGTTCTTGGCTCTTCCCTGATGGTGCTGTCATCCCCGTGGAAGGAGAGCTCATAGAACAGTGTTGTTGTAAATATAAAATGTTCTTTTTTTCTTCCAGCCTAAGGTTTCTTGTTCCTTAAATATGCATGTTGTTTTCCTAAAAGCAATAACTCTCAAGTATATGTAGATGGATTTTTTTCCACGTGGCATAATTGTCAGGACTTGAGGTTTGGAGGGAGGAGAAAAAAAAGCCAAACTGCTGTAGCACTTGGCTGTGGTTTGTTAGGTTTCACAGTTCTGGCCTAGAATACTTAAACATCCTTAAATAAAAGAAAAAAATCTCAGAGGCCAACAACAATAACATAAGAATAGCTTAAAAGATAAAATTAGTCACTCTTTATGTTAAGTTTTGTGTAAATGAAAAATGGATTTGTAGACTGTTAAGAAAGTGAGATTTCTGTAAGCAGCTTACAGATGCTCCTATTGTAGGGATGTTCTATTTTTTTTTTTGTCATGCAGTTTTGAGAATTATTTCTGTTTTTATTATAGCATTAGATTAGTTCTGTGAGAATGTTTTGTTGATTTTATTTTTTTAAGAACACTTCTTTTTAATGCCACAAGATGGCATGTGGTTTAAGTTGTATTTGGGATCTAAAAAGATTAAGCTTAAATATTTAAAATGTTTCTGACAATTTCAGTGTATTGACTTTACAGCTATGTGATTATAACTTGAATAACTACTTGTGAAAAAAACCAAGTTTGTTTCAGTTTGGTGTTAAAATATGTATGTATAATTGTACTCACTCTTCAGTTGTTAGAAGGTTGCTCTGTTTTTAAAAATGGTACTAAGAATATAGAAATTGAATCTTTTTTTCTTATGTATATGCCTGTGTGGGAAATTAATACTGAAAGAGGAGACTTGTGAAAAGATATTTAATGAACTTCAGTAGTTTAACCTTTGTATTACACTGGAATTGAATGCATACATGTGCCAAGAGAATAATTATGGGAGTTGGTAAAAATTGAGTATTTATACTGGGTTTTGTAAACTATTTTAAATTTGCTTTTTGGAAGTCAGATATTTTGGAAATCCCGGTTTCTCTTGCCTGTTTACCATGTAAGAATCTGTTGGCTTTAGATGCTGATTAACAGGAAGTTTAATTACTTTATTCCCCCTGCTGTTCAGAGCATGTTGGTGGTAACAGTGGTCCATTTCTTTAAATTTCAGGCTGTTCTTGAGCACCTTCACTCTAGCAGTTTCAGCTGGTGCAGTCCTGCTTCTACCTTTCTCAATAATCAGCAATGAGATCCTGCTTTCTTTTCCACAAAACTACTATATTCAGTGGTTAAATGGCTCACTAATTCATGGTTAGTATTCAGCATAATGTAATTAAAATGGATGTCTTCATTATACATGCACAGATATATTCTTATTTTCAAACTGATTACTCATTTCCATTTAATATGCTAATTGTTAATGTGCTATTGACTAGTTGGTTTTGCTGCTGTGTGAGGTATGATCAAAGTCTGTCTTAACTGTTCTGTTCTTTTTTTTAAGAATTATGCAGACTTGATGGAATTAAACCAAATTCACTGCTTTGAATATTAATGTAAAATAAGAACTACTAGAAGCTAACCTGAAACATGCTGTTCAGACTTCTTCCTCATGTGTGAATGCAAGATTCATATGCCTTTCTCTTTATGATGATACCTATAAACGTATTCTCAAAATAAAAACATGCTTTAAGAAACTTGCTAGTTGTGGGCAGCTTGGACTGGGTAGTTAAATTCAGCTGTTAGTGATTTATGTGTAAACAAGGAAAATTGTGGAATATCAGTATCATGGTAAAGATGTGCGATAAAATAACTGGTGAAAACAAAATCTTCTTTGCTAGGTTTGTCTGGAGAAAGTATGTTCACTATGTAAAACAATTTATTTAATCTGGTATAAATAATTTACAAGTTAGTTGTGGTGTCCTCTTTAGTCTTGGGAAGAGACAGTAATTTGGCTTTGGAGGATTTTTGCTAAATGTGTAATAATATTCACACACAGCAAATTCATGAATTTCCAGATCCCTAAATTGAAAAGATTTTGTTTAGGGTTTTGTTTTGTTTTGGTTTTTTTGTGAAGTGAGAGACAAAAAGGGATATTTGTAGGACATAAAGGAATAATTCTTCACAGTGGGGCTGGCTGAACATTGAAAAAGGTTGTCCAGAGACACTGGGAAATCTTGAAAATTTTCCAAAACTCAGGTGGCCAAAGCCCTGAGCAGCCTGATGGCACCTGCAGTTTGGTTTTTTTAAGGGCAGATCAGACTATGTGACTTTACAGGTTCTTTCCAGTTGAGTTGTTCTATAACCTGTTTGTGATGTGTCATGGGGGATTGCTAATTTGGTATGTCTCCTAAATGGGAGGGAAAGCCCAAGCTAAATCTCATTTTTCACATGGGTTTGGCTGCTCAGACATTTGTATTCTTTACTCCTCTCAAAAACTTAATGGAGAATAATCCTTCTGTGCCTGAATTGCCTTTGGAAAAAAGACAATAAAATGCATTAGAGACTGAAAATTGTATAATAACCAGTTCAGAAATTTTTACTCTGTCAGTGGTTGCTTGAGAAAATTTGGTTTAGTATAAAATCTGCTGGAATAGTTGACTGTTAAATAGGAAAGCCTTTGAATTTGCCAGTGACCATCTTTTGATTTTACTGTGCTAATGTTTGAAAATACCGTGTTATGGATACACAGTGTAATTTATTTTTCATAAGTCCAACAGCAGTGGCTAGCAAGGAGGGAGATTCAGCATCTTGGTGTTTCCAGGTGTAAGTGTGTATGGCAAGGGGCTGGGTGCGACCGCGGTAAACCTCGGGTGAGTTAGGGGGTGCGAGGCGGGTTTTGGGGCCGGGAGGTTTTGGCTCGGAGCCGTTCCCTGGGGCAAGGGCTCCCCCGCGTGGCACTCGCCGGGATGGCCCCGCTCGGGGAGTCCCGTTCGGTGCCCGCCGGCCCCCGGCGCGGTCAGCGGGAGGAACCTGCGCGCCTTCGGCAGCTCACCGCCCTGCCAGCGGCACCCGAGCTCCGAAATGCTCACATGCCCTCTGCCTACACAGCCTTCGCGGGTGGTTTATGAACTGCTTTGCAAATGTTACTAAATGGGAGCGTTTGTGTCGCTTTAAAACACTTGTCCACCCTAGATTTATCAATTACAGCTACCATCTGAGGTACTGGAACCTGACACTGAGGGGTTTTATTCTGTAGATTGTTGCATTACTTCTGGCAAATAAAGAAGTAGAAAATATATGCCTCAAACTTTTGAAACTAGGCAGAAAGGCCAAATCTGGATCCAGTATAAACACTCTTACCTAATTAATACGTGCTGAAGTCATCCCAGAACTAGTTCTGACAGCGGTGTTCCCTTGTGCTGCTGTTGGGTACAACCACCAGGTGGGGGTAAAACGTAATGAAACTGCCATGAATAAGAAAAATGAGAAAATGCTCAGGGGCTAATCTGTTCGCCAAAGACTGGGAAATTTCTAATTTTTATGTTTTATTAAGTTGTTTTATGGGGGACAGTCTTAGGTCACTAGAAATGCAAAGGAAAAAAGTTCTAATTGACTGCTTAAAGCTTTTCTATATGTTGATGTCTGCAAGTGTCTCATGCAATTTTATGATGCAGTCAGTATAGAAAATAATTCTTTTTCTGGGTCTATTTTAATTTGAGTTCTGAACTACCAAATTAGGATAAGAAATAGAGAGGGCCCTTACTTTGAGGAATATGCATGAGTCTGTCAGCAATAGAACAGCACTGTCCTTGCCTCTCCTAACTCTGTATGCGCTTTGTAGCTCTGTAGTTTAATATTCTCTAAGTGTGGTTCCTATATACTACTAATGTGTTCATTTCTGGATTTTAACTTTTTAAAAATCACCCTGGATGTGCACCAGTCTCCCTCTCCCCCCAAATGCTCTGTGTGTACTCTGCAGCTCCTAAATGCTGTTTTATGTTGGAAGATACACATGTAATAGAGCTGCTGGAATTAGGACAAGCAGATAACTTTGCATTAAGTAACTGACTGCATTGTGTCTTCAGCTAGAGAAAACTGCTGAAATAAGACTCCTACTCCTATCTAGTTGTATTTCTACTCTTACTCTGGTGTCTTTTTTGGAGAAAAAAAAGGTGCAGACTGCTGGAGTTAATGTCCCCTCGTAAGGGCCGTTAATGACATTCTTGCTGATGTTGCTATGCCTGAATGTTTCTCAAATGGTAACAGGAGCTTCCTGGCAAAGCAAATTCTAAAGGAAAAATCCCCCTCTTTGTTAACTGGAGTTTAGCCACCTTTAGGCAGTCTGTTTTCTTTAGCAAATGAGTGTTATATTTCACGCATCTTTTGGAATTTTCGTGTTTTGTTTTCTGTAGCCTATTTGGCTGGGTTTGGTTGCTGGTGTCCTGCTGCTGTCAATTGCTGAAGAGATTCTTTTGGCCCCTGTACCCCTCCTCCTCTCTTTTACTTCTCCTTCAAATTTGAATCCTGTCATTTAAGGAAAAAAGAAGTATCTGGCAGAAGTGCTTTTTGAGAGGCTATAGGCAAAGATCACTGATAATTGTTTTACATTTGTATCTAACTACAGAAATTTCTCTTGATAATGAATACCCCAGACGTCTAGTAATGTCTCTTTCCTTCCCTGTTATTTACAAAATGGACAGTTTCAAGAGAAAAAGGAGCAAGCATGCACATGAGAAGAAGGAAACAAACAAAGCTGTTAGTTCAGTTTTTCTTATCATGGGGGAAGATTCTTTTTTTTGAGTGATATTCAGGTGATATAACATAGTCCTGCAGACTTATGGAAATGTGTGCCTGTTTTTCTCTACTGACATTTTTGTTTTGGGATGCAGAACATGTGACAGTAGTTAGACCTGTTAGCTATTAAATTGCAAATAAGCTTCTGCTTTTAAAAAGAAGAAACACTGCATCCTGCACGACTTCTGATAGGGTGATTGAGGATGGGTTCATGTTTAGGCACCAGAAACTGGCTGTTCGGAAAGTGTTCAGCTTAGAAAATCTTAGTAGAGCAGATACTCTAATGGAGATTAGCTATCACTTCAGGTTGTTTTCTAAACCCTTTCTCTTCCTGCAGATGTCACATGTATCTTACACATGTATCAACTTGTAGTCAGTTGCTGATTTTTCACATAGATCACAGAATGGTTGAGGTTGGAAAGACCTCTGGAAATAACCTGCTCCAAGTAGGCTCAGTCATAGAAGGCTGCTCAAGGCTCTCCCCTTTTAGGTTTGAATATGTTGAAGGATGGAGGTTACAAAACCTGTGGGCAATCTATTTCACTGCTTAAGTGCAGTAACAGTGGAAAATGTTTGGGGTTTTTAGTTTTTGTTTGGGTTTTTTTCCTTCCCTTTTATGAATAAGTAGATTTTCCAGTTTTTTAATTCATGCTTTTTGCCTCTTCTCAATATACTGGATACCACTGTGAAGATCTGACTGTTTTCTCTCCCTCATCTGATATTTATATATATTGTTTAAATCTCCCTCAGTCAACTCTTCTGTGCTCTCTGTCCTTTTGTGCAGCCTGTTGAGATTCATCAGAATTGCAGGAGGTTGCTCCTCCTCCTCATCATGTTTGTTGAGCAGATTTGCTGGGGATGTGTCCTTTTCCATCACTCAGGTCACTAATGAAGGTGTTTAACCCACCATCAGCCCTCTGGGGTGCACATACCACTGGTGGCACAACCCTGGGAGCCCAGAAGCTCAGCCAGTGTTCAGTCCACCTCAGAGTCCACTTACCTTGCCCATTCCTCATTAATTAAGTTGTGAGTGGGTTAATGGGAGATGATGTTGAAAGCCTTATAAAGTTGAGATACAAACATCTACTGCTCTCCTCTTGTCTGCTGAGTTAGTGATTCCATTGTGGAAGGCTGCTGTTACCATGATATCTTCTGATTTGGAGGTGACAATGGCATTTGTGTGGTGCTTGTGTTGAAATCCATGGTTTGCCAAAGTTTCTCTTGAGAAAATATGGGAGGAAGGGAATATGCAGAACTGGATTTTGTGAGATTCACTGATAGTAGTAAAATACTTTTGTCCTGAGGATTTCTACAATGGTTCTCTAGAGAGCCCTCAGTGAGTTTGTGGAAGTAGTACACCTGAGCTTGCAGTCTGTCTCCCAAGGTTTCACACATTTACTGCTGAAAGATAAGTTGTATCCGGTTTTTGTTTGATGATCATTATGCAGAGAAATGGAAGTTCTTCAACAGTGACCTGTAAATAACTATGTCCATAAACCCCTGGTACTTGTACATGTATTTCATTGTTATATGTGAGGGAAGAAAATGTTGTATATTTAACTGTAAAAATGCAGCAACTTATAATGTGAACTTTTTCTTGTTTGTTGCAGGTTTGTGGAATCTTGCCTCTCTTTTTTCAAATCTGTGTTTGTTTGTATTGATGCCCTTTGCATTTTTCTTCCTGGAATCAGAAGGATTTGCTGGCTTGAAAAAGGTAGGAAAACACTAATAAATACAGAGTAATTGTAGAATATATTTCATTTTCAGCCCTTGTTCCTGGTGACACTGAAATTACAGTTTGAGTTGGATTTGGTGCTGGGATGGGTGTGCTTATGTGAAGGTGTACATACAGCTGCACACTCTGGCACAGGCCAGGTCTGTGGGGGAAAAAGGATTCCTTAAAACCCACTGAGATCAATAATGTACTGAGATCAATAAAATTACTTAGCTCTTTTTTGAATGAAACAATTCAATCAAGGTTTTATTTTTTGGAAGATATTTTTTTTGGGATGGTGAAAGGAGAGGAGGTTCAAAAATGCATAAGAAATAAAATAACAAGGAAAAGAAGCACAGGTTTCTTGCTAATGGGAAGGGTGATTAAATAACAGATGACCCTCAGAAAACAAGCTTGATTTATGAATTTTAAATATTACAAACATCCCAAAAAAAGGTTCAAATGTGGTTAGTGTTAACAATAATATGTTAAGAAAACTGTCTTAAATGGGTAAAGAATACCATAAAATATTCAACTTCATTGAATATATTCAGGTTCAGAGGGCTGAGTATTTCAGTGAAGCAGGGAATTTGGTAAAGCAGTTTTTGAACAATGGGATTGATAACGATTGTATTGATACGTGAACTTCATGTGAATGTATATGTTAACTTCGTGTGAATGTAAAGAAACACAGTGAAAAACTCCTATACTGGGAGGCACATCCAAATTAATTTCAAATCATAAATAGATTAAAGTGGAATGACTGTCTGGGGACCAATTGTAGCATGTTTCCATTAATCTTTATCATTCAAATGATTACACTTTTGTTTTTAATGACACTACACTTGGGGGAGTTCTGCTCCCTTTGGATGACAATTGTCAGAAAACAAAGGGTCTTGGAAAGTGCTCTTGAAATCTGGATATTGAGATGAATTAAAGATGGATGCAAAAGACCATGAGTCACTGAAGCATGACATGCAATGGAAAGCCACCAGGGGATAATTGTATTTGGAAGGAAAACGTCATTCCTGGTTGCATTGACAGGAACTGGCATGAAGGCAGTGAAGTTGCCATTTTGGTTCACGGTGGGGTTAGGGAAAACTAAACTGAAGTGCTGCATTCAAGTTGGGATTTTTGGGTTCACTTGAGAAAAAACAGAGGACAGCAAAACAAACAACTTAGAAACTACTGTGTGAAGGAAAAATTTAATTTGGAGAAAATAATGTGGAGAAACAGAGACTTTATTCCATAGCAGAAGGTACTGGGGGATTACAGCAATGCAGCTGTGTCAGAAGATGCCTGCAGGGCCCAGCCCAGGTGGTGTGTAAATGTTGTCTGGTGTCACCTGCACTGAGCTGCTGCTGCTGCAGCATTGCTGTGCATTGACCAAACTGCAGAAGTATCCAGGTCACTTCAGTTACGATTTTGGGTGACCAGACTAATGCATTCAGCTTCCAAGGAGTTTGGTGATGGACTGCTGATTTAACCCTACGTGTCCATTTTGGCTGGAAAACACTCTCCTTTCTTCTTCCTTCACTTCAGGTATATGCAGGGCTGAGAACTTCCAGCAGCTCTGTTTGTCCTTCCAGTTTTCATGTGGAGGCCACTCCATTTCCCTTTTGACACTTAAGTATCTAGCCACAGCTAATATTTATTTTTTCTTCTAAAAAATATGTTAAGTAATTACAGTGGGGTTTGTATCTCCTGCAATCCAACAAAACCAAGGATTCTGTCCATTAGCATACTGGGTAAGGTACTTCTGCTTGTAGAGTTCTATTGGCTCCAGAAGATGCTCTGTGTATCCCAGCTACATGAAACTTGCACTTTACATGAATCTTTTAATAGTTAATGTGTAATTTTCTTATGATAGTGTCTATCAGTAAATCCCATTCAAGATAAATCAGATCATCATTGCACGTTTATGCTTGAAAGCATTTGTGAGATGAGATGGGTAAGATAGAACCATATTCTGCAGATGCCAGGAAAAAGATGATTGTTGTTGCTTTAGGGTAGTTTTGCTTTTATTATCAAAACCCAGGGGAGGGAATTCCATTTTGGAATTTTTTTTGAGTTCTGGATGTTTTTGGAATATCCCAGAAGCCAAGTGTGATTCCTGGTACAAATATTCCAGGCCTTTATGCAGTGTCTGTTCTACCTCACTGCTCTATTTAAAACTACCCAAAATGGATGCAATTGTTTTGCCTGTTTTGAGTGAACCTTAAAGCTGCTGGTCAAGACTGAGGAATTGTGGTCTGTTGTAATATGAACATACCTTGTCTTTGATTGCTTTTCTTGGAAAATAAGTGGCAGATGGCACTTCCGGACTAAGCTGATAGTTAAAATAAATTGTGCTGTTCTGTTCAGGTGCTGACGTAGATAAATGATTCTACTTGTAATAATTGCTATATATGTTTTAAAGAATTACATCACATAATTGAGTCATTAGAATCTGGGAAAGTTCATAATTAATTGAAATCAGGATTACAGGTAAGGTTTTCAGTTCTAGCATCTGTGAAGGAAAGGTATTTCCCATAGTTTTTTGCTTTCTGTAGATTTTTGTTATGTTTCTTACCTCTTTTCTGAGAAGATTTTGAGACTGCAATTACTTTGTAGAATTTTGGTCTTTGAAAAAATTATTTAGTGTAATTTTTTAAAAAAAGTAATATTTTGTCATTCATCACATCAAACTAATGGACTAGAGAGATAAAACAGTGTTCAAATGTTATTACTGTTCACCAGAAAAAACAGATTTTAGTGATCTCAATTTAAAAGGACATTTCATATATTTGGCAAAACTTGTAGCATTTAAGAGAAGAATGATCTACTGTAAATGTGAAGACATTCAGTAAAGAGGTTTGGCATGGATCTTTAATCTTTCTCTTGGGAGTTGGGAAAGCAATTGATTCTAGATACCCAGCTCAGATCAAAATTTGGATAAAAAGACTGTTCCAGTGGAAGATTTTATGCAGGTCATCCTGTCATTGAATTACCTTCATCACAGTGACTAACTAGGTCACTTGGGATATAGGTGTGTGCAGTGAGGATGTCTATTTGAAGGTGTTTGTATATGAATTACTTGTTGGACTTTAATAAAAGTTCTAAAAACGAATAATTAAAGGAGTTTCATTCCTGAAATGATTTTTTTCATTTTTAATGGATATCTTTGTTCAAATTAAATAGAATAATTTTAGTCATTGTCATGTATGGGTTTGACTCCTGAAGATTTTAGCCATCTGTTTGTTTATGACAGACTGTGCTATAAAAATTTGTTCTGTGTATTGATTACATGTAGTTTTTTTCTCCAAACCCTGATATTTCATATAGCTCATAGGTTACTGCTGTGAGCTTTGTATAACTTTTCTTTCCATGTTTCTGTATGGTAGCATTGCTCCCTTAAATGTTCAGAATCAGAATGGTTTTCATTAACCATATTCCGAATTGGTATGGCTCTTTTCCCTGGCTGCTAGCATGCTTCTTAAATGGCACATGCCTCCTCTTAGGGACTCACTTGGATTTCCCAGGGCAGCAGTTAAAACAACCAAGGGCTTGCATATTGTGCAGAGGGGAGAAACAGGGAAATGAGGCACTGGGCATGGATGGATGCAGTGCTGAATTCAGACTGATTCTCTGCTAGTTTTTAATAAAATCCACTGTGTGAAATCAGAAAGGGCATTTTGGGCCTAAGTGGGTTGACTGTGCCCTTCTAAAGAGCTTAAGTGCTGCTCTTTGCTCTTGTTCATTTCCATTTAATGGCACTTGAAGGATTCAGCTGTCAGGACAATAATAATAATAATCCAGCCCGTACCAGAGGTGTATAAGATACACAAGGACACACGTGCATATACTTATGTATCTGCCATGTGTGTGTGGATGCACGCAAGTATTTTTGTGCACACATGTGAATTGGATTTTTCAAGACTTTGAATTGTGATACATTGCACCTCAGCCAGTGCTATTAACTGAGCTGTTGGAGTACCTGATATCACTTTAATCTCTTGCAACAGTATTAAAAACTGTTTTTCATCTTTCTCTGTTCTTCTTGTCCTTTGTAGAGTCTGCATAAGGTTATGTTTCTTGTTTAGATAATCTTATTTCTTTGTCACTGATGTGCTCAGATTCTATAGTAGTTATGAAACAAAGTTGTTAACAGTGTTTCTTAATGTCAGAGTTAACCTCATTCTTTATCATTCTCTCCAAAAAAGAAAAATTGTGCTGTTTGCAGTTGAGTAGGTCACAGTGCTGATGTTTCCATGTGTGGTCACAGACTGCACAGAAAATTACATCTGTGCTGCTGTGTGAAGGAACCAAACATTTTTGAGCAGATAATTGCTATACCTTTTCTTGACCTTTAAAATATGCTTTCTCTTGATGTAGCTTCAATGGAAATTTGTATTTATTTGAAGCTGACAAAGAGAAAGACATTTTGGAGTAATTTCCTTGTAAGAATGTACAAATAGTGCAATTTACCACTGCAAGAAACTGGAAAAACTAGGTATTGCATAATCACAAGTGTAGAGTTTTAAAAAGGCTTTATGAAGTATATTACCTTAATACTGATCTTTGAACTTGAAGTCATAGCATAAAGTTTAACATGAGCGACAGCAACATCCTGACCAATTATCCAAATTATCCAGACATCCCAAAATGTTCAGAACACAACACACAGAGTCTGTGGATTAAGAGGTTAACTCCTGGAACATCAAAAGAAGTGCATGATAATAAAAACAAATAGTACAAAAATTTGAGGTAACTTCCTTGCTTAATTAATTAGGTAGACCAGGTGGAAGCGAAGAGGCCAGAGCTGGTGCTCAGAATGTCTATAAAGCTGAGCAACATGACAGCACAATGGAGGAGGAACAAAGATTTTTTTAATATACTTCTATCCTGTGTCACAGTTTGAAATTGTCCTGGTTTATGTCCCTTTTGGCAAACTTACATAAAAGTGACCCTGTACTGTATTTTATGACCAGATGACTTTTTTCCCAGTGGCTAATTTGTATCAGACCCCCATCTTAAAGAGACACAGAAATGAGTAGGAAGTCCAAGCCGGTTTGTCTCAATGAGCTTTCATTGCATGCTTTCATTATTTTTGCTCGTTTTTGCCACTGATCATCCATAAATTGTTGGAAATGAGTGATTAAGGAAGTGCTGCTTAGTGTTAGTGGCACATGCACATTCTTGGTATGTTTTTTGTGGGTGAGAGGAAATCGCGTACTGCACAAACAAAAAGGAAAACTCCTGCTGGGAACCTTTCAAGGAAATTTAACTTGCGTAATGTTTTGATCTTGGTGTTTATTACAGAAAATAAGAGTAATATTTCACCAGCTATTGTTATGTGTCAGCTAGTCCCTCCATCTGCTTGCCTTTCCTTGATGGCTCTTCCCAAATTCTCAGTTTATTTTAGTAAAAACACCACTTAAAAATGTAGCAGTTTATTCATATGCTGAAGGCAGGTGAGCTGGGCCAGTGTTCAGAACATTTATTGTTTTGTGCTTGCTACTGTATAAAGATTTGGCTGTTGTGGCTGCAGAGCCCTGCCTGTGTTAGCAGCTACAGCTTAACCCATGCAAATAAAACGTGGGGTGTAGCTCCTTTCCAGGTAGTAAAATGCAGGGGTTTCTGTTCTTAAAGGCAGATTTCTTCTCTTCATCTCTGTTACTGAAGCATGTCTTTAAAAAATGTTTTGTAAGTAAAATTACTTATTTGGGGAGAGAGTGAAAAGTTGAAGCTTTGTAAAAATATTACCATTAACATTTCTTGAAGCTGCTTTTTTTTTGCTATACTCTGTTGTTAGCTTGCTGAACAACCACAGTGTGTATGTCTCCCATCTCCTCAGTGTGTGATTTGATCCACTTTATATTTATCAGTAGCAATGACTTTTCCTAGTCATGTCACTCTGAAATAGGACTGAAGTAAACTTAAGTTTCTGATGTATTGTGTTGCAATGCATTGTATTTGCAAACTCCAGGTAAAAAACCCAGGGTAATAAATATAGTGAAAAGTGAACCTGCTGCTTTTTTATTTCTTGTTGGGTATGGAAATCCTAATTTCTGTATTTTTCCATGTAGAAAATCTGTACTCCCACGTTTTCTGTTTGTACCAGTAGAATTCTGCTACAACTGTAGGTGTAAATTACTATAAAAGACATTTCAGTGTGCGATGACAATGTAGGAAGTATGTTCAAAGTTAGCTTTGAAGAATTTACTTTTAGAAACGTCTTTGCTTATCTCAAGCAGATTTTTATGGAAAGAAATTTGTTCCTATCTTGCAAAATACTGGCACATAAGTGGCTTGGAAATTCTTTCCAATATGAAATAATTTCTAATTAAAATCAGTCAGTTTTTAAAATTTGCCTTGATTTTTCTGTAAAAGGGATTTGGAGAGTTCAAGAATCTTGAGCCTTGTTTGCAAAAAACATTTGACTGTGCTTTATGCTTTTTGCTTGTGCCTCTGACTGCAATACCCACAGGCCACTCTGTGTCATGGCTCACCAAATAGTCTTGAGGTGCCCTGTTAACAGTGGATGTTTATTTGGCATTTAAGCTCATATTTATTTGTCTATAAAATCATTCTGCATGAACTGAGACTTTAGTGCTCTGATGTCTATGAAATGTTTACTAGTATGTAACTGAATTATTGTATATTATATTACAACCCATTTACTCATTCCATTAGTAATACCAGAGACAAAAGTTGTTTAATCAGTCACATCAAAGGCAGCTGTTTGGGTTTGTATTTTTGACATAAGCTAACATGTTAAGTTCAGATATGAAGTCCAGTTTTTAAACTGGAGACCTTTAAAACGACACCACCTAAAATGTATTATTTTGTTGTTGTTTGGAAGCAGATCGTGATTATTCTGGGATTTTGATTTGGCAAGTAGCTTGGTCATGGTTTTTTCTTCTCCCTGTTAAAATAAAAGCATATCTAACTGGCAGTTGTACAAACCCATAACTTAATCTGTAGGATGTAAGATGTAGACTTAAGGACTGCATTTAACTGCAAAGCTTGCATTAAGGATGATGCCCATCTGGAACCTTTGTGGGGTTCCTGCTTCCACTGAAGTCTCAGAAACAGCTTGTGCACAGCTAAATGTAGAGTGTATTTGGAATTAGTAATGTAGAGGACAGCCCCATCTAATATGAAGTATGAGAAGAGTTTATAATATGGTTTGGAAAGGGAAGATGAGAAGGTTTAATATAACTTGTTAGCATGTCACATTGACAACTCTTTCATGTTACAACTCTGATAACATGTTATAATTTCAGCTTTACACTACCAAGTCCTTCATTTGCACTTCTGCAGAGGAAAGAAAAACTTTCTTACCTTACAGGTATATGGATTAGCAAATTAGTGTGTAAAGATGTGGTGATTGTTTGGCCTAGTTTTGTGAATCTGTGCTTGGAATCTGTAACTCTACTGTAGATTAGTTTGAGATGAAAATACCTTTGTAAAAGTAATGTTTATTTGCAGTGATGTCTGTTTGCTGTCCTTTCACAATGATGTAAGAGCATTAAAATTACTACAGGTAAGTCAAAGGAGCTTGGGAATCCTGGTTGTATTACTATTTTTTGTATTTCAAAACCTTAACTTCAGCACACATAATTTTTTTTGGCCTAAATGTCTGTTTAGACATTTAGGATCAAAGGCTGTGCAGGATGAGTAAATAACATCCATGTATTTGACAGCTTAAGGTCACATCATGTTTTACTGAGAGCAAGAGAAAAAAATTCAAGAATCAGTGGCCAGGAGAGAGAAACTTGTCATATGAGGAATAATGGCTTAATGTGAATTTGGTTTTGTAGATATATAAAATATTTTATCAGGTTTTTGTAAGACTTCTTGCTTAAGTCATTTGGGGACATCATATGCAAAAATCTGCCTTTTTTATATTAGGATAAGGAGATCTGTGATTTGTTGAATATAAGTAACAGTTCTGTATCTGGGGACAGCTGAGGGGGAAATAAGGGTATGTTGGTTGTTGCACACATTGGATCAAGATGTGATGAGATGTGATCTGTGCTCCGTTTCATTGAAGTAGTTAAATGTCAGTTGGTTGCTTCCATAAATTAGATGGTACTTTGTTTAAAGAGGCCTCAGTGTAAGGTACAAAAAAATAGGCTACCAGGAGATAAGCTGATGGTGAAGTTTATTTGGTACAGCTTTTCTGCACTGGCTGCCTCACTGCCACTTTGTTATCTGAGCAGGGGTTCAGCCTTGCTGCAGCAGTGTGTGGAGTTGAGGTTATAATTACATGTGTCAGGTTAGTTTGTGTTCTTGCAGCATTTGAGCTATGGAAGTTGGTAGAGTAACAAGATGAACCATGTGCTCTTAATAATATTGGGGTAAAAATACTGCACAAAGAAAATGGTGTTATTTTGAAATGTGGTTTTTCTGACTGTGACTTTTCTAGTGCACCGTGAGAATCTGCATTAGGTGATGCATTATGAATAGGTAGAGGCATCTGTAAAACTACTCAGTTTTGGAAGCTAGCACTGGAGCATTAGTTATTCCACCTCACCCCAGCCAGGAATGGGCTGCATTGCTGAACTTTTGTGCTTTCCCCACGCCTACGTCGCCCTGAACTTGCACATTTGTGCTGTATGTAGCATGCTTATGCTTTGTAGAATTTCCACAGTTTCTGCTAAAAGCCTTAGCGCATAGCTGGAAACCTGCAAATGGAATAAGATGAGAATATTTTCCTCTGCTGCTTGTAGTGGATAAATGGAGTTGGGTTTTTTGTTTGGTTTTAGGATAACTTATGGAGTTCTGCATGAGCAAAAATAAACATGTTAAATACTTCTACTACTTGTAAAATGTGCAGATGGTACAGCTACCAATGCTAAACTTGAATCTCTTAGTTTATCACTGATGTAGACTGAAGCACTGGCTTCTAAAATATTTTTTCTTCCTAAGACACTTATTTTTAGGCAGAATAAGTGGCTTTTAAATTTTGTCTGGATGGAGCATTCTTAATGCCCTCTATAGACTTTTCTGTTTGTGGTAGATGATAACTGTATATCTAAAAACCCTGTATTTTTTTTTCTTTTTCTTTTTTATGGTCAGTTTATAAGAAAATTCATGGAACAGTTTAATTTAAAACTGAAATGTTTCATGGAAAAAATTGCCATGATTTGGAAAGGAAGTATTCACACAAGCAGGATCCCTGAAATGGCTGTGATTCAGACCCCATTTTTAGTCAATGGAAACAGGCAGATGCCTCTAAGAATTTGGCATGTCTGAGTTAGAGGCTTCAAGAGGCACTGTGAGCATCTTCTTGTCTCAGCGTGTTTGGATTTATTTCATTGAATGGTCAGAAACATTATATTGATTTGCTGTTAGTTTTATTTGGAGGGTGTGATTTGTTCTATAAAAATGGCTGGTTTATGCATGAGGAATATTGTATTAAGATTTGAATATTTAAATATTTTCACATTAGTCAGTGTCTTTGTTTGCATCTCCATTGACCTCAAGTAGTGATCATTCAGAACAAGCAAAACTTTGTCTCTAATTCTGTTTATGTGCTTTTGTTACTTTATATTAGAATTGAAAAATGCTTACAGATTTACTATAATTGTAATTTTACTTCACAGGGAAGAATATTTCTACAGAATTTTATGTTGGTAGCAGAAAGGTATAATATAATTGTCGTAATCATAAGACAATTCTAATCATAGGAAGGCAATAAACATTTTTCTAATGGGTTTTCATTTATTATGAAACTTTACTAGCAGACACCACTTTTCATTCCTTCTCTGAAAGCAGTGGGATTTTGATACTGATAACCATGTGATATTTAGATCTGTACTCTACATTATGTATTTAATATTATATAAGAGTTACCTCATGTTAAGGATTGCTCTCTATTAAGAATCACTTACTCTGAACTGACATCTCAAGGAAGGAGCTTACACATCTGTAGTGAGAATTTGTGAGGCAGACTAAGACAACAACTGTATTTACAAAGGAGGGGAGGAGGGAGAACCACAGACTTTCTCCCATCCCTGTCAATTTTTTTTTGGTAGCTTTCTCAAGAGTTTCCCCCCTTATTAATAGGAACTTCCATCATTCTGGTGCTTTGACCAGTTCCTAGAAATGGGCTTTCTTCTTGGGCTTATTGACCCTATCAGGGCGTTAGTGGTAGACACAATTTCAGGGGATTTACTTTTGTTTTCTTTACTTATTTTAGAACTTTAAAAGTGACCTGTGTGCTTGTACATGTCATTTGCTTTTGGTAACAGTCTTCAGAGTTTCTTTCTGCCAGAAACACAATCACAAATTCCAAGTCTTTCTTTATACTTTGCGTTACTTGTCTTAATGCTCTGCCAAGCTACAAGGAAGTTGGAAAACATCTATTTATCTTCCTATCAGGCCAGTCTAGCAGGAAAGATTCTTTCTGATCCAAAAGTAAATTATTAGAGGGAGACTCATAGTGTCAGAAATCCCACAGCTCCCATGTTGTTGTTGCAGGTGGCTTTAGAAAGTCTGGGAAACTTGGTAGGTGGAGGGAGTGGAGCATCTGAGAGCTAATTAGTGAAGGCTGGGCTTGTCAATGGAACAACACAGCAAACTTGTGGGAGAAAGGGGTAACACTGGGACAGTTATCATTTTACTGTGATTGTCCTTTAATTTCTCATTTCCCTCCTACCCAGAAGGTTTGGGTTGTATGTCCATAGGTCTGCATAGGGCAAGCTGCATCAGGATAGTCGTGTACATGCTGACAGCTGTAGGCTGTATTATTTTATTCCAGTTAGTGTGTGCTTGCATTTTGTCTGCTATTCTGTGTACCTTTTCCTTGTTTTAAGAAATTGGTATGTATTCCGATGTGTATTCTGTTACAAAATCTGGAAGGAATAATATTTCTAATGTACTGTTTTTGTTTTACATCTACAAGAACGGTACGTAATGTGGAAGAGCCAGGGGTATGCTCTTTGCTTGAGTAATTTGAATCCATGTATTTGAAACAGTGCCTTAACTGCTAGGCAGTAAATGAATCTCACATTATCATTCTCACTGAGTCCATCTTGCATTGGATAATTGAATAATCACAGGGGAAAAAAGTGAGAAAGAACTGGTTTTTATCCTGGTCATGAGGACTCAAGTCTGCAATGGGTCCATGATGGTTCTTAGGTTATTTTGCTGAGTTATTTGTGTGCAGAGGTGTCAACAGGAACGTTTGTTGGGTATGGACCCCAAACTATGCTATAATATTTTGGTTTGGATACTCCTCTGGGACACTGACGAAGGGAACATAAGTTTTCTTTGGCAGAGGAATCACTCCAGTGGGTGTACTGCATCCTGAATAGATGGCCTCCTCACCAGGCATCTTTTTCTTGAGCTCTAGATGAGGGATTTTGGTCCTTCACTTCCAGCTTGGCAGGCATAACTAATGCTTATTGTTACATGTCTTTAGCCAGTACCCAAAGAAAGAATTCTTTTTTTTTTCAACAAAACTTTCTTTTTGTTTTTCTCTGTCCAGTTGTTTGCTTCTCTTTGAATTTCTGGATTATGTGACTTATCCTGTGTAGCTGTTAAGTTTGATACAGTTCAGTATTTTGGCTGCCTACTCTTTATCCGTTCACAGCATAGTAACAACTGTGAAACCATTTGAGAAAATATGTTAACAAAAAATTCAGCTGAAAGTTGCTGGGAATGTTTTATGACTGAATTTTTCATGTTTGTATTGTGTGGAAAATAAATATAAACTTTAACTGTTGTGATGAAAAGTGCTTATTTTAATCTTAAAATCCCCACAGGCTGGGAGGATTCTGTGAGGGAAGAGGTGGTGTGGGAGAAGGCGCAGTCAGTGCTGGTAACAGTCTGAAGTATTTAATTCTTGTATGGGCAAGGAAATACTGATTTTTTTTTTTTTTTTTTTTGAACTTGAATCTGATGTCTGAATATATTACTTCTTGATTAAAATTTTCTTAACTTGCCCCATGAGGGTTCTGAGTCATTAGCAGCTGAAGTTTTGAAGTGAACTGAGTTTTCCTAAAACTGCAGCATCTGTTTTTGACTTAGTAATTTGTGTAGTCTCATAAGGTAATGACCCCTTGACTATATAAATATCAGTGTGCTAAATGTAGTATGTGTTTAATGTTGCCTGATGCAAAATGCTTCTCCTTTACTTATTAAAAGACTTGTTTGTGGACTGCCTTGAATAGGTCACAGCAAAGATTGCTCCAAGTCTGGTGTCAAACCATAGAAATGGGTGAAATGCTTGACACTCATCTCTTCACTAATGCTTGCATATTGAGAAACAGGGGGTGTCACATGCTAAAAAATGTAATTGGAGTTAATATATAACATCCCCAAACTCATACCCAGTGCAATTCTCCCTTTCTTAGTGCCTCCACTGTTCCTGCAGATGTTATCGTGTGTGTTTGTTGCCATCAGCCCCTCACTGAACAAATCTTGAGGTTACTAAGACTCCTTTCTGTCACGTGAAAACAATGGGCGTCATGTGTACTTTAAATGTGCCATGATTGCAGAAATGTTTCCCAGGCTTTCCCCATGGGTCAGGGCATGGTGTAAAAAGTGATGTTTACCTACCTTGCAAGAGGTCAAGATGTCCAAGCAGAACTGTGTTCAAATTTTCAGCACCATAGAAACTTAGTTAGCACTCTCTGGTTTTGTGTGTATCATGTAATTTTTATTTCATTGATAATAGGCTGTTTTATTATTTTTTTTCTGCACAATTGCAACCAAATTAAAATGTGGAATTAGCAAAAGCCATTCCATGTCTCACATTGGCAATGTAGCTCCAAAAATGTCCATCTTATAGGAGCTAGTAATATGTTCACCAAAATCTCTATAGCCAGGTAATGTTCCAATAAAGAAATGCTTGTTCTTTAGGTAAGGATGGGGCTGTAGTTCTTGGCTTCACCAGGGATTTTGCCTCTTGCAAAAAAAGAAGATAACGTATTGAAATGTTTTCTAATAATTCATCAGCATTAAAACAAAATAACTCTTGGTACACATCTCTACATGTATGTTAAAATCCAGATAGCATTAGACAGCATTAAAAACTATGCTTAAATTTCTGAAGAATAATATTTGTGTTTCTAATCATAACTGGCAGAGCATAAATGGGCAAAAAATGGCTTAATTGCTTTAATTTATGTAATAATTCTTTCCCAAAAATAACTTGTGCATTTCTGGCAGAGGGTTGTGCCACTGCTTGGAAGGTAACATTATCTTCCACAGAGTCTTTCCTGGAAGATGTTGCATGTCTTACCTTAGCATTGCTAGAATGGCAGTTGTCAGAGATTTCCTTTTAAATTTTTCAGAGTTTACATGTGGCTCTTAATGGAGAGAGGGGCAGACAGTCATGTTTCTTGCCTGTGCACTGCCCTTGTGAGTCAGGAGAGATCCCTGTGCCGACTGCCTGTTATATTAGAGGCCTGAAATGTGGTGGACAACCAGTGTGCAGAGCAAGGTCTTCACTTACTACTGGTGCCAAATTAATGGCAAAGCATTTTGTATTGTTACATCTGTATAATTCAAAGTAGTTACAGAATTTTAAATAGGGGAAAAAAAACCCCAGTACTTTTGTCTCCATTATCAAGAAATTTTTTTTTTCCTTACTGAAAAGCTGTAAGAACCTATCGCCACGCACATCTTCTAAAGTAAAACTAGTCTCTAGGTGTTATGTGTGAACACACATAGCAGGAAAAGTCTTAATGTGTTGTAAGTGGCATAATAGTCATCCCTCAAATGTACTGCAGGGAAGAGGTGGTTTCCTTGGTAATTATGATTTCTGAGTTGCTTGTATGACATCTGTTACCCCTTCAGGATTGTTGCTGCCATTTGTAGTTCATTGGGTTTTTCAGATGAAGATTTACCTTTTTTGGCCATGTGCTGTTTTTTAATATCTTTTGGCTATTTGTCAGCCAGCATCTGTGTTAATCGTAATAGGAAAGAAACATGGTAAGATTTTGATGATGCCTTCCAGAGTAGCAATTAAAATTTTGTCAGAACACTTCTAAAATAATTAAAACCTTTCCTGCTAAAATTGGGCTTTTCTGGAAACATGAACCCTTAGGCCTGGTGCTCCAGGCAGCGTAAGTAGCTCAGGATTAAACTATAAATACTTCTGAATGTCTTGACAATTGAATTTTACAGAATTAGAAGTCTAAGAGTCAGATACCTCTAAGGCTGTACAAACCACAAGATCCTTAGAATGTGTTTGTAGGACAGCTTTTATTTGTAGGCAGGCCTTGAGAGCTTCAAATGCTCTTTTTTTTCACTCTCCCCATTAGTGCACAGAGAAGATGACAGATATTACTGGGCTTCTGGCAAGTTGCAGTCTGCTGGGATTGATGTGTTAAATATCTTTCCTTTAATAAAATACTTCACTTGGTTAAGTGCTCATATTAAAGAACTAGGTGGATTTTGAAAATATGCTGTAAGTGAAAGTGTAGGTGAGCTGTGGACTTGTAAACTGTGAAACTTTGAAGTTTAAAAAAAAAATAAAAAGAAGGTGGGGGAGTTTGAGGGTATAATCTGTCAATCCTTTTCCCCAGTTTTCTTGATTAACAGTTAAATTACAGTTTCTATTGGATTATAGTAATTTGCTTCCAAAAGTTTTTGTTTATCATACTTTTTTCTTCTTCCACAAGAGACTCCTGTAATGTGTCAGTCAGCCTGTAAGATGTCAGACTTCTGCTTAGGGACAGTAGGGAACCATGCAGGGGATTGACTTTCAGGAGTGGCTTTTGCTTTATGGATAATCTGAAACTCAACTGGAGGAATTTGTAAGGTGGTGTTTTGTTTTCCTGTTCAGCGGTTACCAAAGATGTTGTTATGGGCTTGTAGTGCAGTGATAGTTGATGCTTTGTTCTTGATACCTTCATGGAAAGACTTTAAAGTGGAGTTATTGAAACCAAAGCCACTGTTGAGAAGTACCACGTTCCTTCAAACTGGAGGGTGTTCATGCTTCCTGAACAATCATCCCGACTCTGAGTTATTTACAGGCAGAGAAGTTTATGTATGAAGACCAAAGATCAGACTCTTTTCAACACTTCTGCCTTTCTTTTTAACTTGCATTAGTTCTATTCTGTTGCTCTTTGTGTTCCACTTCCAGTTCATCCTTCTCCTTCTTAGTGTTTACAGCCCTCCTTCTTCTCTACATGACCCTGGAGAGTGGGAACAACCCAAGTGCGTACAAAAGTGAGGGTGCTTTATGAGGCCCTTCTCTTTAATAAAAACTCTGTGTCATTCTTGTGGTGGTTTTTTTTTTCTGATATCTTCAGGGAGTGTCTGGAGAAGTAACCATGCTTTATATTGCTTCATCTGTTTCCACTGATGGAAATATATCCTGGTTACAGATTCCAATTTTTAAATTTTTGAGTGGCAAATAGTCTTTCTAATTGCAGGCTTTCTTCGACACAAGTTGCTTTTTTGTTGTTTTTTAAAGGAATGTATTTTTCCAGGTCCTTCTGCTTCCCTTATTTCTTTCCCACCCCTTCCTCCTCATGCACACAGATGTAACTTGAAGTCATACCAATATACTTAGTGTATAGCAGTGAGTTCATGAAAGCCCACCACCTTAACATGTAATTCAGTTGTCCACTTAATTTTATAATGTCAAACTTAATCACATTTTGTGAAAATGAAGCCAGTGTATTTGTACATTTCTAATTATTTCTAAAGGCTATGCTTGTATTCATCTCTTAAATTTACAGCATAGCAGTGTTATTTAAGGCAGTGTAGTTAATGCTGGACTGAAATCTGAGTTTTATATTTCAGTTGATAGTGGTGTTGAGGTTGTTCTCCTTATGTGCACCATTAATAAACCATATAGATATTTTTAGTCTGTATCAGTCTGAATCTTGTTTTTAAATTCTTCTTTTTAAGTACTAGAACACAGGATAACTATAAATCAGTCTTTTTCCTCACTGGAGACATCCTGGCGCTTTTCTGTGCAACCCATGCTTGGTTTGGAGGACGTGTTAAAGGTGAAATAGTGTTTGTGTAACCAAATGCAGTTATGAAAGCTGAGATACAGAACCTTCTGAAAAACCCGATGCAATCTGGTTGGTGGTATTGTGCTGAATAAACTGTCCTTGTTTAGACTGCTGATTGGAAATAGTCTTGTGTACCTCCACTTTGTGTTTTCTCATATTGCACTAATATTCTGTGCTCAAGGCAGATCCAGTGGTGTAGACTGAGCATGAGAAATAAATGTACTCTACAAGCTGATTTCAAATCTCCAGTTTTAGATGAGATTGTTGATGGTTTTGAAGGTGTCAGGCTCTAATGCTCCTTTTCACATACAGAGGAAAAAATGTGAGGAGTAAATGGATTCAAAAAGTGCAACAGGTATTACGTGAAATAGAAGTGGCAATGTCTTCTGTGCTGGGACGTTTGGTTCATCTAAGAAATTTGAGTAATGTAATTGAACTGTGGCAGAGCAGTGAAATTACTCAAAGAGGAAATGTTAAGTCAAAACCAAAATGTCAGGGAAGAGGTTTTTGCTCAGGAAAAAAAGAAAAGAAATAAAGCACTGAACTTTAAGTTTTATTTGGATAGTTTTGCTTTACTGAAATAAAGTGAAATGTTTGTTACATGTACCTGTATCAAGACAGGAGTGCAGATTCTTGCCCGGCTCCTAAATTACCAGTGTTACTAGTAATACTGTTCAAGCTTTATGTTTTTCAACCTGCATAAGCAAAACTACCCTCAGCAAAAGTAAGAAGTAATAAGGATGTTGAAGGTTCATGTCTTACTACTTTTCTACTGGGAGGATGTTTGAGTACTGGCAGAGGTTGTCCAGAGAGTATTTAGAGTCTCCAAGCTCAGAGATACTCAAAAGATGCTTGAATATGGTCTTGGCAGCCTGCTCTAGGTGTCCCTGCTTGAGCAGGGTTGGACCAGGTGACCTCTGGAGGTCCTTGCCAACCTCAATCATTCCATGATTCTCCAGAGGTTTTCTCTGTGTGCACAGGGCAGGAGGAACAGTACCTTTCTTTCTTTTCAAATAGCAGCTATTTGGCAGGTACTCTAATGCATGTAAGTATGAACTAATGTGCCTGGAACATTAATGTTTTTATAGGGCACAGTCTTATAGGTGCCTAATTGAGATTAAGTATTTACCTATGTGCTTTAAGTGTCTTAATTTCTTTTTTATCCTGGACCATTACCAAGTATTCATTAGTGTCTATGACAGAATATTTCTATCTAGTCACTTCACCAAAGTTCTTAAAAATATTATTATTTCACTATTTTTAAATGATCATCAGAGTGTGAATCCTAGTATGTGTGTGCTGTGCAATATAAAAATTGTTCTACCTTCAGCAGAATGGAGTGAGTTGTCAGTGGTAACCTTACTGTTCTGCAGAGGAGAGGAAGTAGTGTGCTACAAGTGATCAGTGCTCATGGTTCGAGTGCCTGAGGTCCTTGTTCATGGTTGGGGGCAGTGATTATATAGAAAGCATAATTTTCTGCGTAAATGCCGTATAAATATTACCCTTAAGTAACCCCTTAGTTAAGCAGTGAGGGAGGAGGTTATAAAAATAGAAAAAATAATGAAGTAAAACACATTTTCTGCTTTTAACTATCAAGTAGTCTTTGCAGTGAAATATCCCCAAGCTGGGGTGAACCTGTGTGAGAAACAAGTTGAGTTCTCTTGTGGATATGTATACTGGCAAACAAAGAAAAATAAGAGTAAAATTGACACCTGCATATCAGTCTGATGGTTTCTTAATGGCCTGGATGCCTGAAGAAAGCATCCTAATCACTCTCTGGCTCAAAATTAATTGAATTAGCGATAACACGGTCAAAAGTAAATCTGATTGTGTGTGTTATTTGGTAAATTTATATTTGCGGATCTAGCTCTCAGCTGTCGGAGCTTTGTTACATTTTCAGACTCGAGCAGATGCCGTGCTCTGTGGCCTTGTGGAAGTGTGATCTGTGTGTGCTCGGAGGCCGGGGCAGGCTGGGAGCCGTGCCCGGGCGGGAGCCGGGAGCAGCAGTTCCGCAGCCGAGCTCTGGAGGGCTCCGCAGACTGACTGCTGCGGCAGGAATTTTAAGGAAATTGCTGCATTGTACCTGCGCAGGGTTTAATGCTTGCCGGGCCGTTTGGCTATTTGCCATAATTGGCTTTCCATTCCCTTGATTGGAATCATAGATAAAAATTTGCTAATCCACTTTCTTTGTTGAAAGTATTAGAAAAGTAATCCATCTTTTAAAAATGCTCGAAGAAAATCATGCGGTATAAAGAGTACTTTATGGAATAATGAGATTAATGAGAACTGTAAGGCATATGCAATTTAAAACGTTTTTCTATGGGTTTAAGGGGAAAAATGCAATCTGGGCACTATAAAGACATAAGTACTTCCTTTTCTTATGCACTACCTTTTAAATGTGCATTACATGTTATGCTTTTGTGAACATGATAAAATGTGAGTATATCTTTAGGATGAAGGATTTGCTGTTTGTTTGTAATTTAGAAAATGTTTGAAAATACCTGATTCAAACTTCTTGGCTGTGTTTTATCCTCTCTCTCCCATCTTCTGCCCACAGGGCATCAGAGCACGGATTTTGGAAACCCTTGTAATGCTCATTCTTCTTGCACTGCTTATCCTTGGAATCGTATGGGTGGCTTCAGCACTCATCGACAATGATGCTGCCAGTATGGAGTCTTTATATGGTATGGAATGCAAAAGAACCTTCACACCAGTTTCATTGTAAATACAGAAATGCATGTTTCTAGTTAAATGTATTTCTAGTACATGCTATGTGAGTGTTGCACAGGCTGTGAAGAAAGTCAGCACCATTTTTTATGTTAAATTCTGTGACGTAGGTAGCCTGTTTGTAATAAGCTAAAGCCGTGCTCAATGTTTTCTTTACAGACCTCTGGGAATTCTACCTCCCGTATTTATATTCCTGTATATCACTGATGGGATGCTTGTTGCTTTTGTGTAAGTATTGCCCTCATTATTCCAAAAGATGAATGATTTTATGGTGTTTTTTTTTTTTTTTTAATGATGTTTTTATGTTTAAACTTTTTTTTGGGGTTAAAGGAAACTTTTTGATTGTGAAAGTTGGGTGGGATTTTCTTTTTCTGATTAAATTTAAGTTTAGATGTGATTTTTTTTTTTAGTTTGGGTTCTGAAGTTTAAATAAAGGGTACCTTACATTTTCAACTTTGAGAAACTTTACACCTCACCCAAACCAATTCCAGCTTCTACCTTGTTAAAGCAGGTAGTTGAAAAATAGTTGAAGTCCTCTATTCTGCACAGAAAAGCACAATTTTAAAATGAAATGTCTGCAGGAAGTCAGTAGTATGGTGAGACAATTATTTTGGAACATTTTGTCCTATATTCAGTAAACTACTGTTCTTCCTTTTGTAGTTGAAAATGTTGCTGTATAGGCAGGAGTTGGAAGACAGTGCAGTCAGCTTTCATAATCACACAGCTGGTCTCTGGCCAGTCTGCAGGTCAGTTACACAATTGCATTTGAAACAAATGCAGTAAAAAACCAATCTTACACCCACTGGTCCTAACCAGAGTTCAGTCAAGCATGTTTAGGGGAATAAGAAACATTATGGAAGGCTCCAAATCCCACTTAAAATCTCAGCTCAGCCCACTCCTTGATTAATTTCTAGAACATTGCTGAGAGGGACAGAGTGTCTCCCTTTCTAGACTATTATGGTTTTGTCTCTTCAAGTTTGACAGGTTCAAAGCTTACATGGGGCTGTCACTGTGGAGAAAGAGTGGGGAATGATAATTTGTAATATCCTTTAAACAGATCTCTTTATGAAAGAGACCTTGGTGAGTCTCCTTAGGTTCTCTGTATGTGCAGATTCTCAAATTCACTTTGGAGGAAGGTGGGAGAGTTAAACAATGTGCTTCTCAAAGTCTTGTGCAGGTTGTTCCAGAGTGGGATTGACAGAGGTGCTGAACACTTTAATGGAAAGTTGGTTTGCAAAATTTCAAATCTGCCCTGCAGTTTGCTTCAGTAGAGCTGGAAATGCAGCCTCTGTTCTGGGGCTGTTGTAAACCAGGTCACCAAAATTATTGTGACTAAATGCCAGATTTTGGAAATGTGTAACTTTAACAAGCAAATCACTGAGGTAAAGGCCCTCCTAGCTGTTAGATCTGTGTAGCTGAAAGGGCAGTATACAGCAGTGGGGCAGCTGCTGGGGTGGAGCTTCTTTAGATCTTCAGTTGAAGAGCTGAAGCCATGTTTGAGTAAAGCCTATTACCATGGTGATTTGGAGCATCACTTCCTTTTTCTTTTCTCCTTTTCCTGCAGGATTCTGCTGCAGTAAAGGCAGACTAGTTGAAGTTACATTTTTGAATACTCTTGTATTTTTTCTGTAATACATAGTAGCTACCATGAAACACTAGTTTATAAAAATGAATGCAATTCTCAAAATAAAATCTTGTCTGCCTTTTTTGGCAACAATGTTTTATTATAATGGAAACTATAATTGTATGTACTCATCCATGTAGTTACAAAGTCCTTCATTTCCTACGCATTTCAGTATTTGAAGGCTGTTTTCCCTAAACTATTTTTTTCTACTAATAGTTCTAATAGTTTTCTATTATCACGGTTGAGCCTTTCTACCAAGAAGCATACATGCATCATTCCTGAAAACCATCACAGGCCTAGGATCAGAAAGGGCCTGTTATTTCACAGAAAATAACCTATTGGTTATTTTACCTAAATCTGGTAGCTGAGCCTACTATCAATGAAGTTGAAGGATAACTTTAGGAGCAAAGCAGCTTCAGGATCTCTTGGCCATGCAGCTGCAGCTGTGCTAAAAGATGAAACATGCCTGAGATGTTCTCCAGTGCTGTGGCCAGCCAGTGTCATTGCATCCAGGATATTGCAGTTGGAAATATCCTGCGTCTGTGCACTTTGTCTCATGATAATGGTCCCTGGGCTGCCTGAACTCCAGAAGTGCACTGAGAATCGCTTGGCAAGGTGTTAACTGGCCCACGGCAAATCATGCCAGGAATAGTTCTAACAATTCACTGGTGTAGGCAATCCAGTCCTAAAGCCCAGGAATGTATTCTGGCACTGCTGAATTTACTGGTGAAGACATAGCCTCTGGTGCCACATACTTTGAATAAATAATTAATTAGTTGAGCAAGTTTAAGATCTCTGATTCTATGGTGTTCCTTGTTGACAAAAAAACCCATCACATTAGGCTCTTGGAGGGGAGAGATGCTTGTCTTGCTAAAAATTTGTGTGATTGCAATGTGCTTATTAAAAGTTCATACTGGAGCTTTAAGCTCTTGCAGTTCTTTTCAAAACCAGAAAATGGTTATATGTGGACTAGCACACTGAGCAAATAAATAAAAAACTGGTCTTTGACTTACAAATGACTCTTCCTTCCCCTGCAGTGTGCACGCCAGTGGGGCTCTCACGGATGTTTACAGTAATGGGTCAGTTGCTGGTGAAGCCGACAGTAAGTGCTACACAATTCTGTCCTGCTGTGCTACCTGTGAGAAGGTAGAATGGTGTTTGGGTACTTTCTTCTAGAATGCTTACACTTCTACAGAGCTCTTCAGTTCATCAGTTTCTATAACCATTTCTATAATCATGTACTTGTTTCACATTTTTCATATAGCATAAAAGCCTGTTTTTTTCCAAAGTTTTTCTTGTAATAATACAGACTTCCTCTGATTTTTCAATTTATTACTACTCCTACTAGTATTATTTATTGCCAGTGTTTCCTGCTGTGTTTTACCAGTGCCTGAAAAGTGTGGGCATATTCTGAGTTCAGGAGAAAAGAATACAAGAGCAAACAACATCTGGATAGCAAGAAGGGTATCTGGGGGTACACACAGATGGGTGAAATGTGGTTAGTTGTCATCTTTAAGAGCTTATTATATAGAGATGCTCTCTGTTTCATGTTCTGAATGCTCTGAGGGAAGGGAGAAGTTTGTACCATGTACAAGTGCTCTAGTGACTTGGGTGTCACATGTCCTAGTATGTATTTACTGAAATTCGGGTTCACTTAGATCTTGCATTCCTTTTCATTAGTCATTTCAACCCTGGAAATACAAAGAAAATATGTACTACTTTTTCTTGTCTGTCAGCTTTAGTCTCAAAGCACCTAATAGCTGAGGTAGACAGACTTCATTCATTTGGTTTTAGCTTCCAATAGCAATTTATATTTGCATGAAATACTGGCTTATGTGAAAAGTTGCTTTTAATATAATTTTTCAAAATCTGTAGTTGTTTTTGTTTAAATTGAGTGTGAAGGTTGGTAAGACTTGAATGTAGGTCAGACATACCGTTCTGTCTCTTTAGATTGAAACTGAACATAAAAGCCTTAACTTGAAATAAAAACTTAACAGCAGCTGTGTAGCAGAATAGAATAATCTTTTGTGAAGTTCTTATTTGTGTCAGTATTGTAAAGTTGTAGTCTGTATATTTAAAGTACAGCTTACTGGAGCAAAGTGAACCTGATTATGTAAGTGCAGTCGGGAAAACAAGTGTCTCTGATACTCAGTTCATGCTTCTGTTTCCAAATACAGATCCTGGAAGACCTAGATGAGCAGATGTATATCATCACTTTAGAGGAAGAAGCAATTCAGAGGAAGCTTAATGGTATGTATGTTATACATGTAATGATAGTGCTTCAGATTAAGTATTTAGAGTGGTTCTAGTCAGGAGTGTTGGTCTCCCTGTTGTGCAGTCTTCTCTCTCAAATCAGAAAATTTCAACGTCTTAACCTGTAACAAATGCTAAAGGTGTTGTACATTTCCTCTCTGGGTTTTCCAAGATTGACTCTTTTTGTGTGGTTTGCTTTGGTTTTGTTTTTAAATTGTTCATCAGCTCTCCAATGTGGGAATGTTCTGAACCTGAGAGAGCAATTGAGAAGTTGTCCAGACCCACCACCCTTACTGCAAAATAGCTTGGATTGGTAAATTACTCTATTTCAGCCTTGTTTGAAGGATAATGAACAATTAGCAAGAGGCTAATAGACTTCTTACAATATGAGTTTTGTTTTTAATTTGGAGGAATTTTTGTGTTTCAGTTGATTGTTGCTTAAAATCTTAGGTAGTAATCCATTAAAAATCAGAGCACTCCTTTATATTCTAGGAGTTGCTTGGTGAGTTTAATAATTAAAAAAAAAATCTATTAATAAGTAATGAAAATGAATAATTACAAAAATGTTTTTAGACTTACGGTATTTAAGCTTACAATTTTGCATTTCTTGATAAGGTATTTCTGTTATGAGGTATTTAAAAAACAGTATGAAGCTTTGGCTTAGAATAGAAAGGAGTGTTGCAACACGGCAGGCACCAATTATGGAAAAGGTATTGGTTCTATAAACCTGGAAAGCATGTTGTACAAATCTCCTGTCTTGCTTTTAACTGCATGGCTAAGCCATCCATCCACAATTTACACAATAACTGCAGTTTTGAAAATCAAGGAATGTTCATATCATGATACATGCATTGTTCTGCTGTCTTATGACTTATTTTAGTGTTAATGTTTTTAATTTCCTGCTTTTTCTTTTCTCCTTTCCAGTCTTCTTTCATATATCTCAATATTTTCTTCTCTGAGGTCTCATGAAGTCTCCTTTCTAAGTTGCTTGGTCAGGGGAAGTACCTTTGATAGTGGAGATCATAGTGGTGATCATCTTTACTCCAGTGTTTAGAATGTGTGGAAGAGTAGTGACTAATTTGTGGAGACGTAGTGACTTCTTTGTCCTGAAATCAGCCATAATTTCAGTTTAAAAGTGACATTCACCTTTACAGTGTTGAAGGCTCAGGTGTTCATAGTGTCATACGTATAGATGTGCATTCACACACAGGCACACAAAAAGGTGCATGCATTGAGTGTCTTTGAAGCTGTGATGGGGTAATTATAATCATTCTGTGTGTTTGATGTTAGCTGGGAACTGTAAAATATTTGTAACTGGATATTTTATGTTGTCATGGTGATTCTGCTTGTGTACAACACAGAGAAATGGCCCAGTAGTTATTCAGGAATCTATTGGAAGCTGTGCAGAGAGGGGTCTGCTACTCAGATGGGGAATGTGATTATTTAGGTGCTGCTTGGCTGCTCTTTTCCTTGCAGAAATCTCTCAACAGTTGCTTAAGTTTCAGTTTAATATCACTGTGGGATGGACCTAGGCTGTAAGTGTCTACTGACTGGATATGGATTTAGGATGTGTTCAGGGGGCTTCTCTAACCATCAGCCAAGAGACTGGATTCTCTTTCAGCACACGGCTTGGTATGAAAAGTGGAACTGCAGCCCACCCATATTTCATGGAGCACTCACCAGCCTGCTCTTGAGCAGTGAAAGACATGGGGCTTAAATGTCCTGGACAGGAGAGGAGCTGAATTCCCTGTTTCCAGTGCTGAGGGAATGGCATTGACACCTCCATCTAAAGGAATGCTTGAAAACCCCTAGTTTAGTGTACAGAGAAAATGAATGGACTTAAGCTGACAAGTAAATGAAAATCTAAACTTGCATGTAGTTGGGGCAAGATATTTTGTGTGCAAGAAGATAGTCTGCAGGGTTTTTGTGAGTAGTTACTTAAGTAAATTTAAGCATGGTTCTCAATATGACAAGCATGGAAAGCTTCATCTTCTCTTCCAGAAGTCTTTCTAATACATACAAATTATGCCAGAAAAATAGACATCATTTTTGTCAGAACTACGAAGGGTTATGCTTACCACATTTATTGTATTTTAAAAAAATGTGTATAAATGGGGGTGGTGCTAATTACACCAGTAAATGTGCTGTGATGTTATAGGCCATAATGTGTGTTTGAGCACACAGATTGTGTCTCTTTGTTGCTGTGTCACAGCAGATAAATTCAGTCACACGCTTCCTCTGCCATGGCCATCGCAAGTCTTCCACAGTGTTGGTGAGCACTGAAATCCATGGGCTTAAGCAACCCTGCTGGGCAGGTTTGCAGGAAAGTGCTCTGAAATACATACTTCATTTATATGTATAACTAAAGAGTTGAATTTTTATTAAAATGAAGAGGACCAGAGCAGAGGCTTAAGTGATACTTGATGATTGTAAAGCTCTTCATGTTTGAAAATAAATCTATCTGTGAAACTGTAGACCTTCTTTGTGGGAACTAATTTTCTTCCTCCTCAGGTGTCTGCAGTGTCTAACTGAAAACCGGAGTAGGAGGGAGGGGAAAGTTTGATTGTGTTATCTACCCTAGTATTTTTATCTATTGAAGAGATACTGGGCTTTGGGAAAATGTTTGTTTCCAGTGTATTATGTTTCAGTACCCACATCACTCCTACAGTAGAAGAATAAAGCTGGGACTTTTTTATATTAAAAGAAAAAAGTTGCCTTCAGCTATTAGTTTTCCTGAATCCAAAGAGACGGGTGGGGTAGGATCAAAAATACTTACTTGATCAAAGTTATTGGCTCTGAAGGTATCCTTACCTATGTAAGAAAGATGAAAGGTGTTGTTTTTATTGCACACTAGTAACAGTGTAATTTTGAACTAATTGGTGGTGAACTGCCAATCACCTTGGGGGAATGCAAATAGATACTCTTACAATTTCCTTTGAGGTACTGAAATCTTATGTCGGGGCTGGAAGAAAAACAGAATAATACCATTAAATTGACCTTAAATGAGCTGCTTTGTGGCTTTCTTGGAGAATCCCTTCTAACTTTTCATTGCTAGTCCAAACAAGTCTTGTCTACCAATTTGATTTATTGGCTAGACAGCGCTGACATTGAACTTTGTGCGTGTTTGAAATAAAGCTAATGTTAGAGAGCTTTTAAGAATTTAGCTGCATCCTTTTCAAATACTCTTTTGACTGATCTGCAACTTTGCCTCTCTCATAAAATATCCTTTTGTATAGCAACCTGTTGTTTGCAACTATTTTTAAGGAGGAACTAGAACAGCACTTGGATATGATTCAGAATTTCTACTGACCCATCTCTTAACGACCTACTGTGATGATGCTGATTTGTTGGGTAGACTCCCAAGAAATCAGTGTTTTAGCTCTGGATTTTTATATTGAGGGAAGAAAACAACATACATACATACATACATATATATATATATATTATGTATATGTATATTGTATTGAGCTTTTCCTCAGAGACCCCTAAATCAGTTACAGAGAAGAAGAAAATGTCAGATGCTGACTTGAGTTTTCCTTCTTATTCAACTACTTCCATGGAAGTTCTTTTCCCACTGAGCTCTATAGCTATCCTTTTTCCTACCTCACAGTAATTAGTCATTCCATAAAACAGATGTTTTAGGCTTTTTGGGGCAGGAATGCATCATCACAAAAGCTTATTTTTATAGTGATAAGTAATTTGGATCTTTTAAAAGACTTCTTCTGAAAACCTGGGTATTATGATTAATTTTTTAAAAACACTGAGAAATTAAACTGACATTTGTATTTCATGCACTTCAGGTGATTAGATGTTGTAATGGAATTGTGTCTGTATGTCTTACTGGATAGTGCTGAGATTAGAGATATTTATATATTTGAAGCCCTATAAATATTACCCCATACTCATTATGTCAGCAATATCCAAGATGAATGTTTAGACATAGCACAGAAGTTACTGTTATATGCAAAAATGTGTGTGAAAGAAACATCCAGTTAATTCAATTAAACATTTAAAATTTTAAACAGTTGGATGTTTCATTCATTATTTGACTGCATTGAACAAATCAGTATTTAATAGTCTGCAATAAAAAGAGTCACCTTTATTCTTATATTGAGATTACTGGATGGATGTGCAGACAACAGAAAATAAGGAAATAATGAGACTGGACTACAAAGTAGTGTTGCTATGCCAGCAGCCTAAGTGCTGTTTAGATTTTGTAGGCTAGTGATCAAGATACAAGATAAAAGTCTGGACAAGAATATTAATCTCATATAAATGTATTAGAGAGTGTTTAAAAAAAGTTTTTGGAGCATGTTGCTCCTACAGGTTAACCCGCAGCCAAAGGTGCGGCTGAGAGTAGGGAATGGCCAACAGGTGAAGGGTGTGAATGTAAATCAGCAAAACAGTGACAGAGAGGACTTTTGGTTTAAGACCTTGAACTGTCATTGCCACAGTGTGTTACTGCAGAGTTAAATTGGCCTGGAAGAGACCGGGAAAATATGAGCCCTTAACTTATTTCCAGGTGAGATTGCCCCACTTCATCCCTTTTATTTCTGAACAAAGGTGAGTGGAGAGTGTTTTTAACTTATCCCAGGCAGATTATTTCCAGGTTATGATTGCAGAGGGTGAAAGCTAAAGCAGAAATAATGGGGTGGGAACTGAATCAGCAGATCTCTAGTCAGCATTGCAGAGCTGTGTCAGTGCCTGAACACTGTAGGGTTTGTAGAGAGAGGAACTGGCATCAAAGAGGGAAACCACAGTATGCTTGCACTGGGAAAGAGGAGTGGCTGGGAGAGAATGGAAGGTTGAAGAGAAAGAGGATGAAGAGAAAAAATGGGCTGGTTTCCTTAAGGCTGTGTAGGGATAGGAAGAAAAGTAGCTGAGCAACTTCTAGGCAGAAAATTAGTAGGAAGAAAGGAATTACTATTATGGCTGTTGGGGTTCAGCTGGTGTAGAGGAGAAAGTATGAAGAGTTGCACAACAGTGACGTGTTTGTAGTAAACTGGAAAGGAAAGTGGAAGAGAATGGTCTCATAGTAGTTGTGGGAATATCTGATTGTGGCATGGAGGGATGGAGCAGGCAAACTGGTATGAGCAGAAGATCTATCAGCAAGCAGGTCAGCAGTATGGAAACTGAGCTTGCTGAGGAAAGGGAGGGAGGGAGGGAGGGAGGGGCAGAATCTGGAGCTCTGGCTGATTTGGAGGCAAAGGTCCACTTTGCCTTTGAGTTGCTAAATAATAATGCTCCTGGAGGGCAGCCAGGGGTTCTTTACATCTTGGTGCAAGAATCATACAGGGATGCAAGAATGAGACATTTGAGACATTCTGTCACACTATGGTCATTTGACTTGTGTTAAGGCATCAGCAAAACTGGCTAGGATCACAGGAGGTGACACTTGAAACCTCTGTGCTGAGTTCCGGTTAGATACTTCTGGTTTTGAAAAGTATTTGAAGGATCTCAAAGAAACACCTGCAGTTTAAAGTCATGAGTGCTAATGTGATGCTTCCTAATCTGAGTTGTCACTGTGTGCCTTACAGTACTATAGTCATTCACATCCAAAAGGAAATCATGTCTTCTCTTTAAAAGGTGTGTCTTCCACAGTGGAATACCAGATGGTAGAGTTGGAACGTGAGCTTGAAAAAGTGAAAAGCAAGAAAACAAATCTAGGTAAGGAACTTCCTGGTGTTTCATGTAGATTGTAGTTTACTAAACGACCTCAAAGGTGCTGTGTTTAGTTTGGAGCAGTCACTTGATTGCTTCCAGCTTGTTCTTAACCAAATTTGTGTATTTGCAAATACATCACATGGAGTCATTGTACCCTTCCAACAAAAAAAATCAAGTAGGGAGTCAGATTTGGATCTTATTTTTAACATCATTTTAGAGAAATTGTAACACTTGACTTCTTTGCATGGAGCTTTTAATGTATGGTATGCTTATGAATATTTGGGCATTACTTTACTTTTTGTTTGAATTATTTCTATAAAATTCAAATTGTGGGTTTTTTTTCCTAAAAACATCATCTGCTAATGATGTCCAGTGAAGTTAGTTTTGTCTTTCTTACCTTACAAGAGGGAAGTACTATTTAAGTACCTGAAATGCTGTTCTGTCCCTTTAGGTCATGCTAAAATCTACATGTAAACAATGTGTTTTTAAATTCAGACAATTTTAAACTTTGTGGAACTGCTGTGTGCTAGGGGAAGAAAAAAGTTATGGTGAAACGTGCCTCTTAGGAAAAATCTGCTTGTCTCTGTCTCCCCAGCCTTTCTCTAGAGAGGTTTCATGTTTTTGCCATTGCTTTATACAGCTCTACAGAGTGGATGTTATGAGCTGGTTGATGTTTGTTTCAGATGAGATTACTGTTGTTACTTATATTTGTAATGAGCTTATAGATAGCTGAATGATTCTTACTTGTTTTATTCTAAGGTGATCTATGGTGTTCAGCTTCTGTTTTTTCTCTTCTGAACAGAACGGAGGAAAAAAGCTTCTGCTTGGGAAAGGAATTTAGTTTATCCAGCTGTCATGATACTGCTACTCACTGAGACAGTAAGAATTTTCTTTTTTTTTCCCCAAGAAAAAGTATGAAGAATTCTTTGGTCATTTGAGGGAATAGTTTTATATTTTTTGAGGGATATGTATTTAAGCAACAACCTTGATATTCTTTTCTTGACCATTAAAAAAAAAACTTAGGGAGTCTGATGAGCTTAAATGAGTAGATTTTAAAAATGTGGAATCATTTTCAATAACAAGACTGTTTCTACTTTTTTATAGTCCATTTCAGTTCTCTTAGTCGCTCTCAACATTCTTTACCTGTTGGTTGATGAGACTGCAATGCCAAAGGGATCAGGGGTAAAGTAAATTTCTCTTACGATTTTTATAACTTTGGTAAAGCTTTGGGGGCCTTGCAGAAGTGCAGGTGTGAACTTTTGCTTTAATAACATGGAAACTAATGAGCCTTGACCTTGACTTTGCTTCTAGGTTTCATTCCCGTGCCCACACAAATGTTTATTACATGTCATGTTGTAGTGAGTTCTTACTAAAATAGTGCAGGAGCTCTGTGTAGATATAGTGATGCAGTAAAGCAGATCAGTAATCTGGAGTTTGCATTTCTGTCTTAGCAATACATTTCACTGCACTTTGAAATCTGCTGATGCCACTGCATGGGGTGGGGGGACTTTGAGGGTAGGACATCAGAATGCCCCTGAAACACTGAATTGAGACAAGGCTGTATTTCATGTGAGATGTGACATGTTTTGTTCTTGGTAGAAGGTAACTTTGTGAACTTTTGAATGTATTTTATTTAATTATGCAAAGTATCTTTTTCCTCGTAGGGGCCTGGAATAGGAAATGCCTCTTTATCCACCTTTGGCTTTGTGGGAGCAGCACTTGAAATCATTTTGATTTTGTATCCTTTCTGTAAGAATTCTGTCTGTTAACAAGTATTCAGTCCAGTTTTCTGGGACACTGGTAATGCACTAAGGCACTTTCCTGGAAAGAAGAAAGAGATAGGTCAGTCCTTCTCAAACACTCGAAGTGTTTTTGTTTCTTTTTTCTTTAGTTCTTAAGACTTCTAGGAGGCTGCTGAGAACTTGAATGAAACTTGCATTCTTTGGAGGTTCCTTTTTCCTTGATTCTCACAGCTATCTTATGGTATCTTCTGTCGTCGGCTTCTACAGTCTTCGTTTTTTTGAGAATTTCACTCCCAGGAAGGATGACACAACTATGACAAAGGTAAGGTGCTGTCTGGGATGGGGATGGCCCCCTCCTGTCTTTCTTGCCACCCAAGACAAACTGACTCTCTTAGTAATTGCCCTGAATGGCTCATTTGCAGTGATCAGTATTTGTTTGTAAGCTGCGTAAACACAAACTGGAAGATTTTCAAAATGCTGAATGAGTGGGAAAAAGGATGTGCTCTGTTTAGTTTGGATGGCATCCATTCACTTGTAAAAAGCCAGGAATGGCAGAGCTTGTTAACTGGCTATAGAAAAGCAAGTGAAAGAACTTTCTTCAAAGGAAACTTATTGCTAATGAGTAACTTTGATTGTGTTAACTGTACTTCAGGGAGCTTGTTTGAGATCTGAGCTATGTGGTTGCTAGAAGTAATACAGACAAAGTAATTCAAATTTGAATAATGAAACTAAGACTGAGGAGGGCTATTCAGGAACATGTTGCAATCCGAAGCTAATTTGACTTTCTACAATTTAGCACTGGCTTTAGAATAACCAATGCTGTTACCTAGTTCAGAGGAACATGCCTAAGTTTTTAGTAAAATATTCCCACAGCTGACAAGGGGAAGTGATCAGTAACCAAGGAACAGATGTTTAATTTAATTATTTTTTCAGTATGTTTGATTATTTCTGTTTTTTTTTTTTTTTTTTAAAGTAATGGATGAAGATATTTTTACTACAAATTGTTGGAAGTGAGAAAGTGGGTATGCACACAGAATGATTAGAGTAATAAGTAGTAGAGAGTTGGAATGTTCTTAATATTTCGTATTGATTGTTTACAGTACACCAGGAATAGTGTAGAAATAAATAGTGAATGTACAAATGCCTACCTACTTTCAAGTTTCCTTTTTTTTTCTTTTGGCTTGTGATAGAACTAGGCCTGAAGAAAATGATCCTTTGTGAAATAAAGTTTCAATTACTCTTTTTAAAGGCTTTAGAAGAACAAGAGTAAAATCTAACAGCTGGGAATTTTTTCATACTATTTAAAGTAGACAACAGACATTGAATTGAAAGGAAGCTCTTTGTTGTAAGTTTTTAAATAATGCTAATCCTGCAAGCAGTTACATCCAAGGCTTAAGCTGATGTATCAGTCATCTTGTCTAAGCCCATGGAATTGTTCTTTTATAAAACATTCGCAGGAAGTAAGTAAACAATTGATGCTTTGCAGCATGGTAGTTTTGAATTATTTTGAATTTGAGCATACATAACATTTTGATAAAAAGCACATGAATACATATTTGATTTTTTCTTGGATCATCTTTGTCTTGTTTAACACCATGTGGAGAGAAGTGACAGAAGTCAGCAAGACTAACAATATGTTACTGTAAATTGCTTTAGGTTCAATTTGAAGAATGTGCCTTTCAAGAATTCTTCTTTTTCATCTTGACCACTGTTTTTCTTTGCGTTCCCTTCAGCAATCCCATTTATCATTTAAATGCTGTTTGTCGTTTTCAAACAGATAATTGGAAACTGTGTCTCAATCTTGGTGCTGAGCTCTGCTTTGCCAGTGATGTCAAGGACACTGGGTAAGTGAAATGGAAGTTGTATCATAGTAAAGGATGTTTAATTGAATTTAAAAAAACAAACAACAACAACAACAACAACAAAAAAAAAAAACAAAACTAGAAAAAAGAAGAACCTGTAGCTGTATTTTCCATGGTATGTATTTAATTTGCATCACTTTTGGTGGAAAGAGCTTGTATCTATGACCTTCATTTCCACCCCAACATGAGCTGTTGAACATACATCTATGTAGATGAACTGCAGAACATACTTTCTAAAAAGAGAAAGATGTTAAGCATTTTTTAGAGAATATATTATTTTAAGAAGGTCAGATTTGGAACTTCTTAAAACAGGAGACTGTGACATGAAAAGATAGAAAAATTGATTGTCCAGAGCAGTATGAAAAAGTTTCTTGGTCACTGTGAAATTAATGCTTAGTTCCTGTGAAAAATTTGGGATTTGGTGTCTGAAGTTTGAGGTCACACTGAGTGCAAAAGTTAATGACTCTTCATTTATGTTTTTAATCAGCAGTGGTACCAGGTTACTGTCATTTTTCCTACAATAATATGTTTGTATTTTTTGTTACTTCATTTTTCAATTTGGAGTCTACTGTAGGAGCACTGAAGAACTTGTGATTTTATTGCTAAGGACTGGCAGTAGCAATTGAAGTAGTTAAGCTGTTTTAACCAGTTGGAAAGTCATGTTGTATCTTCACTTAATTTAGGTAATCCTCAGCCTGAATTCTTGAACTTAAATTGCAAGGCTATTACATGTTCAGGTAGAACATGTAATGTTCATGTTCATGTCAGAATCCTTGTAGCTAATGTGAATTTCATTGGGAACATTAAATAGAACAAAACAAAAATCTTTACCTCAGGCTGTACAAGTCTTAAATACAAGCTTAGAAGTTTGAGCTCAGGCCCACAGACCAGCAGTGTGTGCTCAGTAGTTCTACAGCTGGTTTTCTTTTCAGTGAGAATACTCTTGAATCAAGAGTAGTTCATGTTTTGCTGTAAATTATACTGTATATTCTCATGCTATGTATTTCTACAGATGAGGCGTTTTAATAAACTATAAATCATTTCTCTAGCAAATGAAAAACCCTCTGCAATGCATTTTGGAGTGTGAAATGTTAAAATAGTCATTCCAGAGCTTACTTAAAAAAAATCTGTTGTAAAACGTCATGAAAATGCCAAGGAGTAATTCACATATTTAAAGTAGTGCAGTTTTAAAATATAACCAATATGATAAAGGTCTAAGAAGTAAAATGGTTCTAACATGTGGAGCCAGATGTTACATTGAAAAATCACTGGTTTAGAACAGAATTGTAATGTAAGTTTGTGTCCACTAAGTTACTGCATTCAAGACTTGTTAAAAGAAAATAAAATTAATTGTTAATGATCCATGAGATTAACAGTTGATAATAACCAGATTCTGTGGCAGTAAGTGTACACGCTGGGCGCATTGTTGTCTCATAGGAAACAGATTAATGGTAAAACTCACTTAAAAACCAGACTAACAAGTGAAATTCCTGAATAGTTTGCCATAGAGATAAATAAAAGAAGAAAAAAGATGGAACAATTAACACACAGCTAACAAATGCACAGTCACAGCTGTCCAAACAGGATTAATAGAGTGTATTAGAGTACAGTGAGTCATGTGGTGCTTTGCAGAAATATCAATGTGTGTTGCACTACATGCCACTGCCCTGTGGCACTGAATAGATGAAAAGAAATAAATATGTTAAGCAGATTCATAGTCTTTTCACTTTTTAAAAAAGCAAGTTTCTAGACTATACAGAAAAGACTAGACTTTATCCTTATGGGAAAGGTGAAAAAAGCAAAAGTTATCTAAGGCATGTACTGCCCCTTTTCAACTTTTAAAAATGGAAATGGAGTTTCTTACATGTTTCATAGCATTCTAATTAGATATGTTGGTGGTGGAAATGTCTAATCTGTCATTCTTCTAGAACTCCAGGAAAGTTTTTAACTAAAATAAATTATTTTACTTAAATAAGTTAACTCATATTTTCTCAGAACTTTTCAGCCTTTTAGTAGCCCTTCAGAAATGCTTCCCACCAGCACCATATTGCTAATCACAGAGAAACAAATTGGGAACAAAACACTTAATAGTCAAGAATCCAAAACCAAAGAATTGCAGAGAAAATTGAACTTTCTAGCATACAGAAGTTTTCCTCGAATTCTACACTTGAGTATTAGGTGCAATTAAATGGGAATTTTAAATTTGTATGTGTTGTCTAAAACCTACTATTTGTTTTTAACCTGAAGAATTATTTAATAGTTTATTTGGTAAAATTTCATCAGCTTTTGTGTGTATATATTTGTGCCACTAGATAAGCAAGTTTTTTTTCAATTACTGAAGTTGTTAAAATTCTTGGTTTTTTTTCTCTGTGGGCTGAGTAGATACTGCTTCTGTAAGAAAGTCATCAAAACCTTTTTAACCTTTTTCTCCCATGAGTTTACAGACTGTTACTGTGTCAGGTCTTTTCTGATGAGCAGTGACTTTTTCTCTTTGTAAGAAGGAATTGAATGTAATTTATGGACAATAATTTTCCCACCTACTCTAACAGAAGTGTCAGGGTTCATTTCTGTTTGTCCTTGTAACACAGCTCCATGGCTCACTGTTCTTCTGGACCTTTATGTGTCAAGGAATGTTACTCCTTTTCCAGAGAATTCCAGTGCTCTGCCTGTTTTGTTCCTTTTCCTTTAAAGTTCTGGAAGCCTGTACATTCAAACCTGACTTGCTTAATTTTCATGTGGCTCCACAGTCTGACTAAAACACTGCTGCTTTGGAAATGTTAAGGACTCTGTTTGCCTTGAAATGGGAAAGCAGCTCTGTGTTTACTGTCCTTCATCTCTTCACCAGTTAGTTCAGACAGCTGGTTTCTTCTTTCTGTGCTAAGACCTTCTGTGCTTTTTCAGTATTTCTCTCTGCCTCTTTTGCTGTTTTGATCAGTGATTGTTTTGATTCATCCTTTGAAACGACTTCTTTTCATTTCAATATGTTTTCCTTAGATACCAAATTCAGTAAGGTTTTAATTTAAATGACTGTACAAATGTGTGTATCTTTTAACATTGTGATAGCTGCTTTGCAAGTCTTGGGTATCCAGGTACAGTGAGATTCCTAAGTGTCAGGTTTACCCTTGGAAGAAATGTAACCGACCCTTAATTTATTATCTCTTTATTCTTCCCCCTCTTCATTTATTATCACTTGAGAAGTCAGTTTTTAAAAACCCCAAAACACTCAAAATACCATGATAGAAAATCAGGAGCTTTTAGGAGTTTCAGAGCCAGGACTATTTTGTGATTGCCTCGTTTGCTGCTGCCATTTTAATTCTGGGACAGGGTCAGCTTCCTTCTTTTGCACTGTTGAGAGGGCACACTTCACTCTGACATCATCTGTGCCAGAGGTTTTTTGGGAATAAACAGCTTTTGAATCCTGGACAATGGTCATGTGGCTATCTTCTCAGTGTTCTGCCATGTATTCAGTGCAGTGCTCCATGACACCTGACAAAGGAACAACCTGTGCTTCTTCCTCTTCTGCCTTCTGGGATGGGCCCTACACCTTGTAGACGTTTCCATGTTTCAGAAAAATGTTGTTCCCTTTATTAGTGATTGACGTGCCTTTGATCAGCACAAAGCCCGAGTGTCAGGGTTGGAGGTGCACTGTGAAGAAAACCTGTCAGCACCATCTTTCAGCCTAACTCTTTTCCTTCTGTACACATGCTCCAAGGCTGTAGTGGTGGGCAGAGCCAGGAGAAAAACTGCAGTTGGAAAGATGTCTTTAAACTTTGGTTTCAAAAGCAGTGCTGGAAGAAGACTTAAAAGGCTTAGTGTTTACCATAAGGTGTTGTGGCTCTCATAGAAGGACTGTTTGCTACCTGTATTTTTTTAAATATAAAAAGCTCATGGTGCATTTCATTCTTTTCTGGAATCATTAAGGATTTCATAGAAACTGAGGTTTTAAGCAGTTTTCATACTAAAGCTGATTTTTTTCCTAGTTACATTTATTGAAATTGTAAAAAGAGTTCTTATCTAGAACAGAGAATTCATTTCAACTCCCATTATTCAAGCATTTTACTATGAAATTTAAAAAAACGTTTTGGTAAAGGTGTATTAGAGTTTTACAGCAAGCAACAAAATAGAACATGACCTCAAGAACACTGTTTTGTGTGTTTACCCATGTGTCTTCTGGTGTATTGTCTGTAAGAATTTTGCATCCAAATGTAAATGTAATAGAATGAAATTTTTGGGATTCCTAAAAAATTGTTATGAATATTTTTATCTAAATCTTGCATGCAATTTAACAGGCATCACCAGATTTGATCTGCTTGGAGACTTCGGAAGGTTCAACTGGCTGGGGAACTTCTATATTGTGTTATCTTACAACTTGCTCTTTGCTATCATGACAACGTTGTGTCTGGTCAGAAAGTTCACCTCTGCTGTGCGAGAAGAGCTCCTGAAGGCATTAGGTAACAGAGCCCTAAAAATTCACTGTGTGCTTGAACATTCCCTTTCTCCACCATTGACACCTTGATGTGCTACTGGTAAAGTTCTGTCACAGCCCACAGAATGCTTTGTTTTTGGTGGAAATTTCTGTAAGTTAAGGTGTGAGGATGAATAATGTGTTGTTTTTTGAAGAGTCCAGAGCTAAGGTACAATGTTGATTTTAATGATATGCCTGTGGTACTTACTGATCTGCAGGTGGATTTTGAGTCTTTGGAGAGCACAGAAACATTCTCATTGCTATGAGCAATTATTCCAAATTGAAACTTCAGCTTGTGTATGGATTGGCGTTTTTCTTTTTTGTTTAAAGCAACTTACTAGTTCCCTAAAAACAGCTAGAAAAGATCTTGACTGCTTTGTTGTCATGCTTTTTTTTGAGCATCTATTCAGAAAATCTTTGTATGGAATGTACAGAACCTTAGTGACTGGTTGAGTAAAACCTGAACCTGATACAATCAAAAATTTGATCAAATTTTGCATTGATGTTTCTTGACTGTAGAAGAAAGGGTTGAAACACATTTGATACTAAGAGGATAAAATGTTGGGGTTTTTTTTATTGTTGTTGCCTCATCTTATCTTAGGAAAGCTCTTATCTCTTTAGATCCCTTGAGTAGTATTTGCTTAAATTGAGAGGACTAATGGTGAAACCTTGATGTTTCTTTGTAACTGAGGATTCAGTTTGCATGATCAAGAAGTTACTCATGTTAGTTTTTACTGCTTTCAGAGTTGTGATGCAGAAACAAAATCCAATCACTTCTCAGAGTGCACCTCTGCTGGTGGGAAATTAGGTTAAAATTATTGTAAAATAATTAGAAGTATAATGTTGAATAAAGAATTATATGTGTTGAAGGCAGATTAACGAATTTCAAAATGCAGGCATAGTAGAGTAATGGTCACTGGGTTTGACACAAGTAGGGAGTTACAAACCCTGAAATGTGCAGGTTCCTGACACAATTGAGTTTGTTTTCAGTGCTGTACACAACAAAAGGTGTCTGTTAAAAACTGTCCCATGGAATTCAAAGAACTAAAATTGGCCTGTGACCAAAAAATTCACATATTAGGACTACAAATAAGACAATATTAAGGAAATTTTGGGGTTTTTTTGGTAGGGCAGTAAATTTTGGAATTCCAGTTGCAACAGTGCATGAAATTTAACTTTGTACATCATGGCACTTTAGTAGAACATTCAGTGTAGTCTACACTAAATGAATAAGAAATTCTTTCCAGTTTTGATCCTTAGTTTTAGAGACTTGATAGGAGACTTCAGAGAGAAACTGTAGCAAGCAAGGAAGGACTGATACCATGCCTCTTTTCAATAAAATATGGCTACATTTGCCATCTTTCCTCATCTCACCCTCCCCCCACCAAAATAAAAAAGAAAAACAACAAAAAAAAGAGTAATTTAACTGCTTGCCTGGGGCAGGATGTGAGGAAATAGCACTCACAATAGAGAATTGTGCAATAAGAACAAATGGCTGGAAGCAGAGATAAATCAGTACTAGTATAGTCCTAAAAATATAATTAGATATATAAATAGTTTAGAGAAGTGATCTGGTCATCACCAATGACATTAAGACCAGCAATGGCTGATTTACAAGTAGATGGTATAATTTAAAATAAATATTTTAGGTAATTATTTAGGTCTATGTAGGTGACTGGGTAAATTATTGCAAGGCTTTCTTGGTTCTTAACATCTGAGTCTGTGATTTAAGCAGTGGGAAGTTAGGATTCTCTGGCTTCCATGCTTGTCCACTCTAATGGGCTTTTCTCACTTAAACAACACTGAGGGAATTTCCCAGAAGCATTTCTTACAGGAGTTAGAACATCAGTTCTGGTCTTCAGCAAATGTGAAGTCCACAATCCCAAAGCAGAATTTGGATTGTCTGTGTTCTTTTGAATACCTGTGTGCATGAAACAAGGGGGAGTCTTAGTTTTTTCTTATTCTGTAATGTTTTGCAGGATTAGATAAACTTCATCTATCAAACAATCCAAGGGACTCAGAGACAAAGCCTTCTGCAAATGGCCATCAGAAAACACTGTGATAACAATCACCTGCAGTCAGCAGAGCTGAAAACATCAACCTCATGGCATTCCTGTCATCTCATCAGCATTTTTATATTGCTTTTAGTTATTAGTTTGGGTCGAGCCTTGTCTCATTTTGATGCTGTGTGCTTCTGAGGAAGTTGTGTGTCAGATTCTTCTCTTTCCAGTGAACTTTTGGTCTGCTTGTTTATTTCCCAGTATGTTAATGCAGGAGGTGCCTTGAAGACTGGAAGCTGAAGAGAATAATGCATTCCTTTTTATTTGTTGGAATTCTCACATCTTTATTTTTAAACTTGCTACCATTGAATGCACAGTACCTCCTGTGTTATACAAATACAGCTATGAAGAAGAACTTTGGGACTTGATTAAAAAAAAAAAAGGAAGACATACACTTGAAGGCCAATGTGACCCTTACTGGAAATGTAAAGTACCTGGAGTAGGTATCCTTGACAGAAGATAAACAGTTCTACTGAGAGTGAGTTAAAAATGACAGCAGAGATCACAGTTGCCTCGGTGCTGGATGCAGTAGGCTGTGGCACAGAGCTGTCTCGGAAGGCAGCATTTTCAGCTCTCTGTCCTTAGCTCTAAATGCCAGATTACTTTACTGGTGGTCAAGCAATGTGTTACAGAAGTCCAAGATGAAGATTAACTTCAGTGTTAAATCTGAGCCTAGTATGCTTTGTAAAAAGCTGTGTAGACCCCCTGTCACAGCTCTTACAGTTCTGTGAGCTGTTGTGCCATGGAGGTCCCTTACCCTACCCAGTACTCCCTATGAAATTCTTGATGAACTACTGTGTGTAAGCAGTACCTGGAATCAATGCAAGGAGCACAGGCCTAGGAGGCTGCAGTTGCAGTTTTCTACAATCTTAATTTGAAGTAAATTTCTCTGAATTTATACATCGGTTACCAGGATTTCTGTTCAGTGGCATAATCCAGTTACCTGTCACTAGCCTGTTTTTTAATGTACACATGAACATGTATATAGGCCTGTATGTGTAGATATCATAAATGAAATTCTATGGTTATAGAGATGATGTAAGTGGTTTGGTAGGTAAAACTGGGCGTCCAGTCTTGGTAGTTTGAATTTCTGCAGTGTTACAGTTTAACTGCTCAGAGGCCTTAGATTCAGGGTGGCATCAGTGGGTGGTGATGTCCTTTCTTGTAGCATTTCCTACAGCCTTAGGAGTCCTTTCAGCAGTTTATAGTAAAAAAAAAAAAAATACCACGTGAGTATTCAAAATCTGGTTGCACTTTTGTACTGCTTGGCCACAAGTAATCTTCAAACAGACTGGACTGGGGACACCTTCAGTTAGTGCCCATCATGCAGGGAGCCAGAAAATATTTCTGTTTATTTCCCATTTGTGTAAAACAAGTCTGCCTTTCTGTAGTTTGAGGTCTTATATTAGTTGGTGACAACTTGCTCTCTGGTGGAGTTCCAAAATAAGCTAAACCTTGTGTCAGAAACTCTTTGACTGTTCTCCTGAGATGACTGCTCTGGTCTGTAGACCTTACTGCTGTGGGTGTGAATGTCTGCTTGTTTTTTTTCCCCTAAAGTGCTTCAAAAATCAAGCTCCAGTACACATGAGGATTTACCTTTTTTGCAGCTGCCTTTTCTGACTTGAACTGGGGCATAATGTACATATTTCTCTAGTAAATATGATGCTAGAGAGTTACTTTTTTTGTGTATGTGTGATTAGTATAAATTCAAGGTTTATTGAACTGACTATTGATGTGTTGTATCAAGTCTTGGAAGAAAAAGTAAAATTGCTTGATTTCACTAAGATTTACAAGCATCTTTTCTCTTGTTTAATGCTGACACTTTAGTGAGAAATCTTTATGTGAGTCAAAGTTCTGCAACCAATAACAGGGAGCTATAATTAAAAGTTGTTCTAAAATGAGCTTAAATTTAAAATATTGGCAGATATATTATTAGGGGCATCATTCAGGTATTCTCAGAGCTTGTAGCCTTATGTATTGGCATCATAGTTAAAAACCAGTGAAATGTGTCCACTTTTTCATGCAAGTCATTGTATGACCAAAATTGTCCTCATGTCTTAATGGGACTGGTGAATTGTGGTGTGTGAGGCCAGTTAGCTTTATAGAAATATTTCTGTTACAATGCTAAGACAATTAATAGATGCTGAAGAAATTAATATTAGGAATAAATCTAGGAAATGGAACCAGCATAGGTCTTGCCCTTCGTGCCTTTGGAGGGATGTTTGTCCTGGCATCAGTGACCCAAGAACACAGGAGAGAATGGATTGTGATGTGTGTGTGGCTTCCACAAGTGGGTTGGGCAATTACTTCAACTGAACAGGGGCAGTTCCTGCCAAGAAGCACCCAAGCTTCAGGCAAGGCTTTAAATCTCTTTTTCAAAACCAGTGTTACAGCCTTGACTGTCCCCACCCCTTGTGCTGGATTCTGCAGGCAGATGTGTGGGTTAAGGCTATGTTAGGGAAGACTTTACACTGGACTCTGTGGGATGGTTGAGGTGCTGTGTGGTTTCTAAGGTGGGTGAGAAATTCAGAACTACCCTGTGCAACTACTGACAGTGTTTTGTTTTAAAATCAACTGCTGATACTGTGACACTGTCCACATTAAAATATGCCTTTGGCCTTGAAAATGACATGCTTATGCAAAGCTTTGTTACTGCATGCAAGATACAGGTCACTGTATACTTTTCACAGAAGCATATGGTCACTTAAATACAAGCAACTGGTAATTCATTTATGGATATTGACAATACATTCCTAGTATTTTGACTCATGTAGAGTCAGGTGGTCTATACCTTCAAGGTATATACAACTGATCTTAGTAACATTAACATCTGCCTCACTTCTTATGAGGCAAAAAGCACATCAATGCTTCCATCTTCAACTAGATACCACACAAGACCAAAAAATAGATGTAAACTGAGTGTTTTAAGTTAGCCGTTTTTTGGCTTTTTTTCCATGTTGGTAGCACAATATTAAATGCAATGGTGGAACTGTAATATTTGTGGGGTTTCTAAGCATAAAGCACATGCTTATCACTTTAAGCTAAAAAATGATAGTATTGGTTGCTGTACAAGTAACAGTTCTGCATTTATAGGAAGCTTTGTTTACTTTCTGTAATGTGATGTTTATCTTTGGCCCTGTTCCTCTGATAACTTTGACCCTGTTGACTGTTGTAGTGTCATAGAATTAAAAGATTTGACAAGTTGTTTTCCTTGTCTGGTTCCCAAGTACCACCTGGAGCACCAGTGGAGAGGAGCTCCTGCAGCAGGTGCTCGGCAGGATGGACATGGGAGCAGATCCTGGGGCACATGTCCTCCCCTGTGTCCCCAGGAGTGCCACATCCTCACCTGTGTCCCCAGGAGCGATGGGTGCCACGGGGCTGCAGCCCCTGTCCATCCCACCATGTCTCTGCCACTCACCTGTGAGCCTGTGCAGCAGCTGATGCTGCTTGAGGTGCTGACATGTGCCCAGTGCTGTGTAGTGAAGACAGGATGGCCCTTTTCTTAAAGAATTTACAGTCTAAATTAGAAAGGAATAAGGTAGAAACAGAAAGCAATTGGCCTTTTTCTGCATGTGGCTTTCCTTGAATTCTTGAAGCGTGCTCTAGGTTATTTTGCTTCTCTTCTTCCTCTTCCAGAAGTGGGGTGGTGGTGTACATGCAGCAGCTGAGCCTTACCCTTAGTGGACTAGCATCTAAAATACAAGAAAACATGCTAAATCCTGTTTAACATATTCTTTGGTCTTGAAAATAGCATTATTTTAAATCAAGATAAAATAATCTAAACAGAGGCAGGACACTAAGGCCACATAAAAAACCTCTTCAAAAAGAAATGTGCTTAGTTTTGTTTAAAACAGTGTTGTTGTGAACTGTGAAACTTTAATTGCTTTAATGAAATAAGATTCCCTACCTCCTAGTATTAGGATTTTTGTTGTTACTTTAGTGCTGAGTTGAGACAATATTGCCTACACTGACTTCCCTCCCCAGCCCATGAACAATGAATTTGCTGTTGGTAAGGTGGCAGGTTTTTTCAGGCACGTTGTCAGGATTTGAGCTTTACAAAAATGCTGCTTTTGAATTCATCCCAGTCAGTGAGAACCAACTAAGCCCACAGCCACCACCCACATGGTGATACAACTTCTGCCCCCTTTTCTACCTTGCTCCCTGCCCTTACCTTAGGCAAAGTAGACACAGTCTCTGTTGTATGAAGTTGTGATGCTCCTTCCTGGGATCAGGGTGTGAGATGAGCCTGTGGTGTGTCCCTCTGCCTCACACAGTTCAGGTGCTGAGCTGTGGGAATTGCAGACTCTTGGGGATTCCAGGTGGTAGCTGAGGTGTTCTGGAGCTTGGCACTTTCAGCTGTTTTGTTAGGGCTCGAAATTGTTCAGCAGCTTCTGTCTGTCCATGACTGAGCCATTCTGTGTTTAATTGGCTTCTTGCTGTCTCAAGAGCTGCATGGTTCTGGGAGGAACTGTGTCCCTCCATACCATAGCCAGAGAGGGTCTCCTGCAAGCTGCCCTTGAATACTTAAAGCCAACAATATTGGTCAGAATCCTAGGAAGCAGAACACAGCTCATGGGGAATCAAAACCAAATGTGACATCAGAGTCCCCACTGTGCCCAATAATTGGGTAAGGGTGGTGGCTGAGGGAAATGATGTGGAGCTCACCTGCATGGATTCTTTTTTGTTATTTTTCTAGTCAGTCTTTAAAATTCCAGATTACTAAAATATATATTACATGGAATTCAGGGGTTAATGGAACTTTTTTTCTAAATCTGGTCTTAATTCTTGGAGCTATCCAACATCTTGGTTTGCTTCCCTTTTTAGTGTTTTCAGGTCATTCACTGTCATACTCAGTGGCCTTTGTGTTAAGAACAGATACTCTTCTTGAGATAGACAAAACATGAAATAGAAGAATCTGCATCAATTTGATTTATGCACTGTAAGAAAACATACCAGAATGCAACTTCAATGGGAGGCTTTTGAAATATTTCACAAATGAAGCACCTAAAACTCTTTCAAAGAGAAAGAAGAAATGTGTATCATTAGTATACAAATGTCAGTTGTATGTTCTCTAAATAAGCCAGTAATTCACTGACACTGAAAAGAACTTTATGAGTTCTTAAAATCTCTTTTGTGATTCACAGTGAAACAGTATCTTGGTCTTTATAGAAGCCTGTGAACTTCTGAAGGTATATCTGTCTTGGCAATAGAAACCTGAGGATGCTTGCTAGTTTTGTGTTAATTACCGTATTGTATCAGTAACTTTTTAGTTTCATTTATGGCTCATAATTTTTTTTTAAATATAGAAAGCATTAAATGTTTTACCAAATAGAGAAGGTGATTCCAAACAGTCAAAGAGATAGTGTGAGAAATATCCTGTGAATGCTGTCATTCTTGATATACTGAATTCCAAGCTATTTAAAAGCTGTATCTGTATGAAGGCCTTACATAAACATAGAAATTAGGAAATCTGAATTCTTAAAGGCTTTTAGGTATCTGAATGTTGATATGTACCTACTTGAGCACTTTGGGATGCTGCTTCTAAATGTTTGTTGTTCACTAACCCCAAGTATTGCTGTTACTTTTCTCCCTGCCCCCGAGTACATTGTTTTATAGTCGGCATCACTGGATGAAGCTCCTTTCCTGAACAGGGCTTTATTTTGCATTCCTCATCTATTCCCTGCTTCCATAAATACCAGCTATTGAAATACTGGGGCACTTGCTTTGATTTTAATGTATTTCTTCTCCCACGTAACCTGTACAGAGAAATTCCCTAGTTAGAGCTGTTCTTCCACTACAGAAATGTTCACTTTTATTAGTTCATTTGTTTTTTACCACTAGATTCCATTTAAGCAGAGCTGTCACTAGAGGCTCCTCTAATAAATTACCAAACGCTCAAGTCATTTTGAATTAGGAGTGAGAGGGCCTAGTCATTGCATATATTTGTGCTTTTAGCTTCCAGTGTGTGAGGCCACAGCCCCACTTCTGAGTGAGGGGAATAAGCTGGTGTGGCCACTGGGAGCCCGTGGGGTGGTTGTCACTGCAGGGTGGCTCCTGTTGTGGAACTGCTCTGCTGCCCATCTGCTGTGGGAGGTACAGAGAGAGACCTCAGCTCTCGCTGCCTCCCTCGGTGGGAGGTGGACACACATTGGGCAGCAGTGTGTAGCTCTCATGTTCTCCTCGGGGTCAGGCTTTGCAAGGTGCTGAGCTGGGGCTCTTCACCTGTTCTCTGGATTTTTGTGTTTCACGTGTATAAGCGTGTTTTGGGCCTTCCCTCCCCATGTGAACTGATCGTTCAGAGAAGTGTCATGATGGTGATACCTGTGCAGTAGATTCAATGGGTGTGTTTAAATGATTAAGAAGAAAATTACCTGGTGCATTATTTCCCTTTTCCCCCTAACCATGAGTTTTTCCAGTCTGGACCAAAATTCTTAGAGTCACAAAATCTCTGTGAGTACTTTCTCCTCCTTGGCTTTATATAACAAAAAAAAAAAAGAGTCACTTACTTTCTTAAAGGTAGGTTTCAAAGTATTTTTGTCTAAATTAGTGTGACTATGTTGCTTTAAAAAGAAGTGCATAGAAAAAGAAGATACATTTGGGTCATGGGATTTGAAATCTTGGGGGGTGTGTGTGTATGAAACACACGTACACAAAAAAAAGGTGCATTTCCTTTCCTGTGGGGTTTGGGACCCAACCCTGCATTACCTAAATAGAAATCACGTGTTGCTCTTGTTTCCACTAAATTTTGTCTTTTAAATTCCCAGTGAGGAGACTTAGGATGTTCTCAGGGTGCTGTTGGCTCCCTGGTCCCTGTCACATGGAATTGCTTTCCTGTGGGCTTGTGGGGCTTGACCATAAAACCACAATTCTGAGCTGGTGTTTCTGTGGCTGCTGGTGCTGCTGGCTGGGCTGTCATGATGGCCAGCAGGTACCTTCACTGTGCACATCCTGCTTTTTCACTGCAGTGTTACTGGGGTTTTTCTGTTACAGTTAACAAA
>VXAC01003559.1:440027-576952 GCA_013399225.1 Rhipidura dahli | reverse complement strand
AAAAAAAAAAAAAAAAAAAAAAAAAATTATGCACAATCCAAACTCTGTGAGGTGGGAGGTGCTGAATGGAACTGGTGGTCCCCTCTTGGTCTGATTGTGCTTTAGGCTTTGTAAACTCCACAGTCTTGAGGAACTGACTTTGCTTTCACATGGATGTATCTGACCACAGTATAACACAGCTGAAAAATTGTGCTTTGAGTGTTACTTCAATCACAACAGTTTTTGGTGTAGATACCTTCTCCCCACCAAACCCTTTCTGGTTCATTTTAGGTCATCTAGAATTACGATTTATAATGTTCTCTGTTGTGGATATTTTGTTGTGTTACAAAAATAAATGAAAATATCTGCTGCCTTAGCTAGGCTGATTTTTTTGTTTTGTGGAAAGCAGTGGTAATATGTTTTTTTCCTTTGTTTGAAATGTTACACTGAATGTTTTGTAGTAAATTTTTTTTTACTGTGTTTTCAATAAAGGTAAAGTGTGATTTATAGCAGAGTTTTGTGCCTTTTTTGATTCTAAGCAATGAAAAAATAAGAATCTGTGTCATTCTAAATTATCCTGTCAGTAGTTGCTATGAATAGTTATGTTCCTCTCTCTTCTTCCTTCCTCCTCCCAATTTAACCTGCTTTTGAGGTTCTCAGATGGCTGCATTTCTAAAATAGCTGAGGTAGGGAATATGATGGAGATTCTTGTATATTCAGAGGCATCACAGCTCTGTGCTTTAAGACAGGTGTGCAGTTAATTTAAACCCTCTGCTTTAGGCCAGTGGGGATTGTTTATAGCAAAGTATGCTCATTATGTAATTTGTAAGTCATTTTCAATCGCTTAATAGTTTGACTGAAGGGCAATTTTTATATCTTAAACCCCTGACCACCACGTTTCCTAAGGTGTCTGTAACTTAAACAGCTTCAGACTTTAAAAACAGCCTAAACTCTCCTGTGAAATGGAATTTAAAGTTCAAGAATCACGTGGCTGGAAGAGACCTGGAGATGTCTGATCCATCCAGCTGCACAGGATCAAACATAGCTGCGTTATTCCTGGTATTTAACCAGCCTGGCAGGGGCTATCTGTGATGTGACTGCTGTGCTGTCTTTAGGCAGTATATTCCTGTGTTTAATTGTCCAGGATTTCATAAATGTCAAATGTGAAGGGCCCTTGCCATGCTTGAAGCTTTAATTTTGTTCCCATATGTCCATAGTCAAACAAACCTTTCTGCTTGCACCAGCTTTTTCCACACCTGAAAGGTTACATCTCCCTTTATTTTCTCTATGAGGTGACCCCCAATTCCCTCAATGGTTTTATGGAGGCCTCTTGTCATCCTATTTGCTGTCTGTGGGGATGCTCATGTATTTTTGGAAATGCAGAGCTCAGGTGGAAGCAGAAACCTCCAAGCCTGAGCTCCGGCACTAAATCATGTCTTCAGTACTTCTTTGTATTTGTTTTTGGTTTGGTTGGTTGTTTTGTGTTGGTTTTTTATGTGGTTTTTTTTTGGTTTTTTTTTTTTTTGACAGGCAGTGACAGAAGAGGCATCTCAGGTGTTGTCCTCAGGATATATTTTTATGCCTTTTCACTGCCTTAAATATGTTTCTGCATGTTGCATGAAGGCCTGGGCAATCTCATCTTCATATCTGAAGATGCTCCCACATGGACTCAACAACATAAATACCTAAAATGATTACTTTTCTTGAATTTAATCACCTTGAATGCAATCCCAGCTCACTGTGGCCACTTCCTTCTGATGCATCCCAGTGTCTGAAAGCTCTGCAGGGGCTTGTACAAGTCTTAGACTTGTCTGTGTGTCTGTCTATAAGTGCTTGCAGCACTTTCAAGGGGTGTTTTGATGGCTCTACCAGGACCAGGCAACAGGAGCCTTTCTCTTTGTGCATTTCCTGTGAGAGAAAATCTGATAGGAAAAGAAGGAGCCATTTTTTCAGGGAGTGTGGGTTGGGAAGTGAGAGGTGAAGTGGCAGGAGGGTTGAACTCAAGGTCAGACAGCCTCATGGCACCTGAACACTTTCCTGTTGTTTCATTTCTCTTTTGGTAGCTTTTCTCTACCAGCACACGTGCTCCATTCCAACTGCAAAAGTGACCCTTCCTAGCATATATCAGAATATTTAAAATGAACTTTTCTAGACCCAACGAAGTCAAGGACCCAAATTCCACAAAAATCCCACAGAAATGATGTGGAAAACTCACTAAGAATTCATATAAACTTTGAATTTCCTGAATTTACTGCTAACAAGATCTCATGTATTTTTTTTATTCTGTGGTCTGATTCACTGCTAACTGAGAACTGTTATGACTTACTTTGCTCCCAAATGATCCCTAACACAACAGGGTATTGAAAAGATGTATCCCTTTGTCAGTAGAAATTGGATTAGTTTCCTTGTTAGTAAATGCTGATTTAGTAATTTAACATAACAGAAAGAAGTTCCCTGAGAGCCCTTGTAGTGTGGACGTATCTAAATCCCAAAGTGATGGGAAAAGCAGCAGCCCCTCCTGTACTCTGGGAGAAAATTCTGTGTGGCAAAGAGCGGGTGGGTAGCCCGGTGCTTCCCCTCACGACTGCTCTCTGTCGAGAAAGAGACGTCCCAGTCTCTCCCTCCCAGGCGTTCACAGTGACCTTCAGTGGTATGTGGAAAACAAAAAACTAATAAACAAGAGTCCCACCACACAGGCCTCCTCCAGTGTTTACACTTTATGGTCTCCAAACAATCCCGACCAGGGAGACCGTGTGCTCTCTGAATGACTCGTGAAATGCTGCTTGTATCTTTAATATTTTAATGTGATTATGTATTGAATCAATAACAACCCTAGTAAGTTGTACCTGACTGTTGTTAGCTGGGTTCTAGAACTGAATCTCTACATTGCACTTTTAACTGCCTTTACTGATTTCATATTGAAAGCTGTCTTCAGGAGGAACAAAGTAAGACAACACCCAACCCTTCCATAATTTGTTGTTCCTGTTCACCATCAAGTACATATTGATCCATTTGAAAACACTTCTGGCCCTGAGTTATGCTTGGTCTTCATTTATAGTGGTATCAGACTTGACCAGACCTGACCTGGTTTTGTAAGCAAGTGAGCCTCCTTGAGCTGGAACTGTAAAAATAAAGAGGAAAACCCTTCTCCTGCATGAGACAGGGATCTATGAAGTTCCTCTGCTGCTAAGATACTATCTGCTTTGAGCTGCTCCTGGATTTTCTGTAGTATGACCTGACCCAACTCATATCCATCAATCAGTAAATAAAGTCTAAGGCTGGGAAGAAAAAAAAGCCTAACTGAAATTTAACCCAGAAATTTTGCTAACTGGTAAATCACTGTAAACAATCAATGTGAGCAGAAAGGAAATCAGCATTTTGAGTAATTTGTTATTGTTGGCACGTTCTAGGATTTAAATATAAAATCCTGCTCTGCTTTAATGCATAATATTGAAAAACCTTTTTTTATCCTAGTATGACTGAAACAGAGCAATTGAATTTATTTCTGAAAACACCACACCCTGCATGTTTTATGTCTGTGACTTCCTAAAGCTTGAACAGAGTGGCATAAAGTGACTCTGTGAAATCCCCCATCGGTATGCAAAGCTGCATCAGTCATCTGTACAGCAGCACAAGACTATGATAAAATGAAACACTGAAACAAAGCGCCGAGGTGAACTTTGTCCACGGGGAAGCCTTTTTAAGTGATCCAGTGTCAGCAAATTGCTTACTAATGTGTTGACTTATGGCAACCCTCAAAAGTAAAATGAAAAGGCTGGAATTTACAGCATATCAATGAATCAGTTGATAAGCTTTTACTGGTTTAATATCCTCCTAGTTTTGCTGCTTGGAGCCACTTCAGGTTAGCAACAGAATGTTTACCATCTCTGTGTGATAAAGGAAGTCAAACGACTAAACAAATTCCAGGACCATTATACTGTTTGGCGAGATTTAAATTAAAATCGTTGGGAGAAATCATGTTGGGGGGGGAGGAAGAAACTAAAGTCAACTGCATCATTTCACAATGACTTACCTCGCTTCCTAAACAATGGCAGGATTTTTAGCAGAGCTGGAGATAATGTAATGCATTAGAAAAGATTTAATTGCACCAATAAAAGGCTATACCACAATTAAATGACATACAGAGTGACATTTATAGATAGGATCAAAGAAATTCACTACCTAACATGCTGAAGCAACACCCTGCTCTCTGTGTATAGGAGTGCTAAAAAGTAGCCTACTTTGGTTTCAGTGACCTTTCTTATCTCCTTTGATCTAGATTATTAAAAATTTTAATGCCAGGTGTAATAAGGGCTGCTGTAGCACCCTGAAACAAGCAATATGTGTCTTTCCTAGTACTAATATTTCAGAACTTGTTTTTTATTTTGTGATATTTATTTAAGCATATGAATCTTGACATTTAACCTTTGTGATCATTCCAGAGGCAGCAGGGTTATTAAAAAATAGTTGGGTTTTTTCACTATTGTGATGCCATTTGATTTTGCTGATGTTTAGGGAGTGACATTTTAAAAGCACAGTTCAATTTTGAGAAGCAAATTTTATTTTAGAAAAGCTTTTTACTGTCTGGAAGTGGATAGCTCCTTGTGAAAACTTTCTTTACTGTTTTCATTAATCAACACTTAAAAGTATAAGAGTGAACAGCAGGAAAACTCATCTAAATTTCCCACTTGAAAGCTACTAAGAAAAATAAGTGTATATCCTTTAATCACGACTTGTACTGAATTTATTCAAACCCAGCTAATCATTATGAGAAGACTTTATAAATTTATTCTTAATAGAAGGGGGAAAAGCGGTGCCCATATAGTTCCTTGTAAAATCCTGAAATATTCCATGTGGGAACGAGTTCCTGCTGCTGAGGCCTGTCTGTGGGCTCTGTGTTGAATGAAGACCTTCCCATGGCTTTTGTAACTCTGGGGTGAAATGTAGGCAGCCAGGTACCAAAGAAAGAGGCCCTAAAGCTGGCCCAGGGGAGGTAGCTTGGTGGGTTGCAGCTGTAGCCATCTGAAATTCAGGGAGAGAAGTTTTAACATTCAGCTGCAGCTTTTAGCATCTTTAAGAGCCTTCTTCAGCATCCTGTTGCTGAGACAGGTAGCTCAGCATGGTATCTTGAGCCCTTGGGAATCTCTTCTTTCTTGGGAAAGGAGCATCCATCTGCTTCCCCAGACTTTCAAATGGCAGAAAAATCTAAGTGTTGCTGTTGTGTGCTCCAGTCATGCTTCTTGAGGACAGTCACAATCCACCAACAGATTCATTTATTCCAAACTTAAGGGCTCGAGCACTTTTGAGTGTAACTTCAGTGTTCTTCAGTCACCTTCATATTTTTTTTCTCTGCTTCAGGGAAGGGTTTTGCATTGGTTCCGAAGGCAGAAAAGCAACCAGCAATCTGCCTCAGTGTTAGAGCTGAGAACAGGATTTCCTCTGCATCCTGCCACTGAACAGCAGCACCAGTTTTGTGCCACCAGTGGGCCAGGTCACATGTAGGGTAAAATGTCACTGTCATACAGAAATGCAGAATATGGCAAGAGGGGGTTCATGCCTCCAAAGCACAGGGTACAGCTGTGTAAGTGGAGAAACGATGTCAGACTGTAACAAGCCTTCTTCTGCAAGCACTCTTCTGTTTAACCACAGCAATGATTTAAAAAACCAAAACCAAACAATTGATTCAAGCACTGGTCTAAACCCAGCACAGTTTTATCTTGCAGCTTGGGTGAGAGGATACTCCTGGCTGCACATGGCAGTGGCACTCACGGAGTTGTTGGTGTGGATCTGTTCCCTGAACCAGTCTCTGGGTGGCCCCGGGCTGCACCTTTTCTCCTCTCACTCCCCAAGGGACGGCTCAGTTATTGCTGAGCACTTTTTCTTCTTGGCTGTGACCAAACTGAGGGAAGACTGGAAGCTGGCAAAGGAGAACTTGAGGCTTGCCCAGGACTCTGCAGCAGCAGCAGCTGTGTGCTGGAAGGCGAAGCAGAGTCACTGCAGAATGCTTGACTTGGCTTTATTTGTAAGGGGTCACCCTGATGTGTCACAGTCTGATTTGCATCTGAGCAGAAGTTAGAGAGGGGCAAAGCTGTGGAACGGGAGTACCCAGTTCAGAGAGAGAACAACAACAAAAGAAGTTATGATGGTTTATGGATTTATTTATTTCTCCCCTTACTGTACCCCTTCATTTAATTTTATAGGAAATATAACTTTGACTTATCAAAAAAAAAAAAAAAAGAAAAAAAAAGGGAAACAGAGCCTCACAAGAAGTCCAGGATTGTTGGTCTAGGCAAAACGTGGGTCGTAAATTAAATATTTTAATTGTTTTCCTTACTTTTAGATTCTAAAGAGGATGAAATGAACAGACTGAAAAAACAGCTGAGTGACTCCAGTGCTGCCTGTTTCATATAAATAAGAAGGAATAAATGAAAAGGGAGGGAGCTGATATTCAGGAATTCTGGTTTAAGAAAGCTGAATCACACCAAGGAAACAGACCAAGGAAGCAAATACAACACAACTTTTTGCCAAATAATTGTTTTCTTAATTTTCTATCTTTAGGAGGCACTGCTGCTCTCAAGTTTTTATAATATTTTCTAAAAATATATCCCCTCCAGGATGCTTGAATTATCTAAGACACAATTCTGCTCAAGAAGAGGAGACTCAAATTTATACAATTTAATTTTTTATATGAAATAATAATTTAATGTACTTTTTTAAACTTTAACTTTTGTAGTGCATTCATTTTATCTAGTTTCTTACTGAAAGTCTAATGCATTTGGAACATTATTAAGAAATAAATATTGTCCAGTGACACACCTGTAGCAGAAGTAAGACTTACCTAATTCATTCATTTTAACCAAGCACGCCCCATAGTGTATTACTCTGGTTTGATTCTGCTCTTTTCTACACATAGGACAACTTTTTACCTGTAAATTTTTCAAAGGTTTTTGGGCATGACCAAAAAAAAAATTATATTTAAAATTACTTACAATATATTTCATCTCGGTGCAGATGAAACAGGCTAGATTACAGAATGTAAAGCAATTCTTCAATCCATGAACACTCCACAAGATGCATATTTTTAAAATTAAAGCGTTAAGAAAATTTTGTAAATCTCCACATATTCACATGAAATTTCATGGATTGAATTGTTCCAGGTTAGTATAGCCCTGTAGAGCTCAGTTACAAGCTATGTTTTCCCATATGCTTTTAAAAATGATTATAAAAAAGAATAAAGTGCTCCATCATAAAATAGCTTTAAATTATATTTCTTACCATAAAAATCTGGAATCAAAATTACTTTTCGAGATGATTACATTTAATTCATTAAGATATTCTCTTAGGTAGTTTAATTAAAAGACTCATGTATTATGTGCTTGAGTAGTTATATAAAAATGTACTCTCTTAATGGACTACATGGGAACATGAATGCAGCACCTGTTTTTTCAAAGGAAAAAAAACAACCCCAAGAACCAAACCTGACTTTAAAGCATTCTAACAGCTGAAAAGGAAAAAAAAAATGCTGACAAGAAAAAGTCTGACTGCCTGAAAGGTCATCAGTTTCCTTTGGTGATTACTGCGATCTTTTGAGTGAAAACAAAATCAGTTTGTGAATCTGTGAATTTTGTGTTAACAACACATGGGGTGGCAGAAAGCAAGAAATGGCAACTGCTACTGACTGGAGGAAAAGACTATAAAAAAACATTTCAAATGAAATCTGATTAATTTTTCTCCCCTTTCCCAACAGAGACATTACATTTCAGAAAGTGATACACATCAAATGCAGCGTTTCTCGCATCCAATAAAACAAAAGAGAAAGTATGTTGACAGGCTACAAGAAAATTTCACCTTTATCTGACCTAAATTCCCACCAAATGCTGATGATCTCCATCCTGACAAAAGATATAGAGTTGGACAAAAAAAGCAGTTGGCTCTCAGAGGAATGGAAAACTGGGAAAGGAGTGAAACCCAGAGCAAGCGGTGAGCACTCTTGAGCTGGCAAACACAAGAGGATTAATGGCCAGCAGCCAGCTGGAGGGAAAGCTTTCAGATACAGTGGCTTTTTCCCTTGAGGGAGGAAAGCTAACGAAACACCGAGGACAAAAAGAATTCCAGAGGCATTTGCCTTTTTGTGCCAAATCTAAAGTAACCTTTTTAATGAGTGCTGTCTTTTGCTCTCTCTTGTCAAGCTTTTAGGGTGGCCAAAAACTGGCAGATCTTTCCAGAGCTATCCTACCTGTCTGTGGACAGTTGTTCACCTCCAGCAAACGTTGATGTAAAAAGAAGCAAAAGCCCTGCATCTAAGGTTATTCAAAGACTTTGATTCGCAGCAGAGGCTCGGCTATGAAAAGTCTTCTAAAAAAATTTAAAGGGAGAACAGGCAGCAAAACTACCCTAAAATGCACTGTGGAAAGAAACTTGCTAGCAGTTGGGAAAATCTTCTAATTACCATCATCATCTCTCTGAAGCAGCTCTCACTTCCATCAGCCACTTGTCTCTTTTGCTTAATATTTTCAAGGTGATAGATGAGAGAATGTAATAAAGCAGGGTGTATTTATTCCCGTGCTACACATATGCACTGAGCAAAGCCATCAAGGTAAAATCCAGGCATTTCATCAGATAACCTGAGGAAGTGACTGACTGGCACTGGGTGTGCACCTACTTCATTTTCCAAATAGAAATAACTGTTGTACTAAACTGCAATTAACAAAACTAGTGAGAAGACAAAAAATATTTTGAGTTGAACAAACAGCAAACACTTACCTGATGAATGAAGGCCAGAATCATAGCTAACAGTTTATCTGAGGCAGAAAATAGCCTATACCTGCTTTGCAAGAACAGATGAGAAGGCTTCTCTACTGTCATAACATCAGAAGTGAACAAACACCAATCTTTCTCTACCATGTCATGTTCAAAAATAACATCAGAGTTGGCCACTGAGTTGGTCCACTTATTGAAAGCTAAATGGTGTCTGAAAGTAGAATCTTTCCTTAATTTCTTCCTCCAGCTGATGACTTTCAGTAGCACCTCAGGAAAATAAAATAAGTAAATACAGTTGTGTAGTTCACACAATTATTCAGTTTCATATGTACCACAGGTTGAATTGCAAATTCTTCCCTAAGTATTGCACAAGGCTGTATGGATTCTCCTTGCTGTGTGGATCTCTGCTTTCTTTTGACCTCTTCTTCAGCAGGAAGTGTCAAGGAAGGATGCTCACCTACTCCTGGTTGCTGAGCTGTGCACAATGACAACAAATCACTGAATAAAACCCATTGGCCTTTACAGACAATGGATTTTCTTCATATTAAAGTCATTGAAAATGCACTTGCTTAGGAATACTTCATACAGATACTTCATATAAATTGATCGTTGAACAAACCACCACCAGGTAATATATTTCCTATGATTAAGTACCTAAACAAAAGGGCAACAAAAGAGCTGGAAAGGGGCTTCTGACAAGAGCATGGAGAGATGGGACAAGGGGGAATGGCCTCAAACTGGAAGGGGATGGGTTTGGATTACACATTGGGAAAAATTCTTCCCTGGGAGGGTGGTGAGGCCCTGGCACAGAAGCTGTGGATGCCCCATCCCTGGAACTGTTCAAGACCAGGTTGGACAGGGCTTGGAGCAGCCTGGGGTAGTGGTAGGTGTCCCTGCCCATGGCAGGCAGTTGGAACTGGATGGTCTTCCCCCCTAAACCATTAATGGATTAGCTATTCAGTAATTATCAGAACCTCTTTCACATAAAGGATTTCTACAGGATTTTTTTAAATGTACATTTTTATTTGCTGAGTAATTTGAATTTATTTTGATACCTCTTCAGAGCCCTTAAAATGGGATTAACTGAAGAATGTAACGACATAATTTCAAATAATCACTATAAATAAAATCTTAGAATTGTGACATTTTCCTCAGCATTGCATTTATGCTTTCTTAAAAATAAAAACTAATCAAGTGGTATAATAAAAAAATGTGGCTGCTGCTGCAAAATACTGAAGTTTAATGAGGCTGTGACATAAGAAAGAGAAATAAAGAGCACGAAGAGACAAAGAGATGGTCCCAAGAGACCAGAGATAGTGTCACTGTTACAGCTGAGCTTGTCCTACTCCAGTAATGACTGTGAGGTGCCTTGCTGCATGCACATGTGAAATCTGCTTTCTTAAAGAAGGAATCAGTGAAAATACTTAGAGTATTCCTGCCTGCTCCCATAAGAGGCAGATAAAGTCCAGTGTTAGTATCTCAGCAGTAAAAAACTGATGCTAATAGGTACAGCAGGGGATAGGTCTTTGTCATCTTTGAAGACCAGAAGAAGCTGCTTTTCTGCATTGACCAAAATCCATGGAGAAATATCCGAGGTTTGTGTAATAAGCTAATAACTCGAGTTCATAATGAGTTCTTAATAGTATTTGACAAAACAAGAAAGGAAGAGGGACAAAAATATAATACAATTATTACAATAATTACAATGCAAGCTGATGCCCCCTAGATGAGAGTTCCAGTCCTAGGTGGGAAGGAAAGGGTAAAATCTTTCATTCATACCAGAATCTTTGCATAAATCTCACATTACTATGCAGCACATATTTGTTCTGTGTAAGCTTTCAAAACCCCCATCAGGCAGCTTGTGCATCCAAACCCATTTCTCATGAAGAAAAAAGGAATCCTTGCAAATCATGGGGTTTTGGTGATCCCCTTGCTCAAGTATCTCATTATTCCAGGGCAGGATTTGTTAATTTTTGAGGCAAAAATTCTCCTCCTGAGCTCATCCATCTACAGATGTATATCGTTAATCATCTAAAATTTGCACAAACTGCCTTTGATCTTTTAAAAGAACTTTTGAGAGGTACTAAAGGATCTATCAGGATAGTTGAACTATCTGCCTAACCTACTTCCTTGTGAGGTCATGACATCCTTCAAACATAAATCAATCTGAATCCATATTTTAGAACAACAGGATGGCTTTGAGGTTTCAAGCTGGGTCAGTTTATGCTGTTGGAACAATGTGGGGAATGATTTCCCTACATGTGGTTTGGTTCACACAGACCCCACCTTTTGTTACCCTGTTTTGATAACCCAATATATCGAGGGATGGCCTCTGTGATGAGAAAATCTGGGTACAGGGGGGGTGAACAAGAAAGCAGAGCAGTGACAGCATGAAAGACAGTATCACAGCCTAAAAAATGCCTGCTCTTGATTTCTTTCCAGGCACTGTGGTCAGAGACTGTTTTAAGGAAGAAAATGAGATGGCTTTGTGGAAAGCCTTCTGTATACCCCCGGGGTAAGAGAAAATGCTTATTTAAAGCTTTCACAAATGGATTATTTAAACTGCCAAACAAGAAGAGATTGGCAGCAAAATTGAACTTCTAAATAATACAAACCAGATGGGACACTTGTGAGAGACAGGTTATACAGGTGTTTAGAAGGAAAGCTTTTATACAGCAGAGTTTCTGAAGAAAAACTGTCAGGAGGACACACAAGGAGGGATGTGTGGTCGAAGCAAAAAGCTCTATGGAGATATTCCCAAAGCAGCACTTTGCAAAAAATACAAGCAATGAAAACCTACATTTATCACAGCTCAAGACATCCAAGAATTTTCATCCTTATGCATCAGGTTTAAAAGCCCAACCCATTTACTGACACACCCATTTGCAACCAAGTTATTTATCCTAAAATGAACCTTATCAAAGTGTTTCCATGCATCAACGTTTAGATTATTACTGCTGGATTTTAGGAATCGAGCCCCTATTGAAAAAAAATGAATGATAGAGACCTGTGAAACTTTGTTTGATCACCCATAAACTCAAGAAGTAAATGTTGCATTAAATTACATTTTCAAAGTTGTTTTGCATTTTTAATGTTTAAACCACACAATTCTTTTTAAGGAAGAGAAACTTTGACACAAGCATTTTAAAATAGTATGAGAATATTAGTGAAAGTTCTACAAAGTAAATCCCAGGAACAATTGAAATTTCAAAAAATATTTCAGCACAGTCCTTTGAATCACTTGCACAAACATTCATGGGGGACAATTCAGTCAGTGCTGTGATTTAAAGAGAAAATACTTAATCTTTCTAATAATAGCAGAAAACATGCTCACACTTGGGCTGCATTTTTTCACCTCAGCATTCAGCTTCCATAATCACTCATTACTGATATTCCTGTTAACCCCAATACCTCTCTTCTCTTTTTCCCTCTGCTATCCTCTCTTCAAAATGAACCAAATCAAAAACCCTCCCATCTTTAGAGCTATAAGCATGTAAATACAGTGCTAATTGCCTCATTTATTTCCTCTGTCCTGTCACTGGTCATGCTCTGCACTTGTTGTGCATTATCTGAAGTTTCCCTCTGAACCTGGAGCTGATTCCAAAGGCAGAGGTGCTTGGATGGAGCATCCCTGGTTTAATGGGCTCCCTCTGGAGCTGGGACTACTCTGACTGTTCCAGGGGCAAAGGCAGCCTGATCTTCAGGGAGGCCTAAGGGCGTTTCAATGAAAAAGAATAAATAAAACATTTATTAACAATGATGGAAGTTCATTATGCTCAAATGTGCAAATTTTGGAGCCAGAAGGTTCTTTAAGTAATGACTCATCAAGGCAACAGAAAGGAGGGACACAAGAAGATGTTCATGGCAAAAAATACTGTTGAAATCTTTAGAAAAGGGAAATACAGGGCTGAAACTGAGAGGCAGGAAGCACATTTGTCTCCTGGTCTGTTCAGATGCTCCCTGGCTTTGTTTTTCTAAGCAATATCGTCTGTTGCTGCTCCACAACTGTATTATTATAACACTATTTGAAAGTGAGTTTTCTCACCAGGCATCATTCCAAGCCCTCACATCTGTGACTTTTATCTTGCTGCATGTTTGCTTCTAAATTTGAAAAAGGTATTTAGCTACAGGTGTTAATTCCTCCCTGGTTTAGCCCCAGGACCATTGTAAAAACAAACCTTTTTAACTTTGAGCAAAGCTGGGTATATATTAACAAAGAATGCATTTCATGCAGCATTAGTAAATGTCTTTTTACAGAATAAGGAATAAACCAGACCATTTCAAATAGACTTAAAAAAAATCTTAATGCTAGAACCTTCCCCCAGCTAAATATTGTATCAAAATCACTGATGTTTTCTTGAGAGTAAAATGCAAAAAAGTTATGACAGTCAATAGACATTGAAAGTACTTCTTGCTTCTAATGAAGAATTTGTCTTCATCAACATGCATTATTTGCACCTTTTAACCTTCATTGTCACAAGAATAATACTTTAAATGCATTTCAGATATGAAAAGATGCATTTAAACCACTGATGGCAATTCCATTTTTTACGTAATGGCTTGAACTGCTGAATTTTGACAAATTTTAAAGCAATACATTGTGCTGTTTAGAATTAAATCATCTTGCTGAACAGAAAGCTCAGCTTCCACATTTTAGTTTATTTTAAATAAAAACAAAAATTACAAATCAGAATGGTTTACCTAATGTCAGGTGTGGAGGACTGGGGTCAAGAAGATACTCCTTTTCTGCATCTTCCTTGCTTTGCTGCTCTTTTTTCTTAGTCCAGTATTATGTATACTACTATTCTGACTATTTCTTTTATTCATGGGATTTGTAAAAGTTCTTGGTATTCCTTGTCCTTGGCTTAGAAGAATCTGTTAATAAGAGATCCTGCAGCTGATGGCTGTGTATTATATGATCCTGTGGAGCAGGATCTTGTCCCTTGTTTGGAGGAGCAGCCCTAAGAAACAAAAAAACCCAACCATTCTTGAATAATTATTGTTATAAATGATTTTAAACTGTACATATTATAGTAAATTAAAAGAAACTTGGCACTTTTTTGAATTGGTAAATGCTTTAGTACGTATACAACCCCAGTAATTGAAGCCTAACATGCAATTACTGTAATATGAAATTTAAGATTGATGTTTCTGACACCTCCTAGTTTTAACTTATAGAAAGTCAAATTAAATCTTTGATTTATCATTTATATTAAATAAAATAGCAGTAATTTTAAAGTTTTAATTACTGAGTCCATAATCATTATATTCAATAAACTCATTATGAGCTATAAAGGTTTGGCATGTCCAAACACATTTTAATTTCATATAATTAAAAACAATCCCAAAGGCTAATTTTGCCTTCCAGAACACTGAATATAAACAAGAATGTATTATTTTTATACAGGGAATGGGCTTATCTACTTGTTCCTCCATTTCTCCCCATGCTTATCCTTTATTTTAAGAGATGGGAAATAGTGCCATGTAAAATCATGATGCTCCATGGATAATCTTTGGCTGATTTGACAAGAATAGTGTTCCTTTACACATGTACACGTAAAAGGGACTTGAATAATATTTCTCAGGAGAAGCAGCCTCATCAATAGCAGACAAGAAACCTACAATTTCTGTTTTCCCCTCAGGATCCCATAGGAAAGAGCTTAACATCTCTTCCAGGCACAGAAGTTAACTTTGGATCCATAAATCACCAAGTCTGTTCCTCTCCTGATGACCTCATCTCACCCTCAGTGGGCTGCCTGCAATGTATAGGGAATGGATTTCAAACAAATGGCAAGAATCACAAATTTCAGGCTGAAGTGAGGAAAAAATGTGGCTGTAGCAACAAACCCCACAGAACTGTTCTGGGAGCTTAGCTTGCTGCAGACAGGGCAGCCTGTGATACACATGGCAGGGATGATGTTGGCAGTCCCTTTGGGGCTGAGGCTGCTCCACTGTGATCCCAACATCCTCATGGGCACAGCAGGAGGATGTGAGTTGGTACCAGAGTGGAGACTGCAGGGGCTGGAGAGAGACCCTGAGCTGTGACAAAGAGGAGCCACTGCCTACAGGGCTGGGCTGCTTCACAGCCACAGCAAGGTTTAGCTTGGAAGGGGCCTTAAAGATCACCTTGTTCTATCCCCTCCTGCCCTGGCTGGGGACACCTTCCAGTAGACCTGGTTGCTCAGAGCCCCATCCAACCTGGCCTTGAACACTTCCAGGGATGGGACATCCACAGCTTCTCTGGACAGCCTGTGCCAGGGCTTCACCGCCCTCTCAATAAAGAATTTCTTCCTAATATTGAAACTAAATTTACTCTTTTTCAGCTTGAAGCCATTCCTCCTTTTCCTATGACTCCATTCCCCTGTAAATTGTCCCTCTGCTGCAGTCCCTTAAGGCACTTGAAGGTGCTATAAGGTCTCCCTGGAGCCTTCCCTTCTCTAGGCTGGATAGCTCAAACTCTCAGCCTGTCTCCACAGCAGAGGTGCTCCAGCCACCTGATCATCTTTGTGGCATCCTCTGGACTCACTCCTGCAGGTCCATGTCCTTCCCATACTTGGGAGCCCAGATCTGGATGTTTCAGTGTGTGGCTGCTCCTCTGCTATCTCAGCCAGCCCTGTGCTTCACCAGTCACAGCTCAGGATGGGATGACCAGAGGGACTGTCTGTGCTGCAAAGAAACTGTGCATGTGGCACTTGGGGACGTGGTTTCATGGTGGACCTGGCAGTGCTGGGTTAATGGTTGGACTCATTGGTCTTACAGGTCTTTTCCAACCATGATGATTGTTTTCAACCTCTTGTCCTTTTTCCCTGCACAGCTCCGGCCCCGCAGCCCAGCACAGGTTTTGAGGGAAGGTTGGCAGCGGGAGGTGCTGCTCCCTTCTCCTCAGAGGGTGGCATGGAGCCTCTCCTGGCTTGATCCAGTCACTGCCCATAGGGAAGCCCCTGGGAATGGTTCCTTTCTGATTTTCCCTACTACTGAAGTTGCACACTTCCTGTATCCTGCTGTCCCCAGGCACTGTTTTCCCCTCTAGCTCCATGTCTCTGTGGCACTGTGGGGGTTAGTGAGCATTAGTTTTGACCCTCCATGTGCATTTGGATTTGAAGACTTTTTTTTTCTGTGTTTTTCAATTTTCAATGAGTATTTTAACCTGGCAGGAGGTAAGATGGGAGGCAGGCCCTGTGGTTATTGTAGATTTATAGAATCGTTTAGGTTTGAAAAGACCTGAAAAGTCCAACCACTCACCCAGCACCGTGAATCCACCACTAAACTGTGTCTCTGTGTGCCACATCTACACAGCTTTTTAAACACTTCCAGGGGTGGTTATTCCACTGCTTCCCTGGGCAGCCTGTCCCAGTGCTTGACAACACTTTCAGCAAAGAAATTTCTCCTCATATCCTATCTAAACCTCTCTTGACCCAACTTGAGGCCATTTCCCCTCGTCTATATTTCTTCTTACCTGGAAGAAGGGACTGACCCTCGCCTGGCTACAACCTCCTTTCAGGTACTTGTGGAGAACAATGAGGTCCCTCCTGAGCCTCGTTTTCTCCAGACTCTTCATCCCCAGCTGCTTCCTGCAGGACTTGTACTCCAGAAGCTTCACCAGCTTCCTCACTACCATTTTGGTGATCTGTGTCTTTGGCAACTCTGTAGTAGAGTCACCACTGAAAGAAAATAAATCTTTATAAAGAGGACAGATGAAAAGTATCCATATGGATCAAAAAAAGATCTTTGTCACCTAGTGTCCCACTTTTGTCCAAGGCAAGAAAGAAAATGTCTCCGGGAGATGGCAAGAACACATTTAGCACAGCATTATCTCTTCAGGGACTTCCCACATTCTGAAGTGCAGCTTCCCAAGCCAGAAGCACTGCCCATGCCTTTGATTAGCCCTGATGTGTGTCTTTCAGACCCAGAATTGTGTGAAAATCCTTCTAATAGGAGTGTAGGCTTCCTCTGGCCATTTTCCTGGTTGTTCTCACTTGGTGGGCCTTATTTTTCATGAGGAGGACAGGCACAGATGGTGCCTCAAATCCAGGTGTACCATTTCTTTAATTTTTTGGGTTTAAATATTTGTCAGAGTCCTTCTCAACTGCTGCTGACTGGAGAGATTTGTTTTCCTGTGGAAGTGACATTTTCTGAGTAAACGCAGTGAGGCTGTCCTGAGAGTAATCTTTTGATCAGCATATAAATGGAGTGATTAATCCACTGGATGCCCTTCTCTGTAATTACAAGTAATTACTTTAAAATCAAATCTGCAAATGAGAATACCTCTCTGTACGGTAGGGAAGATGTAAAAAAGCAGCTGAAGTGGCTATCTTTAAAATGACATTAAATCACTGATTGTTTCCGAAGGCAGGAATAAAAAGACAAAACAGTGGTTTTTAAAGTGAACTTGCAAGTTAGCCTGATAACCAACCTGACTCAGTAATATGATGAAGGAATATTTTAAAATTTAAACTTTTAAAGATATTTAGTAATAAATTTTAATTAGGAAATAAAGTAGAAAAGTTGATTTTCTGCTGTCTAAAATTTAAATGAAAGTGTAAATGCTGTTATATTTTCAAAACCTAACCCACTGATGTGTGGAAAAATCATGAATATGTATAAATTTGAATGTAAAGATACTGAAAATTACCTCTCTTGTACCTATTTTGGTTTCAGTTTTATGCTTGAATATGATTCAGCATTCTTGTGTCTTTTCAGTATTGCATTACATTTCTTTTTAGAATTTATGACCGAATTTCCTAAAGCTGCTAATAAGTTTCTTTTCAAATAATGTTTGCCATCTCTTCTATTTCTGTCATACCTCATTAAGGTGATCCTATACACATGTATGCTTAATTAAGGCTTTTCCTAAAAATAAGCCTTTAATCCAGAGGTGCTGGGCCTTAATTGAAACTCAGGGAAGATTAGTGTCGTCTCTTATTTTGGTTTTCACTTTTTGTGTACTCCCAGCTGCTTCTAAACTAAAAGGCCTGTGTTAGCCTTAGCTGATACATGGCTAGGAAGAAATTAAAATTCATACTGCAGTCTTCTGAAGAGTAACATGCCTTAGTAATTGCCATTTCTTATTAAGTGCCACCTTTTACCATGAGCCTCCACTTCAAATGCAAAAGGTTGCTTTAAACACTCCAAGGACATTAACATAATGAACACGCTGCCTGTTTTGAAGGTGACTAATAAGTGACTAATGATACCTGGTTTTATCCATGTGTATAGTTTTTAAATGTTAATTGTATGTTTAACTAGTGCTGAAATCTCGGATCTGTCTAGAATGATTGGCTTTTACAGAATCCTTTTTAAGAAGACTTAGGAAAAATGAGAATTTAAGCCACGGGTTAGCTGCACTCTATGAGGTACTGTATGGTGCAGTAAATTTTAAAACCTTTTGGAGGACACAGATTCAACATCTTCTGCTCTTCTAGAATGAAATGCACCAGACAAAGAACCAATCTATTTTTTTCTGTAGAGCTGCAACTGGGCATGGTACTGCTGACTAGCAGAGGCAGGTGGCCTGCTGTCATCAATGGCAGGAGAGTAACTTTTCAGGAGGAGCCATTAAACTGTATGGCTGAATGAATTTGATACAGAAACAGCAATGCTAGGGCAAAGGTTTGAAGCAAATATTTTAGTGTAGCAACTGTACTGAGTTTCACTGATATTGTGTCTGCATCATGAAACTTGCTGCCTGTAATGTGGTTTTACACTTATTCGTGTTTAAAAAGTGTAATAAAAATATGAGTATAAGTGGAAGGAAAACAGCACTTTCGTGCAGGTTGGTCCAGACTGAAAGGTGGTTTCTAAAATAACATGTTCTAAAAATGTGTATTGACACAATAAGAAAAGCCTGTGGTGAGCAGTGAGCATGGAGAGGGCTCTTCCTGCCCTAAGCTTGTCCCTGAAGAGGTTGTGCAGTAGGATTTCTCCAGGGATGCTGGGCTGTATTACTGCCTCCAAACAGGCTCCAGGGTGTAGGTACTGAGTAGGATGGGTAAACCTTTGCATGTGCAAACACTCAGACTTTTTCTCCCACTGGAAACCAGGACATTTATGGTACTGGAAGTCTACGAGCCAGTATTCCTTCTGAGAACCAAGCACTGCTGTCATAAACAATGAAAGCTGAGTCTGAATGCTTTAAAGAGGAATTCCAGCTTGAAATAGTTCTTCTGGCTGAGGAGGGCAGGTTTTGGCAAATCTGCACATGTGAGCCCTGCCTTTGACTCAGCAAGGAACACGATGTCGCAGAGCTTTGTAGTTGCCCTGTTAAAGGCTATTTTAACAGAACTGAGTCAGACATCCTTAATTACAAAAACACAGCGTCTGCCCTTTCTTCTCAGGAGTTTGAAAATGGTTTACCTCACTTGCTCTTTGTTCACATATATTAAATACGTATTTGTTTGTACACAGGCATATTATGTGTCTGTCATTCTTGTGCTATTTGCTTACTGTTTGCATTTTCTGTGAATTTCTGTTAACTTCCAGGCATGTGCTCCTGACTCAGTAGGAAAGCTGAACAATTTTAGTTTGTAAAGGTAGTAGAGATGTTATTAGGTCTCATTTAAAGCCCTTACAAGTCAGTGAAAAGCTGTCCCTTGTTCATAGTTGAATTAAAGCCCTGTTCTAAGTAAATATTACTTCCTGCTTAGGGAGAAAAAGCTTCATTTAAAGGGAAATTTGTATATATACATTATTGGATAAAATTAGATTCTAACCAAAATGTGATTTCACCTATAACCATTGATTTTTATGGAGCACATCTCGGTGAAAATTTTGTTACTCCAATAGTGCACATAGAGTAAGGATTTATTGATCTAAAGTGCTTTATATTTGTGAAAACTTTCAAATATTTAATGAGAATGCATTGGCAATTGTTTAGGTAATGTTGCTGTAAAAAGAACAAAACATTTTTCTTGCAGTATTTCTGATGCCCGTGCCTTAACCTGTGTGGTAATGTGGTAGATGTAGGAATGTTTAGTTTTGGACCGGTTTGTGAAGTGCTGTGTATGTTCTAATTTGTAATTTCAGATTAGTCAGATTAATATTTGCTTAATGGAGACATTTTTCACTTTGTGGGAAATCCATTTAATTGTGCAAAGGGTGAGTTTTCTGCAAATGTGTACTGCAGAGTGCAAACCTCGAATTCATACCACTGCCAGCATTTAATGCACTGATACTGTTTCTTCCTTTCTGTTTGTCTTTGGAGAGGTCCTCATTCCTTGGGGATGAAGTAAAGCTCTGGTTCCATCACTGCAGCCTTCAGAATTAGCACTGAAAACACAGGATTCTTTCCCTGGGTTGATGAAAGTAATTTCTTGTTTGCTGTGTCAAACAAAGCATGCTATTTGTCACATTGTGGTTTGTGTATCTTTTAAGAAGCTTTCAACTTTGATCTGAGCCAAGGTACACTCAGTAGCACAGATGACAGAAGTAACAAACCAGTGATGTGCATTGTCATTCATACAAACTCTCTAAGTCAACAAATACTGAGACTTAGATGTAGAAAACCATACTGCTTTTGAGGGGGCTTGTGCATTCTTGTGAGAAAATGAAGACCTTTGCTTTTCTTGTTTCAGACAAAGGTGTGGAAAAATTTATTAGTTAAGGATTCAGTTCACTGTCTGCAATCAAAAGGTGCCTCATCTAGTCCAGATTCTGGCCCTTGCTGATATTTTCTAGGTAAACAGTTGCATTTAAAAGACATTGCAGAGATGGGCTCAGTAGCGCATAAAAGCTGCTTTCTTCAAACTGTCATCACAGGGGTTTTCAGAGCATGCTTTTAATACTTCCAGAGCTGGTGTTGGTGTCTTTTTTCCCCTCTTCTCCCTCTCTCTCTTTATGTTAAATGCTATTTGAAACAGGAGGTTTTTTTTAAAATACAACTTTCACCTGATTTTTACCTGATATATCTGGAGGGAAATTAACCTTTTGTGTAACAAGACTCAGGGTTAGAAAACGGTTTCACAAATTTAGCATTTTAAGAGAATTCAAAAAAGACAGTTATAGAAAACCAGCAGTAGTTATGAATGGTTGTGTGATTCTGGAAGCTGCCACATGTTAAAACTTTTTGGTTTGAGGCACAGTTTGATCACCCACTTCAACCTTCTAAGATTGTGCAAGGAGTTTTATGCAGTTGTTTAGAACTTAAACCATTTGTTTAAATTATGTATTTCAGAAAGCCATCAAGTTTTCATCTAAAAATTTCAAAACTTGGGGGAGGTTATTTTTTCAAGTGATTAATCATCACCACTGTTACTCTTTATTATATCTCATTTGAATTTGTCTGGCATCAGCTTCTCACCATTTGCTCTTTTTATGCCTCTCTCAGCTAGGATGAAGAGCTTTTTATTAACTGGTATTATTTTCTCCTTGAAAAGATACATTAACGATGTCATCAAGTCATCCCTCAATTTCTGTTGCTAATCTGAATAGATTGGGTTTGTCAGACCACTCTTGAGACATTTGACTGGGTCTAGAATATTTTCTTGTCTTTTTTGCATTATACAAATACATTATTCGGTGCATTATACAAATTTTCAACTTAAAAAAATAATGTACTTGAAAAATACAGTATTCTGTACTTTGTTTCATCAACTTTTACAAAGCAAAAATATTTCTTATTCTTGCTTAGTGTTACACATTTCCTCATAGAACAAAAGTGTATGCAGCCAAAAGCAATTTTTACAAGAAAGGGCATTTTCCTATAATTTTGCTTTTCTCCTTGTTGTATTTGCAGATGAAAATGTTGCATTTCTTAAGTGCTCAGGCCTCTCATCTTTGCAAAATACACCCAACAACAGAAGACACAATAAACAACTGCATCTGTGGTGCAGCAAGGGGAAAAGGTACCTCTAAAAAGGAACATTTCAGTAAAATAATAAAACTTGCAAATACTGATATAAGGACCTTAAAGGAAACTCTGAGTAGGGCTTAATGTCTGGCATTAGGATAATGTGGGTATAATTTATCACTTGTGAAATACCGTGCTAAGTTAAAAAATCAATGAGGTGCAGTAATTCATTTCTCCATACTGTGTAGGAAAGAGATTGGGATGTGGAAAAGGGAAGCTGTTTTAAAAATCCCATAGGGTTTTTTTTTAGACAGGAAAAGTGAAGAGTGCATAGGACCACGAGAGAAAATGTGGGCTAAACACTGCCTTGAATAGGTTGTGAATGACAGTGAAGAGCTCAAAGCAAAGACTGTTTTCTTCTCTGACAGGGTTTTAAGGAGAATGTGAGTAAAGGTAGATGACAACACTGGTGTGTATTTTTAAAAAATAGGGGTTAACTATTATTTCAAAGCCATTTCCTTGCAATACAAGTGTAATTAATCTCAAATATTTAGAGGGAATTTTAAGAAGGTTTATAGTGATAATGTGCTGAAAATCTATGCGGAGTCACCAAGGCACAGAGGGAACAAACTGAGAAGACAAAGAGCTTTTGCTGAAAAAAAGTGTTTTGGTGGCTTAGAACTTCAGCAGAGCAGATCACAAGGAACCCCTTGCCTTAGTATTTGCTATTTACAAAGGGCAAGTGTTGCCAAGAGCACTGATGTATATGCAGGGTTTGCAACAACCCATGCAATTAAATGACAGTGAAAGTCAGAATATGTGGCATTCATCCAAGGAATCTGAAGGAGCTAAAGAATTGTTAACTGAATTCCTATTAAAAGTTAGGTAATTAATCAGGAAAATGTGATACAATAGAGGAAAACTGGAGGTAGCCAGCTTCATACAAAACTGTGTTGGGGTAAGTGGTTCTGAGAATGCTTCCAGGAATTACAATGGTGAACTTATTTGGTGTCAGGACACTTAATTGATAAAGTCCTTAAAGATAAAAGACCCAAATCTACAAAGAGCCTGGATGGACTATAATTATAAGGAAAAATAACCCCGATTATTGCAACAGTATGCCATGCTGCTCTAGCCATATAGTATATTTCACAGATTAAGATTTTAATGGAGAAGTTTACAAGTACGTATATAGTTTTATCACAAAGACATGAGTTCCACAAAAAATACTAGGCAAAGTCTTTCTAGAGAAACTAGTAGCACAGCTCAGGATAAAAATAAAAACTTAATAGTTAAGGTGAGACAAAGCCAACAAGGGGGAAAACCAGGTTGGTGATAGAAAGCAAAAGATTTCCTCAGAAAAATAAATCTGTCAGTGGGATGCTCAAGGATCGCTGTAGCTGTGTTTAAACCACCACAGAGAGCAGAGGCCACCTCTTTTTCTGACACACCAGCTCACACCCTGAGCTGCCCTGTGTGTGTCCCTCCCTGCACCTTCCCAAACCATGAAGGTGTCACAGGCCTTTTTGTGCTGCACCCTATTGTGAATCTGATTTTGGAGGAGAAGCTAGAAGTGGTGACTAATGACATCCCAATTTGGTGATGAAACAAAATAAAGCATTTTCTCACCATGTTTCTAGGATAAAAACCCAACCTCAAACACGGGAAGGGTCAAGGGGGAAAATAGAAATGATTAGAGGCATGTGGGGAGCTTCTTTACAAGCAAATTAGCAAGAATGGTCCATATTTGCAGCTGATGAAAATTGGCACAGTTCCATGAAAATCAGTGGCACTTTGCCAGTTTACACCAGTGGAGAACTTACCCCAATATGTTTTTAATATGAAAACCAGGGCGATTATAGCAGAGACCTAGAGCAAAAGACTGACCTAATTATGAAAGCAAGGCTCTGCAAAGGCTAGAGGGTGTGTCTTTAGAGGTGTGGGCTTCTTTGAGCACTGCTTAGGATCAGTTTTTACAGTCAATTCAACGCTGATTTCTAATTTTTGCTGTAGCATGCAGATTTCTGCTGTCATATCCCAGTCTGCTCCAATCTTGCTTTTTCTCTTACCTTTTCCCAGTTCCAGTTCTATACTCAACTGGCATCAGGGAGTGCTTTTTTAACTATTCTACCTAGGCACCACAGAGCAAAAGGGGAGCACTGAGGGTGCAGGAGGCAGGTCAAAAGTCCACACAGCTGTCAAGGTGTTTCTGCTCCTCTGCCATCTGCCCAAATCAGCTTCAAGGTGGGGAACCTGCCTCCTGCCTCTAACTCTCTGCATCATGCAGCTTACTGGGACCTACAAAATCTTTCTGGAAAACCACGTTAATGCTTTGTGGGTGGCCCACACTGAGCTCAAGGCAGGCTTGGTGATGTGGTTGAACTGCCCAGGTTGTACCACCCAGCTGTGGATCCACAGATCTCGGGCTGGGTAAAAGCCACAATTTTTCTGATCCTGGTGCCTGCTTTTTCCTACACCGGTGCAGAAAACATTCTGTGTAGACTACTAGGACAACAATAGAGGCTGGTCAACTGCTGGGGGTAAAATATGGTTGAAGTGGTTTCGTTTTCAGAGCTCTGGGAAGATGGAACATATTAGCCAAAGACAGAAGCTTTAATCTGCCAACTCTGACAAGACTCTCTTGAGCACATGTAGAAGGACACACCCCAATTTTATCTCTTTTTCTGCAATTACCACCCCAACAATATTTGAGAAAGGCATAAGTACCTTGAATGTAGACAAAACAGTTTTTCCACTCACGCAGAAGGTTTTTACAGAAATTTTCCAGAAAAGTTTCTTCCCAAGACAGAAACCTGGCGGGGAAAACAACTCAAGTTTGGCAAGGTTGTGAGCAACTGAAAATATGTAATAAAGTGGTGTTAAACCACTTAATTATAAACACAGTTACCAGCTAAATAATTTGTGTAGTGAAAATGTGCTTGATGCAGCTAATTGCACTTCCTGATACTACCTGAAATAAAAGGTGAATTAATGAGAGGGAAACACAAAGCTAATGAGAGTTAATGAGACAAAAACCCATGCACATGAGGGAGAGAGAGAGAGGGAATCCCCACTGCTTCTGTAGGGCAAGCCACTGCATGGAATAATAATACCTTCTATAATTCATTTTTCCCTGTGAGGTTTTCATTTGTTTCACCAGTCACCATCACTTTATAAACTCTCATGACCACCTTCCTTGCTCCTCTTCTCGTTTTCCCTTGCCTCCTCAGATTCTGACTGGTTTCTGTGTGTTTTGGCCAGAGTGGAAAGTCATTGAAGGAGCCCATGTGCTCATCCCAGGGAGGGGAGGAGGACAGGGATACCTTGGGCCCTGGCTGTGCCCGTGCTTTGCCATCCCTGCCTCGTGTGTGATCATTGTGACAGGGTTTGTGCCATTCTGAGGGGCAGGTGTTACTGAAGAACAGTTTCAGATGACATCATTAATATCCAGAATTACTTGTTCAAGTCATAGTGACTACAGCTGCCATACAAGCTCAGATAAACCCAAGCTTTTTCTCCTTAGCACTGTATTGCACAATAACAGATCTTTCAAAGGAGCTGTTTCTTCTTCTAAACCAGAAGTCACCTAATATTTTATATATTGGTCACTGGGCTACTGGTGCATGCTGATGCCCTAGTATTTCTCATTTTAAATTAATTTTTATCACTATTTTTAAAATAAAGATTTAAAAAATTTTATTTTAAATGCCCATGGAATGCCTGTTTAATGTGTATTTATTTTCTAGTTTACTTTTTTATTTACAGAGAGTAAAACTTACTATTGACCCTCATATTTTGAATTAGAATTTGTCTAAGAGGTGAAAAAACCAGCATAATGTTTGTTGAATAGGAGACCCAAATGCTACTGCTAATGTGATGTAGCTATTGTGCCTGTGTGAGGCTTATGTGCCTGAGAGAAAATAAATATTTATTCCAAGTATATCTGTTGATTTGACAAATACTATTAAATCTCTTTACATATATTTTCTCTCCTAAGTAAAGCTTTGCATATTTTTTTTTTTCTAAAATTATACTTTGGATTTGGAAGAATGAGTAAAATCAGACATTCTGTCAAAAATATGCTGCATTTATGTCAGTCCATACAATTAAAAAAGTAAATTGCCATTCAGTTTTAGCATTGTCAATACTGATGGAAAGGTTGCTGAGTAGTTCTTGTTGAATGAGATTTTCTCTAATGTTTAAGCCACCAATAAAACCTCCAGTTAAGCCCTTCATAGGAAACTTGAGAATTGACTGATGGGAGTCACATGGTTAAATCAGTGCTTGTTATTCATAATTTATTCAATGGTTGATGGAAAAAAATTGTCCAATTATTTGACAAATACTGCTTGGCAAGATGATTTACAGAGAATAATGCAAGTATTTGTTGAAGAATTTAAAGTGACAAAAACTGCTAAAATTACGGCCTTTATTCTCAATGCAGTGATTAGAGCTGATTGAATGATATTCATAGAGTTTGACTAATTTTGAATAGTCCTTACACAGGCAATATTCCCATTGACTTCAGCTGGAATTTTGCCAGAGTAAGGACTGCAGGATTGGGCCTTTGAGTGTAATGTCTTGAAAGGGTCCCTTTATAAAGCAGCATCTTAAATTCTGAACTGCAATGAAAACCCATTTTCACTTTTCCTCTGTTCCTTTGGCTGTTCTGTGGAATTGCTCCATATGAATGTTAATCCCATCCCCTCTTTATCAGCAGAGGGTGCTATGGGAGTTTTGTGCTCTCCAGTAGCCTTTTGTTTATGCACAGTTCAATCTAATTTAAGTTGAACTGACCATTTCAATGGGAGTCAAGTGTGTATTTAAATGGTGTGTGAGAGAGCCATAGTTTAATGGCAAACCATTTCCTTAATTGATCCAAGTTAAAGAAGGGAGACATTTTAAAGTGGATATTTTCAGATTCCTGGCCTCTACCCCCATACCCTCCTAAATGGGTCACTGGATGTGGTCTTACACCTTTGCCTGATAAATGACAGCATTTGTATGGGTTTTTGAAAGGCAGGTTCAATATTCCAAATTACTAGAAATATATAATAAACTAATATTTTTGAATATAATCTGTGACTTTTTAAAGTTCCTGATTTTTCTAAATGTTAGTAGGACTTAAATACAAAAAAAATAGTGTTTACAAATCCTTGACATGGAAATGCTCAAATTGGAAGAATTGATTTTTGTAAGTCAGTATCATATGCTTAGTTACAAGAGTGTTAAGGTTGTAAAGTCAAGTGTAGAGAAAACAGAAAATACATAGGCAACCTGAATTCTGGCTATTTTTTCAATTGTTCATCATCATCCTGACAAGGATATTAAGTTACATGATTGCACAGCTACTTTTCTCTCTGAGATGTCTTTGCCTTTAACATATACAAAAAAGATCACTGAACAAGAGCTTTATGAAATGTTTCTTTTTATCTCAATTGCTCAGTGTGTACCACTGAATTATTTGCTGCACACCATTCTATCCAGCATTGACTTCATGATTATCAACTTCCTCAAACATCTTTCTATAGAGCTACCATAAGAGGGTAGTTTATTAATCCTTTGGTTAATCACTGTTTAAAAGTACTTTTGCTATTTAACACATGAGGACAGAAAAAATGGTGAAATGCAATGTAAAAGGGATCAATTTTATTAATTCAAGATGCCTTAAGCCTCTTATTTCAGAATACTTTACACTTCTTGTAGAGAAAGCAGATCTGTGGCCAAGTCCAGCAGTTCTGGATTCTCAGCCCTTTCATAAATCAAATCTGTGATCTCAGGCAATCTGGATTTTCAGACAGTAAGGGCCAGACAATCAGAGTTCAGCAGTGCAAAGTTCAGAGTGATCTTCTCAGCATCATGTAGGTTGTGGCCAAAACTGACCAGACTCCAACACTTGAGGATTATATTTTTTAATTTTATGACCACATTTTAAACTTTTACTCATGCACTGCTTGTCTTTCAACTCCTGCTGTAAGTGATAGAGTTTCTTAAAGATGGCATTCTCATTTTCTGCATATTTCCAGCTGTGATGGGTTCCCAGCCTGTTGGCCTCTTGGTACATGGAATGGAATGGAATTAGATGATCATCTAATGGTCCAAAACTACTGACATGCTAAAACAAAGTTATGGAGGGGTTCCAGAATGCTGGTTTTTTTTCCAGCATTAATTTTCATAATACTATTCTGTGGAAGGAAGTGAGACTTCAGATTTGTTGGAAAGGTGATTGTAAAGCTGCACCTAGAAACCTGCTGGTTGCTTGAGACACTGGCAAAGACAAAAGCCATGGAGGCACTGGACAATCTGCTGCTGTTGGCTCTTCTTCATTATGTGGCCCAGCTTCCACTGTGAATTTTGTAACAGAACTTCTTTATCAAATCATCCTTAAACTTTTCTGCCTGATTCTCATTCCACTGGGATAACTTGAAGTGTTCCTTTCTATGACCAAGGGGAGAGGGGATAGCAGAGAGAGGCAGCAAAAGGCACAGGTAGGAGAAAACACACAGCTTTCATTGCTGGTGGGCCTGGAAGGTGCACACAGACAGAAAGGCTCACCCAGCCCTGCCAGAGGATGGACCTGTGATTCAGGAGGACGAGGCTCACACGCTCCAGCTGCCCCAAGGTTTCAGTGGGTCCAGCTTTGCTTCTTATTATTTAGTCTACAGTCAAAATTTCCACTCGGTCTGTGGGGGTAGATGTGCAGAAACTCATCACTTGGCTGAATTTGTGGACATTTTCACAAGAACAACAGAATAATGATGCTATGGTAACTGCTGTGCCATGTTTCCAAATCCTGATCTGAGTCATGGAGGGAGCAGTAGCATCTCCACCAAGCAGCTGTAAAAGGTAGTTTTTATTTAAAATATAAAAGCTAGGGGGAGGAGGGAATAGGGAAAGAAATGGATTCATCCTCCCAGCCCTGAGAAAGAGCAGATTTCTTTCAGGTCAACATGTCTCTAAAATTTCAGCCTTAGCAGTTTTCAAGCCTCTCAGCCCAAATCATTACAGTTTGAGGAAGCTGTGAACTCGTGCAAAGATGGTATTTTAGTGGGAAGTCTGACAGCCTTTTCTAAGAGCACTGCCCTCTGTAGATACTTCATTCTCTACTGTAAACCATAATCTTCTGCTGGTGAGAAAGTTTTGTTCATTGCTTTTGTAGTGCCTCCTAACCATCTTAGAAATACCTATTTTGATTAACTCCAGTCTTTGTACACATAAATTTTGTTTCCTCTGGCATCATCAAAAGCGTTTTTATGTTGGTGTTTTTTTGTTTTATATAGTGCTTTGAAATCCAAAGGGGACACCTTTATTGTTTGAGGCTATTGCTAGAACAGGTGTAAGATGATAAGTTCTCTTAAAATGTTTGCAATAATATATAAAAATGTTGAATTTCTAAATTGAAGACTGCCCAATGTTTTCTTTAGCTTTTGTTTGACACTGTAACAAATCATTGTACTTCTCTTCCAAATGTGTTTAACTGGAAATTTTCCTTATTGCTCATTTTCACTGTTGTGTTCTTAGCACTTCCAATAGTAGAATTTTCTTGTAGTTCAAATGATTGTCATTTTTCCTTACTGATCTCTAGAAGGTGGCTTTACTTTTTAACTGCTAAGGAATAAAGATGTTATTGTTAAAGATATTTTCACTGTGACATTTCTCTCAAGTAAAAAAATGAAAAATGTTTTTATTTAGGTGGCTATTTAAGAAAAGTGATATAATACTCTTCTTAAACCTAGTGCTAGAGAAAAATATTTGACTTGCTGTTTATTTACTTGTATTCACTTATTGAAAGTGTATTTTAAGTGGTGATTTGTACTAGAACAAAACAGATTCAGGGAAAGCTTCTCTTATGCCCACCGAGAAGTTTAAGTGAAAATGGAGGTTTTTCTTTGAATGTAAATATTAGGATGTGTTTTTACTGCTGCTCTAACTCTCTTTAAGAGAGTTGCTGAGCTCTGAGACCTAAGCAGACCTAAGAGACCTAAAAGAGGAAACTGTACTTGCTCATCAGGAGGAGCTTTCTTGCCAAGTTTTGTAGCACAGAATGTTTTTTTTTTAATCATTTTTTCTGCTGTAAAAATCTCTTTAACCTGCTTTTATGAAGGTTACAATAGGGAAGCCAAATGCTTTCCCAGGTTGTTCAGATCCCTTGTAAAATTATTGGTACCAAATCTAATACTGCTCCATGCCTCTCTTAATTTTAGTTCTTGCTAAGCTCTTCTGCCATGCTGTGTGCTCTTATTTTATTTTATGTCCAGTTTGAGTGAAACTGTCCTTGTATTGATTCTTGTGGTTACCTGCCAATCAGTTCACTTTGCCTACACTTCTCCATATGCAAGGACCTTCTTTCTTTGATATCCTCCCTGTCCAATCAACATCTCTTCCAGGTTCCTGGGATGTTTAACTTTTAGATTAGGCTATCAAAAGGTCTTAAATCTCAGGCAAATTACATGCAAGTCTGTTTAGTACAGATGTTTATCAAATCCACACTGCTTTTTCCCATTCTGTGTGTCAATTATTTCTGCTTACATCCCACTGATTTCGTTTCTTTTTCAGCCCACCAGTTAACAAGATCTCAAATTTTCTCAAATTTTTATGTTGTACTCTCATGTCAAAAGAATTTGAGCATTCTTTCCAAGAGGGATGGAAAAAGGAGGCGTTACAGAAGGAAAGACTTACATGGGAGAAGGAACTAGAAGAATGAAAGAAGAAAAGAAAAAGCATAGAACTCTATTATCTTCCACAGAGATATGGTTTATAACTAGAAGTAAGAGCTCCACGTGGAAGGAGTCTTTGTTCCTTCACTACATAATAAATGCAATGTAGTGTCCTAATGCCAGCCAGGGCAGGGTACAATATCCAAATACCTGTGAAGTTTTTATCAGGTGTCAGTGCATTTGGATTCAGGCTTAAACACCAAAGGGACCTAGAATATTTTGTTCATGATGATCCCAAACCTGTGGAGAGACAGATCTTCCCAGTCTGAGTCACTTAGATAACACAACAAAACCAAAAGGCCTGGATGTTCAGAGGGCAGAGCACCCACAACGTGAATTGGAACAGTGCAAAAGTGGGCATTCCCCTTCTGATAAATCCTTATGAAGAAACAATGTGCAAATGAAACAAAACAGATTGGACAAAAATTTGGGGGAAACAAATTGGAAAAACTCACATTCCTTCATACGGTTTAGTGTGTTCATTAGTTACCTTGCCATGTTCTGTCAGGAGGAACCAGGAGACACATGCAATTGTGATTGTTCCTTTTTTGCAACAAACCTCTGTAAGAACCAGGAATTAAAATTCCAAATCCCACTCATCCCAAAATTCCAGATCCCAACTGATCTGCTGTTTTTTTGATGCTAATGGCAGACTGATTGGGAACTAATAAATTTGCCCCCATTCAGTAAACAGTGTAGGTAATTCCAGTTTCTCCTGCTTATGGAAGCTTGGTCTTAGTCTAAAGACCACCTGAGATCATTATGTATTACATTATCTCTCAGTGCCTTTATCCAGGGAATTCCAGGATGTAATTTATCTCATTATACAATAACCTTTGGTCAACAGCTTATACCCTTTGTACAAAAAGTAGATAATGTCCAGTAGTAATGATATTGTCCTGGGAGTATGGGCTGTAAATCCCTTCCAGGAAGTCTGGCAAATACTTGGGTATTTGGCATGAGTGTCTGAGCAAACTTCAGTCAGTAGAGGTTGTGGATGGTTTTGTGCATGGCAGTGGCTGTGTGTAGGCACTGTGTGTAATGCCAATTAGTTTGAGCAGATGTTTGCCAGCTCAAACTCCACTCATTCAATTACTGACCATGTTTCTCATAAGTGCAGAAGTGTGGTGAAAATTGTCCACAGCATTCTAGAACTCCATTACTACTCTTGAATGGTAAATCAAGGACAGCTGACACCTGATCATTGTGAATAGTATTTCATAATGCTTTTGTTATCAGGTGGCTTCTTACTTCTTCATCTGTCACCTTCAGCCTTTTCCTTCTGCTGGCAGAATAAACACACACCCTTCCTTTGGAAACATTTTTGAGGCAGTCAAAGAATTTTCTTACTTTCCAATTTTCTTTGCTCACTATCATTCTTTAAAGAGCCCATTGATGTCACAGTTGTATCATCCATGTAAGAAAAAGAACGCAGCTGAGATTTCAAGTGCAAAATATGGAGTGTTTTGATGCTCACTTTTCCTTGTTCTTGCTGTATCTAAACACCCAAAACAGTTCAGCTCCTGTTAATTTGTATTTAGATCCATTGGGAACTACTTTCCTGGACATGTCAGTCTCAGCTGAATGAGCCGGGGAGCAAAATGCTGTGTGTTGCACTGCACTAACCCTTCCCTCTTCCTCCAAGGCTTTATGTTAAAAAAACCAGCCCTGGAGAGGCATAATATGGATCTGGACATGGAGATCACACAGCCTCACCTCCACTTGTTTGATGCTTTCTGTTGTTTGAGATTCCTTGAATGCCCAAAGGCAACAAACAGCAGCTCAACTTCGGATGGAGTTTGGGCTGTAAGGATCTGGACCATGAGACCTTAGGAGCTGAAGGATGAGCACCAGTGTGTTTCTTAGAGGAATACCTGGGGGTAGCTGAGGGAAAAGAAGCTGGCTTTTTTGTTAATAACTTTAGGTGTGTAAAATACTTGAATAGTAAGATATTAACAGCACTTGGCAGCATCTTGTGACCTACTTTAGATTGGAATGGCCACCTTGGAAGACAAGTTCTGTATTCCTTCAGACTTGGAGATTTTACAGGTATATCCTACTAACACAGTCTGCCCTTTATCAGATCTTTGCCACTAGTTCCTGTTCACCTGCTGCAATGAAATTGTCAAATGAATTGAACGAACTGGAACCCACCTCTGAACAGCACAGCAATTTTTCTTGAGTACCCAAATCTAAGACTCCATGGGTGGGAAAATGCTTTTTAATGTTGTCATTTGGAAGTGGTAAAAATCTGTGCAGTAGAAGAACTAGGGTACAGTGTTTCTTGGTAGTTACCTTCTTTAATGAAATACAAAAAAAAAAAAAAAAAAAGAAAAAAAAGATATCTTTACAACCTGCCCAGCAACTTTAGATGGATTTTTCTCAGGTAATGAATGCTTTCTATATCCAACATTTAAGCAATGACATGATGCTACATAATGTTACATTTTGTTGGCAACCCTAAAACTTTTCTCTTCTGGGAAGAAACTTCCCAGACCATATTCCCACAAAAAGTAAGTTTTAATATGTATCTCCGTGATCCTTTTTTTTTCTGCTGTTCAAAGAAAATGTCAGCTCTCTTTAGAATTGGCCAGGAAGCATTTGCAAGAGGTTAAGTGATACTACAAATATTCCTTAATTGAGTTTAGATGCATTCCATGCATTTTTACACCAGCATCAAAGAAAACATCTTACCAAAGATAAGCAGCTTCTTCTCATATTTCAAAAAATCATCACGTATTTTCATCAAGCTTTCAGGAATGAAAGCTGCTGGACTGCAGTGTTGTCATAATAAAAAAGAAAGGTGCACACAGAGGTTCTGTGATCCAGAGGTGACAAGTGCTGAACAAACAGTGCGTGAAGACATCTTCCTACCTGACAGCATCCATCTCCATCAGTTATTGCTCTTGTACAGGCTCAGATATGTTTGATCAACTTTCAGATGATTATACTGGCAGGAGCAGGTGAAAGCAGTCATGATACTTTGACTCAGAGTAAAGTCTGAAGGAAGCTTTCATTAGCAGTTGATACTCTGTTGACAGTGGGAGTTATACGAGGAAGTCGGGATGGAAACAGTTTTCCATTTCCCTCCTTTATGAGAGAGGTTTGCTTAGGGGGGTATGTGTAGGGAATTTCTGCTCTCTGACTTGTATATTAACACATCTCATAGTCAGATTTATCACTGCAAAATATGAGTCTGGTTTGTCTGCACCTGATATTTCCAATTGTGACATGATTTATCTTTCACCTGGGTTTAGTTTTTAAAAGCTGTTTTGAAACACACCTATTCCTGTGACAGAACCAATGCAATTCGCTGTGAGAAATTTGAAATCACTCAAATTTCAAGCAGCTCAAACTAAAACCTGACCTGAATCTGTCCAAAAAGGAGTTGATTATATTGATAGCATGTATTGCCACTTTATGATTGGTTACCTGATGATGGTTTTGCTCTCTGAATAGATTCACTGAGCTGTTGATGCTCATCCTAGGGTCCTCACATCAAGTATGACTCTCTGAAATATTCTCCATTCATGCATCTGAAAATAAATTCAGGTGAATATCTGTGAATGAAGAATAAAAAATGAGAAATGTTTGAATAATTTTTGGAATATGAATACTACTTTTTCCCCTTTTCTCTATTTCTCTAACCAGTTTTATATGTTAAATAATTTTATTTTATTGATGAATAAGATTTAAATTCTTCCCAGCACTGAAGCAGATGAGGTCATACCAATAAATCCTCTGGGGTTATGGATTTTTAATTTTCTTTCATTCAAAGCCACATTAAAAAAACAGAGAGGAATAAAGGCTCCATAATACAAACGAGAATCAGGCCAGTGGTGTATTTTCATATTCCTAATATCTGTGCCTCTTTTCAGCATTCATCTTGTACCTCACATCCTACTATTTATTTCTTTTAATCTGTGTCCATATCTTCATCACCTCTATACTTTCTACCATTATTTGACCCTAAACTTTGAGTGACATGACCTGGCTTAAACGGATGGTTGGGTTTAACTACCAATGTTATCTGCTGGCAGTTGCTATCCTGCACACATTTGGTAAAGAAATGCCCTTTGGATTATAGATGTTTGCATTTCACTTTAGGATTTTATTGAATACTCCTATTTTTTCACTATTATAACCTATTAAAATTCTCTCCTCTATTACGAGGAAAAGTGAGTTTTAAAAGTAAATAGATGCTTATGCAGGCTTTAGTGATCACAAGCTTTGCATTTCTTCCTCCCGGTTTCCTCAATGAGACAAATTCTCCAGTTATTCTTAATCTTCCCTGAGCCATGAACTGTCAAGTGTGTGGTAAGATGGAATCATGCTGGTGCATCATGAGAGGTGAAGGCTGGTTGGAGAAATTGAGCTGTGGAATAGACTAGAAAGGGTACAAATGTAAACTAAAACAATAGTTTGGATTTTTTTCCTGTGTTGGATTTACAGAGTTGCATCAAAATTTGATTAGCTCCTAACATGAATAAAATATAATGAGATAATAAAATTCTGCATGGCTAGACTCTACAGGCCCTCTTCCGCATTTTTATAATAAAACCAGGAATTCAGGTGAATGATTTACCTTTTCTGCAGTACCTTCTCAGTTCTTCCTGCAGTTGTACAAGACTCACCATAAATCAATGTTTAATTACTTAGAAAGTTTTAAAAGGATTCCACACCTTATTCTGGATGCCTTGGCTTCACATTCTTCCACAAGCATGTGAAAGTGGAGCTCTCCCTGGCATCAACAGAGAGTTACAGTAAGCACAATTAACTAAAATGTGCTCCTGCACACAACACCTTCAACAAACCATTCCTTTAGAGACAAATTGAGGAGCTGAAAGTTCTCAGTATCCTTGTGACTGCGAGCCCTGGTATGTTAAAAGTTTATTTCCTTTGCCATCCATTTTTATGGTCTTTGTTCACCACACTTGCAAACAGCCTCCTACGTCCTGACAGACTCCTTTAGCAATAAAAGAAGTGTACAAGAAAAAGTCTGAAGTGATATATCTTTTATTTGCTGTAATAACAAGCTGCATTTTTGACTTTCTGTTGTTTTTCAGTGAATAAACTTCACATTGCCTGGCTGTACTGTGATGCTCAGGCCAGCTGATGCAAATTAAACCTACAGCACTTTCCTGTAGAGGGGATACTTGGCTCTTGATGCAAAGGGCATGAATAAATGAATAAGGTTTACCCTAACTCTTACCAGTATACTCTTGATTCTGGTAGTTTCTCACCACACTGGCAATGATTTTGGAAGTAATGAAAAGCTTCTTAAAAATAGGAATAATTTGTGAGACACATTTGTGAGGATATTTTGAATGTGAAGTTGATTTAGACATAGGAAGGTACACGCTGAAAGTGGAAATTTTCAAATTCCAACCCAGACAATCCCACCAAATTCCCAATCCCCTATTGCATGTCTCTGGGTTGGGCAATCTTAATTTTTCTTACAGGGACATATTAGAGAGCATCTGAGAGTCTTTGATCCATAAATTGTCCATATTCACTCTCAGTGCTAAATAAAGAAATAATATAAATGCCAAAGGCAATGAAAAATGCACCCATAAAATTTCCAGGCCCTATAACAGCAGAAGAAGAGGGAGTGTTCTCAAAGAAGCAGAGTTTTTAATTCCCACAACAGATTTACTGGCTGTCTTGCAGGTTGCATCATTTCAGATGAAACTGAAGCAGCACACAGCAAGATGCATCCCAGACTTACCCAGTTTAAACTGATTTTGGGTAAGGGTGAGAGATTACGGTGACAGCACAGTCTCAGAAGATTCTTGCATTAAAAATTTGTAGTAAAAAGCTGTTTTCTTTCACCTGCACTTGCTTCTGGCATATTCTTTTGCCTGCATAGCTGAAGTGATCATTCTTAAATAAAACACAATAAAACATGTTCCATTTCTCAGTGTGACATCCAGCATTCTACTGCCATTGGAAGAGGTCATGTTTGGAAAATGCCTGATTGCTACCATGCCTTTGGGATAGTTACATACTTGAGAATTCTTCATGTTTAACCTAATTTTTTTCTTTATTTTATTATGTGTATTTTCCTTAACTGAGTTTATCTCCAAGGAATCATTTTTGGCCTTCATTTGAAAAAGGAGGACACCCAAGGCTTTTCTTACTGTTTATGTGCATGCAAATGTGGAGAGAGATAAGGCAGACAATTTAAATGCCACCACTTGCATAGTCTAAAACTGTAAATCCCCACAAAGTAAGGTTAATTAAAATCCCTGTCTTCACTAATCAACTATTCATACTCTGTCTTACTCCAAAAAACATCATGTACTTGGAGGATTAGTGAGTGTCTGCATTATCAGATATCTGGCATCAGGTAACCAAGCAAGATGTCCAAACTTCTGTGACTCACTGGAGCTGTTTATATTTTTCCAGCTGGAGTAGGCATTCATCAGCTCTGGGAAAGCAGAGAGGGAAGCACACCACACCTCCAAATCCCGTTTACTTTCTCCTTTCCCACAGGAGAGAATCACTTTGTTGAGAGACAAGGTGGTTAGAAGTTAATTGCAATTTAATTACCCCCTGTGTATACTTTTGCAGCTCAAGAGAAAAACAGCCTCTCAGTTAATATCTTCATGCTTTCAAAAATAGCCCAGTGAGGCTTTCAAAAGAGGTCTGTAAAGTTGGGATGCACATTTTACACCTACAGCCAAGTGGATCCCTCAGTCTTGCCCTCAAAAATGCCTTGAGGCAGCATGTTTTGATTTGTTTTTTAAAGATGCTGCATCTCTGATTAAAATGGTAAGATTTCTGAGACCAAGCTAGAGGTGTCCATCCATCAGTGAACACAATATTAATGAAAATACTGCCAGGATCTTTTTCATTATGTCTACGATGTTGACAGATAGGATACAGTGCTATGAAAACATGAAATAAAAAGACATCCTCCTTCCTAAACCACTTAAAATCTTAAATAATCATTTAAGGGGAAATTTTCAGATAAAACTCTGCAAATCTAACCTATTCTGTAGCCATGGTATTTTAAAAATATAGCATAGCTGTTAGGCTGATAACAACTACCTTCTAGCAGCTCTTTGTTTTGCCATTAACGTGAAAATACAATTACTGTCATATGACTTTTATTACTGCTATCAAAGATTGTTTTTACAGGATGGGGTGTAATTGGGTTTTATTGAAGCCTCCACGGTGAAATTCAAATATTTGTCTGATTTCAAAAGCATGCATGTCAGTCTAAAACTGCAGTTTACTCAGCATTCCTGATACAGAGGCAGAGTGAAAATATGTGCAACAAAGCAAATGTTAAAACCAACACTTTCTGGAGAAGATTGATGTGTAGTAGATACGGCAGAAGACTGAGCTTCAGGAATCAAGTGCTGCTTTTTTTGTTGTTGTTTTCTTTTCAAAATGTTTTAAATTCTTGTGTGAAAAGGCCTATGTAAATGCTTAGTATTGGCTTGTTCCCATTTCTTCCACGAGCTCCTTGTTTAACCAGGGACTAATAATCACTTAGCTTTTGTATGGCTGAGTTTACTCATGAATGTATTCTTTATGAGTATTTTGACAGAGGTGTCTTTACATTACATTCCTTTTTGAATCTGAAGATAAAAGGCTTTATTTTAATAACTGTCTAATTCCTGAAGTTACACTGATGTATTAAGTAAAACAGTACACAATTTTTATACTGCATTCTATTAAAAATGCCAAGCCCTGGTGCATTTTACAGACATATATTTTCTCCATATATAAAGAAGAGGAAAGATGGATGCTGCTAGAATATTTGAAGTACAAAGAGATCTGATAGTAACATGGTACACCTACAGTGTCCTGCAAGGCTCTGAACCCTGTGGACTAAGAATTTTTAATGCAGACCACAAAATTTAATCTTTGTCATCTTACAAGATAGTTTGGCACTACCTGAACAAAGTTCTCAGGCAAAGTGACAGGAATGTTACTTTGTGTTTTACAAATACCTTTTTGCTGGATTTGCACTTAGTACATTTTGCAGATGGAGAAATTGGAACACAGAGGAAAGGCAAGGCTTCAATGCAAAGAGAGAGTAAAGTGCATCTTTATTATGAATGTTTCTTCTTAAATATATGCCTACATGTTACACCAGCTTGGGGCTGAATTGTTTATTTGGGGTGGTACAGCAGACAGCCCCAGAATTAAGACTATTGGAATCTGTTGATTTTCATTGCTCTGTTTTTTTTTTTTTTTTTCTGGATTACAATTAACATCACTGGCAAAGATGAGAAAATGCAATCAGAAAAGAATAAACCTGACCAGCAGGTGGTTAACACTTTTACAGGAAAAGACATTTTCCATTTTTATTAGCGCTAAACAACCAAGTGACACTGGTGGTGATGGAAGAGCATATAATAAAAAAGGGGACATTCCATATGCAGTTCAAGCCTGGATGTGCATTGAAAAAAGACCATTGAACTCTACTGAGCAGTTTTTAGAAATATTGTGACATTGAGAGATGTTGTTGTTCCTACACTCTTTGACATTAATCCTCGTGACTAAAGATTTGTGCATGCAGCTCTATGAAATAAATAGGTGCATTTGACATGGAATTCCTGCAGAGCAACAGTTTTCTTCACAAAAAAATGTGTATAATGTTCAACAGACACTTTAAAAATAATGCATTTTTTTCTGCTTTTATAAAGAAGATTTAAATTGTTCAGTGTGTTTGTACAGCTAAGATATTTTATTGATATCATGTTCCACAACGTCCGGCTTTGGGCTTTGGAAGGGACTAAATGGTTTCTGAAGGTTTGTTTTGGGTTTTTTTCTTATTTTTTTGGACAAGATTAAAGAATGTAAAAGACTATTTGTATTAAACAGATTAAGCTGTTAGTAAACATGTCCCCTTTAAATTAAGTGGTGGTGAAGACAAAGAAAGTGCTTTGTTGTTGTCAGATGGATTTGTCTTAAGTCAAATGGGCAAACAAGTTAAACATCAGTCCTCTTTAAATCCCTAATGGCTGTGCAGATTAAATCTCAAAAGGTCTGTAAAATGAGTAAAAAAATTAAATTGCTTTACTTCTTCCTGTCATTTACTTTGGCTAAAGCATTTTTCTTCTTCCTTTTCTTCTTCCTTTTCTTTTTTCTTCTCATCCAGCTTTTGAGAACTGTGTTTTCAAACTGCATTAGCATACAGACACATATTAAAAAAGAATTTCACTTCTCTGCAGTCTTGTCACTTGTGATGAATACATCCTTGCTCAGTAAGTGCTGGTGACACATCATTGTGGCAGCTTCTGCCTCTCAACAGAAGGATAATTAATCTTGCTATCAACACTCCTAAACAGGGGTAGCTGGTTCAAAGTTTTTATTCCATGGAGCTGCTTTGTGTGGGGTGGGATTCCTTCATTTGAAATGGCTGCCTGTGAATTGTGGCTTTTCTGTGATTAGCTTTTCCTTAAAGCTGGGGGTTTGGGTCTGTGTTGATGAGCAGGTTTTGTGCTGTTCTGACCGGGCACTTTCATGCCTCAATAAAGTGGATGGGTGCAGCATTGAATTCAGAAAATATAGCAAGTCCCAAGGTGGCCTCATAGGAGTGTGAAAGAGAATTTGAGGTATCCTTCTACAGATTCTTCTTCCATCTGACTGACTGCAGTGGGAATTCAGGTGGTTTGATTTGTGCCAGGAAGACATCTGAAATACCTTGCTTATGTACCCCAGATATGAGTGTGAAAATATTTTCTGTGCACATCCAACATCTGTCAAGCACCAGAAGTGTTGGGAAGGGGACAGAATGCTAGCTTGCTGTGCATTTAAGACTGACTGTTCACCAATGTTTCCCACAAGAATTTCATCATCCCAGCAGCTCTGTAATGATGAAAATCAACCAACGGAGTATTTGCTCCAATTGTATTTTCATTGAGTTTGTTAATGATAAAGAAACTCAACTTCATGCATATTAAAAGAGTGTTGATTGAAGGTCACAGAGGTGTTAGCTGTGGTGTCCTGGCTAAATTCCAGTTGGCTAATTACAATCTGCCTTCCTAAAACTCCCTTGTAGTTTCATTATTTAGATCATTATCTTTTTATGTTTAGTTCCAAACTCCTGGTAGCATGGCACTATTTTTGTTAAAGGGCTCTCACTGTTGAGCATGTTGGGTCCTGGGAAGGCAAATGGTGAAGCCAACTTTCTGCCTCCTTGGATGCAGTGTCGGTGATATGGATTTGGGATTTAAATGGGAATATATCTAGCTCCAGTGCAAAGGAACTGAGGCATGTTTTACAACGTCATGTCCCACTCCGTGGCAGTCAATTGCTGTTCTAGAATCAGAGGGCATCCATATGGAAAGGTATCTCTTTCTGCTATTGACTTCTAGTAACCCAAACACATAATTTGATGTGATTTCTCCCCCTGCTCTTTCATTTTTGAGTTGTGTGCTACTCAGTCCTGCTTGCCTGATACTTTCTACCTTTCTGGCAGCAGCCTTTACTTTTTTGCAAAGGTTTGTTGAAGCAAGCAGGTCAGATGGACAATCTCTTCTCTGATAGTCTTATATTAGTTATTTTCTCCCAAAGCATGTGAGCTGTCTGCAGCCCTTCTAAAGGGGTCATGCTGGGAAACACAGGAATATTTTCTATTTTGTGGTGCAGAGCATGACTGCCCTCCACTGCAGACAAGCCTCTGTTTGGTCAGGCCCCTCAAAGCTCTCTGTAGGAAAGAGAGAGGTTCTGTACTCCATTCCCCACTTGGTTCTGTACTCAAGGACCTGTGCTGCAGCTTGCAGAGCTGATTCACAGAGTTAGGGGGCATTTGGTATCACCAGTATTGTTTTCACATTTAACAGGGGTCACACATCAATGGTGCCGTCTAGTAGTAACACGCTGAGGTCAAATTTGGCTGTGCTCTGTATTGGCTTTAGCACTACACTGCATTTGTGGTCTTTGATTGCTGAAGGTCCTCTGTGAACACCGAGGAGAAGCAGTGAAGCAGCTATTTAAAAATGGGTTCAAATGCAGTTGAAATAATTTGCTCTAGAGATTAGGCCCATGCTCTTAATTGAAAAAGGGAAGGAAAATGATTTATCAATTATTCAGTATGTTTTCTTTGTACGAAACACTGAAGGTTTTTGTAAGTATGTGTGTCTCAATATACTGTTTTTATTGAACTATTAAATGTAATTAGAAACCAAAGGTAAATGGTGTCTCAGTGAGTCAAGAAAGCCACAGAGGAGCTGAGTGGTGTCTAGCTTTCGGAGCATTGTCAGTTCCCCAGGAAGCCTACCTAAGGGTGATTAGCTCTTTACTCAGGCTTACTTCAGCTTGTTTCTAACTAATGATGATTTACCATTTAGCTAAATGCTAAGCAGCATTTGTTTGACAGAGTGCAAAGTGTGGGCTCAGAGAAAAGCAGGTAAAGATTCACTACAAAGGGCCTGTCAAAATACTTCTACCACAGACTGTCACAGTGTTAAACAATTTATTAATATGCCTATTAATACCTAAGGATTTTTTTTTGTGTGTGTCTTGAGGTTCTGTTAAAAACATCAGTGTTTAAGATGCTATCCACACAGGCTTAATGCCAGAAAAAGCAATCCCATTAAATTGGACCTCATAAATATTTCATGAGGTCCAATTTAAAATTAATCTTGGCATGAAGCCAAACCAGGCAGTATATTTGCTACTGTATTAAAAAGAAGCAGCAGATGAGGTACTTTTTCACAATAGTAATCTGACTGGATTTTTTTGCACAATCCTATCAATATTTCTAATAATACAGCTGTTAGTTTTGGCAGGAAGAAATGCATTTCTTTCATCACCAGTGCACACACGAATCATACTGCAACTAGTGTATTTTAATGCTGTCATTCTAGAAAATTATTTTATTTTCCTGGTGATGAAATCTCTGTTTTCTGAAAAAAATATCACTTTGTTACTTGAAAGAAAATAGTCAGATCTGTAAATTAACAGGGAGAGTGTAGGTTTCTTTGGGAAAGGGCTATGAAGCAGTCAGTTTTCAAAAGAGATTTAAGCAGGTAGAAGGTTTTCAATGTGATTTGAATCTGAAGTATCTTGGTCATCTGGGAAATGAAATTTAAAGTAATTTTGATTGTGAAATTTATTTCTTAGCAGGCAAATTGGAAGAAATGTAATTTGACAGCAGTTGAGACTCAGTGAAAATATAAGTATACTAGAAATCTTCTAGGGAAGCCTTTATATTTTTTTTTTTTGAGACAATGTGTCCAGATTTTAATGCCTCTTTGAGTCATTCAGAACACGGAATCAGATCACATAAGACATAGGCAGGGAAAAGAGAACTCATTTACTTTCCTCGTTCAAGAGATCTGATGGTTGTGGGGTGACTGGCTGATGGGAAAGGAATTCAGGTTGCAAAAATATCACTGCTAGAAGAAAAAGTCTCCTATTCTTGGCAATAAGCATCGGATGAGGTCTCTAAATAATTACCAATTTTTGACACAATATTAGGAGACTTTCATTTCTGTCTTTCATATACTGCTTATTTCCCTAATCTTTGTCCAAATTCCAGTCTCGAGTATTTCCTTTATAAATTTGGACAACACTTATAAATGTGTTTGTGAGCAAAGGGAATAAATAATAAATATAATGACAATATAAGAGCTTGAGTAACAGTTTGTGTTTTATGGCTTTAAAACTGGTGTGAGGATGAAGAAGAAAGCCTTTTATGCTGGAATAATTTCTGGGAGACACTGGTAAGAAACAAGATTACAGGGTGTTTAGAGATGTGCGTTTCAACAAGGAGCAATCACCATTCATATGCATACGTTTCATTTAAATGCATTATATACACTAGCAGATTGGGAGGCAGTCCTGAAACATTGAACATAATTTATTTGGATCTGAAGAAAGCCTTTGCTTTTGTGCCTTACAATGGATTTGATTTACTAAGTCGGGAGACACAGAGGAAGCAAATTCAAATGGACTTGCATTTGACTGGGGAGAGGGGAGTAGTGGTTATGTGAATGAGGAAATGGACAAAGGTAGTGTGGAGGGAATGCCATGGGCTTCAGCTCACCTGACTGGTCTGAAATTCTTGTTTAGGTGCATAGAGTGAAGGGGGAAAGGGATGCTTCTTCAGGTGCCTCCTGTCTTAGAGGTGAATTGCATCCTTTTGTGAAGTGCTGCTGTGTCCTATTTACTGCTGGCTCCTCCTGTGTCTGTGGATGAAGCCTACAGACCTATCTTGGACTAGGTGTCCCATGTGAAACTAGAGGAGGTGAATACCAAATTTGTTCTTTCCTATAGGTGTGACTTGTCTCTTTTCTTGATTGCAATGAATGAGAGACTTAAGAGGTCATTTGATTTATATGGGATCTAGTGGGTTTTGGACTGGGTCCTCTGTTGGTGGAAGGGAAGGAAATGAAATGCTTCCTGTGAAGGAAAGGTGACCTGTCTCAAACACTACTCAGAGTGGCCATACCGGATGGGTTATGCAGGGCAGGAGCAAACAGCTCTGGAAACCAGGAGGGATTCACTGAGAAAGGGTCACCTCCAAGCTGACAGTGAGAGCTACTCCCAGCTCAGGAGTGAGGTGTGTGTGTTGGTGCTGCAGTTACTGCAATATCCTCTGAGATCCGCATTTCAGACACTGTGACATGCGAATAAAAGGACACCTAAGAAACAAGATGGGTTTGATCCTTCCAAAGACAGGTTTTTCAGGAAGGGGAAGTGAAAGATGAAGATTTTTGAGAAGCAGGGATTTTACGACTTCACGGAACTCTGGCCATGAGTTTTCTACTGTGGAGCAAAATTTGGCCAAAAATTGAGTCCTGTGTAGATTTCAATTTACCTTCCCAATTATAGAGAACCACTGAATGATTGAGGTTGGAAGGCACCTCTGGAATTTGTCTAGTCCAGTCCCTCAAAGCAGAGTCAGCCACAGCAAGTTACTTAGGGCCACATCAAGTTGGGTTTTGAATATATTCATGTATAGAGACTCCACAACCTCTCTGGGCAACCTGTTGCAGTGTTCCTACAAGGTAAATGCTTTTTCTTATGTGCAAATTTAATTCCTCATTTGTACCCCTTGTTTTCTTGGATGCCACTGAGAAGAGTCTGGAACTGCCTTGTGTGCACCATCTCAGCAGTAGCACATGCAAGGCCATGGGAACCCCACTGTTGAGTCTCATCATTGCTTCAGGCATTCTTTCCTGCCCAATCAAGGTGCAGCTCACAGTATCTTTCTCTAGATACCAGATTTAAACCCCCAAATACAAGAATTAGGTAGTCTATCTGAAGATAATCAGCTTTTTCATATGATTTTTCCTGCTTCTCTGCTTTTCATATCCTCTCACCAGAAAGAAATCCTTTTTTCCTTTTGGCCCAGGATGTAAATTCTGAACTAATAATGAACTTCTTCAGTTCTACCAAAGAACGGAGAGCTTCCAGTGATTGAGAGTGAAGGTGAGAGCTCATGTCTTATAAAAGAAAGGATATACTGGATGGTGGTATATAGGTATATTAGCTGGGCATATAAGAAGGAAGAGAAAAAAATTAAATAAAACATCATCAACTGAAAAAAAGGTAATAGTCAAATTGCTGTAATCTGGAAGCTCACCCACAAAATGACAAAGAGGGTAGAAGGTCTGGAGTCTGGTAGATAACAACAGGATGATTGGGATTCACCCAAGTGACTGCAGAAAAGGCCAATAGAAAGTCTCAGACACTGTGTTTCCAGTAGTGATAATGACCATTAATGTTGTCCCAAAAAGCACTGTTAGAGCCTGGGATGATTTAGCCTAGCAAACTCTGTGCTGTAAGTGTGTATTTCTGCTCTGTACACCCAACAAGGGAGGAAAAACACTGGTGATGGTGAAGCTGGCAGATGTTGGCATTAAAGCAAATGGGTTCAGTCATCCATGAGTAAGGCTGGCAATATGAACAGTATTTGCAACAGAAAGAGCAGGTAAAGTTCTGGAGCCACCTCCCACTAAAAACTGTGAGGAAATAAGAGTGCTCAGTGTATAAAAGGGTATAATGCAGTGTAATGCAGTGGATTATGTCAGCTCACACTGGCATCTCCAGTCTAAGTGTCAACGGAGATGTCATTATAAGCCATTTGTAATAGTGTCAGAGTATTAGACCATTCTAGATCTTTGGTATCAGTGAATATTTGTCTAAAAATAAATAAAATATAGGGTGACTCCAAAGCCTACTGAATGAATATAATTAGTTGAATATTAACATTGATTTGGCGAGACTTAGGAAAAGCTATGCATATGAAAAAAAATTTATTGATTTCTGTTGACTGCAACATAACTGGAGAAAATTCCCTAAGAAGAGGTAGAGGTGTTCTTAGAAGTGGGACTGGCTGATATCTAGTGAGACTCTGGAGATGATAGTAGATAAGTTTGGCACTCTATGAAAGGAGATCAGCATTCCATTCAAGTTGCCATACTCCCCGTTCAAAAGTATTTTATCTTTTGCCATCAGAAGGAGAGCATGTGATTTTTGCAACCAGGTGTTTCTGACCATATGCCAATATTATTAATATCAACACATTAATAATATTATTAGAAGATTATCTGCTGGGCACATGGAGCTACATAACATTTGCAATTTCATATGGTAATGAGTGTTGGGAATGAGCTGGAAGTTGAAGTAGATTTGTATCTACAATAGTGAGCAGTAGCCTGACAACATGCCACTGTTTCTCCATTATACAGGGTAAGATTTATACCAGACTACCAGCACACAAGGTTGATAGCATTATCTTTGGCTATATATTTTATAGGGGATTTTTGTTGAATAGAAGGAAGTTGCTTGATTCTAGATAAGATTTTCTGTGGAAATGATGGGGCCACAACTCAGATATTCTAGTTGCAAGCTACACCTGGAAAAGGAGAAAGAATTTGACTGGATGGCATGATGATGTCTACTTATGATATTTCAAGAATGTGTTTGAGATAGAAGTGATGTACCCTATAATATCACAACTTTTGTTTTTGGAAGAGCTTTGGCTGTGCTGTTCTGCCAGTGCTTTACCGTTGTTTTGATTCATTCTGTGGAGTTTCAGGGATGAGGCCATTTAGAATTACAGAGTTTATGGCTTTGCTAATTTAGTCTACAACAGTGATCTAGATATTTAATCTACTCATGAACTAAAGATATTTTAGATTTTTCACAGCACATCCAGATTCTTCATCCAAACCTTTTATTTTGACTGCATTTTATGGTGTGGAATTTTCTGTGCCTTTGAAATCTGTTCCATTCCCTCCTCCTTCCCCCCTTTAAAATAAACCAATAAACCACATTGGCTTTAGACTTATTTCCTCTGCAGATACATATTAGGATTGAGAGGTCTTACCCTACTATCCCTTAACTTGCAGTCTCCTTTGTTTCCTTTTGTAGTTAGAGCATTCTAATGTGTTTTGATGTATTTACATTTTCCTATGAAAACTTTTTCCTTTCTTAGCATACATACTGGGACATGTCTTAAGAGACAAAGATTGTAACTCACGTACTTAGTCAAGAATACATTCTTGACTTAAATAAAAAAATAGAAGTTCTCTTGTGCAAAATCCACAGTTTAGTCTGGGCTGAGTAAACATGAAAAGTTAAAGCATAACAGTAGGAAAAGCCCATTTGGCCCCATATTTTGCAGGTAGATCGAACCTGCAATGTGATTACAATTAGGATTAGTAGAAAACAAAACATTGCTTGCATAGACAGGCTTAGGTTGTAGCAGAAGAGCTGTTTCTTACCCTGATTTTATGGGGTTTATGTACTAGAGATAAATGAGTATCCTTAAGTGGAATGAAAGGTCTTTTGAACTCTGTCTGGAATCTCAGAATTGAAATTACATTGTTCTTCTCGTGTAGATGGGTATAGACAGGTAAAGCAAGGCCAGGTGAATTGTATCAAGGAGGCATTTTTATTAATTTGGCATACTTACAAAATGCTTTTAATCTGGATGGCAATCAAAGCCCTGAGAGCTGAACCAATGTCAAACCCTTAGGACAACATTTGGTATTACCACATAGCATGATGCTTGCAGAAAGCTAAAGAAATCTAGCAAGTATGATGTGTTCAATGAGTTTGGCAACAAGAAGCATTTTTTGGATCCCCAAGAGTATATTTCTGGGGAGAATTAGATGTTCATTTTTACAAATATGAGTCGGTACAATGCTTGGCTCTGATAAAGGATTATTTATGGAAACAAATTTTAAATGTATCTGGTTTTAAATGTTGCAGGGATTATGAGGGACTCTATTCATGTGCTTAGAAGTAGAATTGATTACTTCTTAGATTTGGTTTTATTACAAAGATCAAGATTTCTTGAAACAGGACTTTGTGATTTACCTTCTTTAAGGCCACATCAGCCATACATACTTTCCCACACATCACTGGCATGTTAAAAGACGTGATGTCCATGAATTTATGTACTCATGCCAACCCAAATGGCTTATATGTCTAGTAAAGGTGAATTTTTTATCCCACAGATGAAGAAGGAGAGCAAGAGAATTTGATAAATAATTGAATTTGTTCCAAACAAATTGGGTGGCGCAAAGTAAGAAATATACATGAAAGGTGGTGAAGGGGATGGGTTTGCCAGAGCTAAGGAGTGTAGGAGGAGATGGAAGTCGAGATGTGGCTTTGAAGGAAAGCTTTGAAAGAAAGAAGAAACATGGATGAGAGAGATTGGAGAAGATACACTGAGAGTGAGGAGCCGTAGAGAGCTGAGTTTCAAGTGCATCTGAGCTGGAATGGAGAGTGAGAATGTGTTATGGAAAATAGGAAATTGAGTCTTTGCAGTGAGGATGGCAACAGAAGACACAAATGGAGATGTAGAAAGTGGACAAACTTCAGGGTCTGGGTATGAGGCCTCTGCAAGGGAAAATGATGGGGATTTCATCAGTAACAAGGCTGGTGTCATCAAACTAGTAATAAGGAAAATAAATATGATAATATTCATATTGGATCACATTTTCTGTGAGCTAAATGGGCTTCACCAGAGAGAGTTTACCTACCAGGTGCACTATGAAGGGATCTTGAGGATTAACAATGTAATAAAAATATAGATGTTTTAGAATTAGAGTTTAGAAACTACAGGATCTGTAGAATGTGGGGAGACAAATTTTCAGGGTATGGCAGAGGAGGTCACCTAAGAGACTGAGGGAGGTAATTAGAGTGGAGGAAATTGTCTGAGAGAAAATCAAAGAAAAAGCTTCAGAATGCAAGCTGCTTTTTATCAGTTCTGCCTCTCCTAAAGATTTATAAAAGACATTTATTGCACCAAGCAGTTGCTACTGGTGGAATACAGATACAAGAACAGAAAGATTTGTGTTTAGAATAAATGAAACTGCCTCTTGAGAAAAATGGCTGAAAGCCTGCACTTTATTTTTTTTTTTAAATGGATATAATCAATTTGCATCTTCCATTAAAGCAGAAATAATCCTAATCTAATTTTGTCAACACTCTAGGATCTTGAAGAAACACCCCTGATTTTACCTCAACTCTATTTTGAACCAGCAGCATGCCTTTTGAGAAACCCCCATGGCTAGGCACACAGGGCTGCATTTTTGTTTGTTTTAACAAAGTGTGTTTGTTTGTGGTAGATATGTTCAATTAGTCTTTTAAACCATCACATTTCAGGAAGGGATCTAGAGTAAAGCCCACAATTTCTACTCTTCTCTGTATTTTATAAATATGAAATCACTGATTGCGCTTTCTTGCGAAGAGAATGGGTTGGTTCATTAGAAGTAGCTAGAGAGTAAAGATGCTTAAAGAAGGGTTGGTGTTTGGTATCTTTTGAGATTCTGGGGGTGTCCTGCACACAGCTAAGGAGTTGGGCTCAGTGATCCTGAGGGGTCTCTTCCAATGCAATATATTCCATGATTCTTTTTTTTCTAACTCACAGAGTAAATTTTTTTTGCCTCTTGCACAGGTTTCATTTACATTTCTCTTTCTCAGGATTAAAAAAAAAGTGTTGGGAGAAAGCTGATGATTTTTTGAGGACTTCACTGTATTACCTGCCTTCCATAATCACATTGACTTAAATCAACTGATTTACTCCACTCTGAAACTAAGTAAGTCTTACTCAGTCTTATCACACCTATCTATCAGCACGGTTCTGTTTTGAAAAGTTATTGGCTGTGGAAATTACAGTCTTCATAATTTATGATATTATAATATAAGCTCTTTTTTGCCTGGAGCACTAGAATTTATTTGTGTTTTTATTTACATAATGTATTTATTAGTTATGGAAGAGACTCCAGTGGTAATGCCGAAAAATAACACATGGAATGCATGCACAGCTGAGTGGTTTTAAGGTATGCCTTTCTCTCTGAGATCCTCTTGTGAAGCTGGCTGTTCCAAGTGGCATCCAGAAATGATGCATTCCTTTCTTCTTTTCCAGTGTATTCCTATTTCAGTGAACTACTACATGAATAGCATGTTTCCAGCGTGCTTTCCTGTGTGTATGTAGCATTTGGACTCCTGTGGACACCAATAGGTCTTTATGGCTCAACTTCAGTGCAGGCATCCAGAAATGCACACCCAAGAAAATGGGGCCGTGTAGGGGTATGTCTGAGATTGGTGAACAGACTCACTGTCTGTTTGCTACTTTATCAACATTCCAAGGCTGAGCTTTTAGAGCTGTAATTCTTGAAAATGGAACCAATGACTGTTGGTTCTTTGCTTAATGCCTCCAGACTGCTGATTTGATCCTGTAGATGTGATCAGTGCACCTTCTTGCTTAACCTTTCTGTGTCATGACACCCTCACTGTCATATCTGGAATCCATAAGCTGTTGGGGCTCCATTAAATTTATCCTCTGTTAGCCAACTAGACCAACATTAAGTACCAAAGAGGCAAAACAAAGGTTCTGGTCTTGTTCTGAGGAACTTAACTGCTACAAAGGTGAAAGGTTGCAACTGAATTTAGTGAAATTGCTCCCAGAAAAGTTGCTGGTTACTGCAGGTTTGTAGTTTAAGACTCGGTGTAACGTGAAACTCATGCAAGTGTACTCCCAGTTTTTAGGATCTTCTCCTTGCATGTAGGAGTACTTTCAACATGTATGTGTGGTCCCAGGGAAAACAGCAGGATAATGGTTCTCAGGTTGAGGCTCTGCTAATAGTAAGAGAAGTGGGTGGATTCCAATGCAAACAAAAGTGTGTCAATACAAAGAGCGTGGTTTCCGTGGACACATCACCATAATGAAAATCTTACGCTTACTCTGTATCTTAAATTCCAATGGAATATTAAGAGTTCTCAAAATGTGATCAATAAGGTTGCTTTAAAATATGGCATACTGAAATACAACAGTGTGTCTTGCTTTTAAAAATGAATGGGATCAATACATTTTGTTTAGATGTCCACAGTCATGGAATTGATTAATCTTTAATTCTGAAAGGTAAGTGGAAGTGCCTGAAATATTTACTATAAAATTACATTAAGACATTCACGCATAAACGCAGTGAACCCTATGTCCTAGAGATGCCAGGAAGGAATGTGGTTTCCATAGGCAATGCTTCTTGCACTGGATGCAGTGTCTCCTCTGCAGGTCATACACCCAGCACGATATGTTAATGGCACTGGGTGTCTTTTTAGTGCCACTGGTTGCATGGTACTTGAGCATGATTTCGGCAGGGTGGTGTGTCATGGGCTCCCACAGTCATGTATGACTTTCAGATAAACAGCAATAATTCAAGCTCAGAGTGGAAATGTTGGCACCGTGTTTGAACACTAAAACTTTACATAATTCCTTGCTTAAATTGTGGTGGCTGTGCAGGAAAGTTCTGCTAAGAACAAATATTTCAAAAAATATCAGGTTTGACTTGAGCAGTCTGCTTCAGAGGCAGTTTAACCCATGACTGTGCCCATCAACAGGACAGTTGTACAGTTTTTAGCAAGAATTTTTCTTATTTTCTTTTTCTTTGCCTGTCAGCTTTTAGGAGATGCAAAACCAACTTTGTCAGTGTCTACTGATATGGGCATGAACTTCTATGTCACACTGCACTGTGGAACATTTCACTCATTCTACTTATATGATGAAAGAAAATGGTCCCGCTTCACAAGCAAACTTCCCTTGTCTGGAAATGTTTCTGGAACACTTTTTGTCCCGAAGTGAGTGTTATATATTCAGTTGTAGGTGGTACAAAATGATTTGTACCACTCTGAAGCAAAGCTGGTTAAAAACAACCAGCTAATGTTACTAATAAAAGTGATGTCCCAGCAAAATACGTCTCTAATATAACCTTAATAATCCTTCCATTGCCTTCTAAACACTTTACTTGTTTTGAAAAATGTAATTTTGGGTGAGTCAGAGCAATTTGTGAATATAGGTTAGAGTGAATGTGTTTTCCTAAGGAAAGTGTCATGAAAAAGAAGCATGCTTCATTGTAATTACGCATCCATGCCTTATACAATTTACAGTACCCATGCCAAGATTTGAGAGCCTATTTGTTAATTGCAGATGAATATGCCAGTTAATTAATTAGGAACTACACACCTTCAATTGCATGTATCTATCATACTGATATAATTTATAGTGATGCATTTAACTGGATCATTTATTGTCCATGGAGGCTGTTTATTTAAGGCATCTAATTTAGGTGTGATTTAGCACACCAGAAGTGAAGAAATTCAGTTTCCATGTTAGAGAAGAGGAGCAGGTACCTCTGAGGGCAATTCAAGGCAAGCACATCGGGACATGAATGTGCTTCTCCTGGTGAACAGCAGCAATGAAATGAAAGAGTTTATCTTATGAGACAGGATGAGCACTAATCACTAACCAGTCTCAGGAGCTTCCAGAGCCTTGGATTCAATTCCTCCTTGTTGGGGTTTGGCACTGACCCAGTGCCAGGTACCCATGAGAGACTCTCGCTGACTCTCCCCTGCCACAGCTGGGCAGAGGAGAGAAAGAAAAAAGTTGACAAAGGCTTAAAGACTTGAGATAAGGACTGGGAGAAAAAACACACTTCAAGGGCAAAACAGGCTTAGCTTAAAGTTACAAGGTGAATTTATTGGTAACAAAATCAGAGGAGGATAATGAGAAGTAAAATAAGCCCTTAAAAACACCTTTTCCCCCCAGCCCCTCTGTCCTTCCCACCGACAGTGCAGGGACACAGGGCATGGGGGTTTGGTCAGTCCGTAACTGAGATTTCCTTCTGCTGCTCCAGGACAGGAGTCCTTCCCCTGTGAGGCCGTGGGGTCCCTCCCACGGGACACAGTTCTCAGTGAGCTTCCCTGGCCTGGGTCCCCTCTCAGGAGCAGCAGCCACACCGCTGCTCCCTCCCAGGGCACAGAGCCCTCCCAAAGCTGCTGTGCCGGGGGTGTCTCTGCCTTTCCTCGGGGTGCAGCGCTCCAAGGCCAGGCTGCTCCAGCCTGGGAGCAGAGCAGGGCCCTCTCTCTGCACTGGGGCTGCCCCTGGATCCTCCAGGCATCCACCTGCTCCAGCATGGGCACCTCCCCCAGGGGCTGTGGGTGGATCTCTGCATCCCCCGTGGATCCCCAGGGGATGTGGGTGGATCTCTGCATCCCTGTGGATCCCCAGGGGCTGCAGGGGCACAGCTGCTTCACCCTGCTCTGCATCTTGGCCTGCAGAGGAATCTCAGCTCCAGCACCTGGAGCACCTCCTGCCCCTCCTTCTTCCCTGACTTTGGTGTCTCTGTGTTGTTTCCCTCACATGTTCTCACCTCCTCCTGTTCTCTGAGTAGAATCCAAAATCTTGTGCCTTTTTTGATTTTCTTCTTAAATAGTCATCACAGAGGTGTTACCAACCTCTCTCATTGGCCCAGTTTTGGCCAGCAGCGTGTCCATCTTCAGAGCCATCGGCCATTGGCCCTGCTGGACATGGTGGAAAGTTACAGGAGGTTCTCACATGACCCACCTCTGTGGCCCCCCTGCTACCAAAAACCAGGCCAAGCAAAGCCAATACCTTAAAAAACCTCATAGTAGGTTTTTTTATGCATCCATGGAGCACCTCAGCTCATTCTCTCTTTCTGCTTCCACCTTCTACTAATGAAGTGACTGTCTGTCCTACAAGGTGACAATCATCTGTATTTTGAAAATTTGATTGTTGCTTGCTGAAACTTGATTGTAATTTTGTACACTTCTTGGGGTAATGTTTGGTTTGTTTATTTTCTCTCCTGTATGATTATCTGCGTGCCATAGGAGAATGGGAATAATCTCTGCTTTAGGAATGACCGTAACTGGAACACAGTAATGGTTTGGTGTGTGTAAATATATATGTATGCACACAGTAGAGCATCCAGGTATAAGCTTAAATATATACTCCATGACACTACAAAGGCAAAGTGATGTACATAGTGTCACTGGTTTTAATACAAGGCTTTTAAGAGTTAGCGATTTATCAAGGAAGCAGGCAGGATCTTAACATTTTTCCTGTGACATGTCTATGACCATAAAGATTTTTAAATTAAAAATTTTGCTGAGTTTCGGAGGAGATCCTCACTTACAAAGTATTGCCCCAAACAAAACTAAAAGTCGACAAAAATAGGTACCTATAAAGGAAAAGTACACATCCTGTTCTGTAACTCTGTTCAAAGATCACCAGCAATGCTTGTGGCGTGCTTGTCAGAATATATTGCTGCCCAATGACATATAAATAAATAACAAATCACGTCAATACATTTGAGAGATCTTAATAATGTTAAATAATTGATAACTAAATACAAAATTTGATCATTTTAATTAATAATATGCTGTAGTGTGGGAGCTCTGTCATGGTGACCCCAAGGTCAAGACCTGTAGTTTATGGACTATTAATTAGCCATTAAGTAATTCACTCATCTGACCTGCAAATCTATCAGATTGATGGATAGCAGAGACCTTTATGTTCCTAATAGGTATTCTATTTAACTTTCAAAATTTTGAAGCAAAGTTTGATCCCTGAGTAAAATGAAGTGAGAAGAGAGCTTAACAATTTTTTAAGGCTATTTCATCACCTTTCACTTGAAAGCAGATATTAACTTGAAGAATGCCACTGGCTGTCTTCACTGTTCTCTCAGGACTACTGACTGAAAGGTACAACTAATAACTTAATTTTGTTCCTTTAAAAAGAGGAAATCAAAATGATTTTTACAGATCTTTTGAATGTGTAATATCAAGCATAAATTTTAATTGCACTTCATTTACTAAGTGGTGCATTACCTCATCCTTTGGTTTTAACAATGGATTTTCTATAAATCTTCATATGGTTAAACATGATAAACTGCTCAACATATCATGGAACATGGCAGTGCTTATTAGCACTTGAGAAGTTATCGATTGCTTATCTTGATTAATCTTTTATGGGTCTCTGTAGTATTAATTCCACAGAAAAGGCTTTGGAAGTTCTGTAGCATTAGTCTCCTCATTCATACATTCGCTTTCAATTACATGGATTTCTTTGACTTCTCTTGCTAGATTAATTATAACCTCTTTGTCACCAGATCTTGCTTTCAGTTTATCAAGAATTAGAATTTTAATGAAAAATACATATTTAAAAATTCTAAGAAAATGTGGCTTTAATGAGATGAGATGTTTCCTGCAATTTGGTGAAAGGAAGGAATTCTTAGGTTTCTGACATATAAGGAGAAGAAGTGAATATCAGTTTTAGAGGCACAGTTTATGATGTATGGGGTTTGTCAGATATTCAGCTGCTTCATTTCAGACACAGCCTGGGAAGTATCCTCTCATTTTTAACTTAATGAGAAAGCTTTTCTATAACAAGCAGCATCAGCTTTATCATAAAGCAGAGACAGATTGCTGTTTGCTAACCAGTTTTATCTTTGGAAAGGCAGGTTTCCTATGTCTCAGAGAAGTACCTGCTCTGCTCATCTTTAGGATATTAAATGGAAATCTTGGTATGTTTGTATCTTCTTTCTGTTGAAGAGCGAAAATATATTCCGTGATTCAAAATTTCTCAATGTCTTTGGTTTTGGACAATCCTGAAAAGAACATAACATACACAAAATTCACTGGTAGTTAAAAGGACTTGCTAAACAGAGATCAATCAAACAAAAACATCCTAAGAAACTGCTTCAACCACAAGATCTGAGAACTTCATATTTTGGTTCTAATTTGATAGGATGTTGTAATTTCATGGTCAACTACTGATCAATACTTGGACCTCATGATTTTGCCATCACCATCCCAGTGTATTCTTGGTCTCAATCTCTGCTCTCCTTATACTCTGGATTTTCATTCACCTGAAATATGCATTAAATGAACACTGGGATTCACGGGGGAGGGAAATACAGGGCTTTGTACCTGCTAAGTGTCCAGCCTGGACTGCTGTGTGGCAGCATTTTGGGCTTTGCTTTTGCTACCTTTTGTGTGAGGACACAAAAGAAATTTGCATCCATCATATGTATGGTTATTTTAATAGTTATTAAAACCTTAAAGGATTGCACAGTTATGGAGGAGTCTTAATCTGATGCTGTGAAATGGCAACAGGAGGGTGTGGAAGTTTCCAGTGATTTACAGTGGTGTTCCAATTCAGAAGAATGGAAAAGCTGTCACAGTCTGGAATGGACAGGGGTCAAACCGGTGTCACTGCGGCAGCACTTGTAATGATCTCACTTTCTTATGGATCTAAACCATTGGCAAGAGCAACAGAGCTCTGAAGTAAACAAACAAAGCCCCCATAGCAATAAAAGGCTGGCTTTATTCTGAGTTAACATCATATTGAAGGAGTAATGAGTCATCTGCCTTATTAATAATGGGCAGATTTTCAATACCAGCATATTTTATTGTTATCAATCCCTGTTGCATGTGTAGGAGTTGGAGTACAGCCAAAAGGAGAGGAGGAGTAGAAAGGTCCCTTGGTTTCATAGGTTAAAAGAAAAAAAAAAAATCAAGCAGATGAGCTCAATTCCTGTTTCTATTTAACTGAAATCAAAACATCTTTTGACCTTGAAAAGGCCAATATTCCACCCTGCATGAGGACCTTTCCCTTTCCTGTAACATGCTTTTATATGCAGTGCTAGTTCCTGAGAGCTCTGCCGTCCTCACAGATGTGCTGTGGGAGAGGCTTAACTAATCCTGGTCAAGGACTCCACATGGCAGGTGCAGGTGCCATAAGAATGCAAATCATAGACAATGTTGATGACTGACTGAGTACACATGGACATCTGTGAAGGAATTTATACATAAATGGTATTTAGATAGGCACTGTATTCCTAGGAACAATTTGTGTTATCCGTTAGTTCTGAAAGCTGTTGAGCGTCAACTACTGAATATTAACAAAGTTGCTCCATAGGCAGACCAGGTCACTCCTCCAGAGACACTGAGCAAAGAATTAGACCTATGGTGTCTTCCTGTGCCTAGCAGTTTTGTCAATCACACCATGAGGACAAAGATTTCACCACACAAATCCCTTGGATTTGATGTAGTGTCAGAAAGGAAATAAAGGCAGATATTTTATTGGATGACAACGTGCAGGACGCACAGATAGAAAGCAACCTGCTAGGCAGTTCTCTGTAAACTGGCGTAAAATAGGATTTATACTTGGGCTGTAAACTAAATGGATACATTAACCACAAGATCCCTATAGGGAAAGGAAGTGGGCCATGACTCTAGTGTAGCCTGAGGGTCGTGGCAGCAGCTGCAGAGCAATTGTTCTTTGTGTCATGCAAAATGTTCATCTTGTCGTGTTTCCACATGGGTCTCCACAGAGGGAGAAAGATTTTATTTCCTAATAATATTGAGGAGTTTTCAAAGTAATTTTCAAAGGATAAACACATGATGTTTCATATGAGGATATACTGTCAATGAAAAAATAAAGTGGTCTGAAAGAACTCTCAAGTTTGTTTAACTTTATTTTGAAATAGTAGATCAGGGAAATGCCTTCTAAAATCAGGATGATAATGTTATGTCTCTAAATTAGTCTCAGTATCAAGGTTATATGAAAGAAGTTCTATTTTTTCTAGTTGGCTTTTTGAACTTAGCAAATTTGATAAATAGGTAACTAAAGTGAATTGCTGCAAATACACGGCATGCCCATGTGAAAAATGTGGAATTTGCACAGGGAAGAGTTTCATTTGAAATTTGGTGAGTTGGTTTAAAGTTTTACTCTTTATCTCTCTGATATTTTGAGGTAAGAGCGTTTGGCTTCAGCTTCGACTTACACAAAAATGTGCATGTGCAACACCAGTATGTTTCTTGTGCTGGACGTCACTTGTGCCTTCTCACAGCCCTTTAACACCCGCATGCTCAGAACATCTGCAGCACATTCCAGCCATCCTCTACCTTATGGTGCAGGGTCCCTGTCAAATGAGTTAGGGAGGTCATGTGAAATACTCTGCAATATTTGCTGTTTGAGTTACATGCTTTTACTCTGTTTCACTGTGGTTTTTGCTTTAATGAAAGGTGCTTTTACTTGAAAAACAATTATTTTGGTGGGAAGCTTTTTTTCTCAAAAACACACTACACAACATCAGAAATGGACATGTTAAAAATTAATTTTCACTTACAATCTCTTCACTTAAAGGGTAACCCATAATTCTCATAATACTCACTTGAACTTAATGTTTTCCTGTCTTCTAATGGACAGTAATTGAGAGGGATCCATCATCTAAATTATACTCTAGTGCAGAGAATCACTTAGAAAAATGGTGCTATAAACTGGAATCTCTATGGTAAAAATCAATCCATGGAAGCTGGTTAGTTTTAAGAAAAGATATCACCTGTCTGTTAGACTTACATGTAGCTTTATTATGTTTATATTAAATTTGCATAAGGAATGTAAGTCCACTGTTTTTCTAATATGAATTAAAATTATGGCTCTCATATTAAATTTATTCTTTTGTTTCCACATGCTTCCATGGGCGTCTGTGTCTTTACAGTTTGTAAGATTTTAAGGGTGTCCTCACCACATTAATTACACTTTTTTTTCCTGCTTTCTGGATTTCAAGAAGGGACCTTTCTTATTCACATTGAGTCTGTAATGTATTCTAGGTGACTGCATTTACTAAAAGGAAAATCCTAGGAAGTAAAACCTGAGGTAAGAGCACTACTGCTCTTCCCTGCTGCACAAGGGGATCCTCTCCAGCTTGAATTCTTCTGTTGTATCAGAGTTTGGTCCCATTCTAGGGAAAGATCATAATAACTGTGTAAAAGGCCTGCAGGACACATAGAGGAAGCCCCTAACTCATGGGCTGTCAGATGTTTGAGAGTATGTTTTCAGAAAGGGGTCGTTTTGTACCAGCCCAGTCCTTAGTCCTCTTCTTAATTCCTACCCAGGGCCTGGCACCATGGATGTGTGGATATCACACTGCCAACCTGCCTATTCCCCACTTCTGGTTCAGTGAGGGAGACAGAGGGACATGTATGCCCAGGGCACAGCTTCCCCAAATCCACTCTACAAACTCTCCTTCTCCAGATTTTTGGTGCATTCCTTCCAGCTACCATCAATGTCCAAAACCTTTGTTTCCCAAGTGGCTGAGAGCAGCCCTAGGAAATCCATGGGAAGATCCAGGGACAAATGCAGTACTGAATCCCAGTCCAGTAATTTAACTGGAAAATATTTATGTATTCTCTTCCTAGTCTCTTGCAAACTCCAAGGGCCAGTAGGGCTAGGTGAAAATTTAGCAATATGTACTAGATGTCATATTTGAAAATTATTAAGAAATTCATCATAACAGACAGAAATGAGTCTCCTCTGACCAGACCTGACCTTGAAATATCCTTTTCCCCTGACACATCGGTTTTTGCTTTCAATGGCTGTGAAGCATCTTTCTCTGAGAAACTGTGGCTATTCTTTTTGTCGGTTTGTAAGGAAGACACGAAGCAATTATAAAAGCTGTCAGTTTTAATGACTTCTTCAGGTTAAAAAAATACCCTTTGTTTTTCCAGTAACCAGTAATATTTTAAAGCACCTTCATAAAAATCTTCTGCACTTCAGGGAAAGGGCTAGTTTTTTATATATTTATTGGAAAAAAACCCCAACAACAAATCTCCCCAAATCCAGGAGCCTTGATATATGAGGGATTTCCTTTTTCCTTTAAAGAAATCAATATTACAACCTCTATTTTTATTTTTTCCTCTTCCCAGATTCAGACAGAAGCAGCCTGATGGTGTCTGTTGCTATTCTTCTCCTTGCCACTTATGTATGCCTGCTCACAGACTATGATATCACAGCTCATTAATCACAGCAGGTTGGCTGTGAGTGAGATCAGAGCGTGGGCCAATGCCAGTGCTCCTTTCCTCTGATTCATCAGGTGATTTTTCTTTTTTTTCCTTCTTAGTTTGGTCACAGAAGTGTATAAATAGGAACAGTATTCAATATTTTATCCTCAGGCTAAATTTAAAGGTTTCACTGAGATCAGGTGGATCAGGTGGACGGGCTGAGCATCTAAAGTAAGATTCGTCAAGCAGATGAATGAGGTGGCAGTGCTAAAATACTCTGTAGCCAGAGAGGTTTTGTTTAAGGGCATGATAAGGGAGTCTGTGCCAGCTTCTATAAAGAAATGTGTAAAGAAATAAGGAGTCTTCACTTGGTTTACATTCTCATGCAGGGGCCAACCTATTTTCCCTGGTTTTTGTTGGTGAACTACAGCAGGCAGTGAACTACAGCACTAACTATTGTCCAGGTCTGCTAGCAGGGTTACCTGGCTGCAGAGAGAAAAGCCAGATAGTTTCAAAGCCAGGCAAGGATTGCCCTGAATGGATTATTTAGGAGCCTCTGGGTTTTTCCTTTAACACTCTTCACATTACTTCTTACTATACTTGGGAGCATAATCCCAAGGATAACTCTTGGTGCTTGAAGAAAATAAATTGTCACTAAAGGATGGCAGAGAAGTTCTGGAAAAGAAATATTGCTGATTTAACTTGCTTCTTTGTGTCCCTTTGCAAGTGGGGAAAGAAGCCAGGCAGGTGATTGAATTCATGCCCCTTTTCCAAAAGGTTGTTAATCTCAGGTGGAGCATCTTGGCTAAATGAGTATTCAGCATCTTCTGGGGGTAATTAGTCTTTCCAACATGACAGCAGTGCTAGGACATTCCTTCAGTTTTCCAGGCATTCACTTAAATTTTACCTTCCTCTGAGCAAGTTCTGAACTGCAGGAAAGGACAGTCAGTGGTTAAGGACTGAAGTGTAGCTGCCTTCTTTCAAGGCAGATAAGGAGCACAAGAGGAGCAAAGGAGTAAGGTCGTGACAGCCTAGAGATGACAATCTGCATGCAGCAATGTTTGAGATAACACAGAGAAGAATACTGCAGGTTTTTTACACTTTTCCAAGGACAGCATGACTTGCAGTGGGAATACTGTATCACTGCCAGCAAGAGCTAAGTTGATGCCCCACAAAGTACAGAAAAAAGGTTTTAAATTAAAAATTTTTGCTCTCTGGGAATATCTGGCTGGTCCAGGCTACTATTTTCACAGAGCAAAAGACTACTGATTAACAGTGAGTGACTCCTGAATGGGCTTCTTGTTTTTACTTTGGTGGCAATAGCATGGCAGCAGCTGAATTACAGCAGAGTTATGTAAGAGGGAACCCAAGTGGTACTCAGTGGCACAGAGGGTTCATGAATTGTGCATTTGAGGATAAACTGTTATAAAATCATCTAGCAACCTAGTTCTCAAAATAAATCCCTTTTATTCCTGTATCTTGATTACTGTGAGCTTTTCTGTTTGCTTTTCTACTTATTATGAGGGTTTTGCTTTCTTCTTGTGCATCCTGTTTCTTTGTTGCAGCCGCTATAAAAACCTTCCTTGCTTATCTTTCCAGCTTTTTTATTCTTCAAAAAGCTCATTCTTTCCTGCTTCAAAAAAAAAAAAATTCAGGCTTTTCATTCAACCTTTTCACACCTCTGTCAGTACCAGTCTGCCTATTCTTGCCTGTGATTTCTTTAGTTTCTTTTGAAGCCAGCCAAGTCCATTTCCCTATGTGTCCATAATTTTATTTTCTCTTCTCTGATACAAAGAATTCTGGTCTGTACCTCTCTATTCTTTGTGACTTAATCTCTTTTTAAATATCTATTTCTGATGTGCACCTTTCAGGGAGCTAGTTCACAAACTTTAAGTAGAAGGTTAGAGATGCATAGCAGTGTTTATGTTAGCATAAAAAATAATTAGGTAGACTGGCCAGTCTTGCCAGTTCAAGCCTTTGATTGTGCATTATATTACTTCCTTTCTCTCCATACTTGGTTTGCATGCTGTCTCAGATGCTAAGCACTTTAGGCAATCTAATTAAAAATGTTTTTACAGCACCTTACCCCAAATGCCACATAAGGTCAGCCTGGCCAATCAGCAGTACCAGTAGCTATCTCATGCCTCCAGAATTTGGAACTGCTCTTCCTTTCCTCCTGTGTCAAATCTAGCTGCTCTGTGTTTACAATGATTTAAATCAAAGTTAAATTTGGCCCAAATTTTAGTAAAACATTCTTACTAAAGTATTGCAGTGTAGTCAATACTCTTATTGTTTCCTGCTGTGTCTTTATTTGCATGTTAATGGCAGATTATTGCTGTCTTTTCCAGTGTACTTCCCCAGAGACTCTGTGCATGTTTTTATTGATTAGTTCCTCTTCATTTAACATTTAAATGGATATTTTCAAATTGGTGCAAAATTATAATAGTGTGTTTGCTCAAGGCATTTAACTGTGGTATTAGCAGAATCACCCAAGTCTGCTGATTATGCATGCTCCGTACAAAAGAGTTTCAGGACTGCAGTGCAGGCCTGCAATTAGGTCTGAGTTACACAAGCAGAAGAATCCCGGGCCAAAAGCACCCATAATCTTATTTATTTTCCTCAGATGTTAGTACAGGTGGATTATGAAAGCAGAAAGTATGTGTTATAGTAAGAAGAACATGAATCTGAATTTGTAGTCTTTAAAAAATTCCTAATACTATTTCAGTTTATCTAACTGTTGTATGCCCATCTTATCATTATCTAAGTTAACTTTTTGTAGAAATTCAAGGTTTTGTTAGGTGATCATGCATGAACTTACTGCATGCAGTAGTGAAAACTTTTGCTGTGTGAACATTCATTGTAATGACTGGTTTTCAGCTTTAAGAGCATGAGCTGCAATCTCACCAAATTACACAAAATTCATCTGGCCTCATGGATATCTAAGTAGAAGAAGCATAAAAGTACTAGAGTAAAAAAGAATACTTTATTAATCTACCTTTAAGGGGGCAATGTAGGAGCGTCTAGGGAGGGTACTGGCTTTTGACTTTGATTTTTTCATTGTTTCTCCAATATTGTTTCCCTGTTGGTTTTGAGGCCTGAGAATAAGATCACCTTTGCTTTGCTCTTCCTGAGTTAATCTTATTTCTAGCCATTGCTCTTAAGTAGTCTCAGGCTGGCATTGGGTGCCTTCTAGCAGATCCCAGCTGACAGGTGTAACCTGTTGAAAACACAAATGACACTACAGACATTTTCTCAACACAAAAACCCAGCTTTTCTGGGTGAACTAATTTTCATGAATTAGAAACATAGGTTGGAAAAGATAATTGACTCCAAACATGTCAGACATTACAGTCTCCCGTGGTCTTTTTTTTTCTACATGTATCTTCCTTTCTCTCTGTTTCAGTGAAATAAATGTAACTGTTCTGCGGAACACTTTCTCAGTCTTGCCCAAAAGGTTCTTTTGGGCTGAGTAATGAGTCTTGCTCGGAAAGCATCTTGGTGCTCGAGAGAGGTGTTACCTCTGTCAGTAATGTTCTACAGGTGTGTTTCTTACAGTAAGTTTTGGCATTACTGCCTAAGCAGGTTGTAGATCTGAAACTCGAAGGTTGTGAACAATCCTAAAGTCATGGCAGAGCAGGTTATTTGTTCACCTGGTGTGAAGGCGTTAAATGGCAAAGCTCTGAGTGATCTCTGAGTGATGCACTGGGAATGAGTAGCCTCCACAGTTAACTGTCTCATGGGAGAAAATGCAGGTTTTCACTCCATTCTGTGGAATTGGTGGAACTAACACTAGAATAGTTTTGTACAAAGAAAAACAGTTCATATTTCAAATAGAATTGGCATAAAACAGGTATATTCCTTGAATGTCTAATCAAATGTTCTTTAAGGCTGACATTCCAATGCACTGTGATCATTTCAAAGGTTGCATCTGTATTTATTAGGACACTTAAATGACTGAACCTCAGTCTTTGGTGGCTGTAAGGAAAAGTATCCAGAGTCCTTTCTGAGCTGGGCTGCTCAGGACCCTGCAGCAGGAGGAGGGTGAGGGGTCCCAGAACCTTGTGCCAGGGAAGGAGGCAAACACAGAACAGTTGCAGCTCTCTGTGGTTCAAGAGGACACTGAATATTGTTCCTTTATGCTTTATGAAAGAGTTGCTGAAGATAGTCTTACACAGTTGGACCAGGTACGTAACATAGCTAAAGCCTGGAAAACTGGGGCATTGAAATCAGGCTCTAGCTGGTTACTCTGGCACAAAATCACGTGTTGCTTACAGGATACAGGATCTGAAATTATGTAAGGATCAGTTAAAGGTTGAGTTTTGCCTTTAACTGTGCATTTCCTGGCTCTTGTCAGCTTAAAGCAAGCCCTAATGTTATTTTAATGTAGTTTGGTGTGTGGTATGCATCAAAGTAGGTTATATATTGATTGCTCAAGCCTCAAAGCTCTAGAGGTAAATCTCTACTGAAAAGTGTCAGAACTTCAGTTAATATGTGAATTGATAGGCATAAGATGTCACTATTGTGCTTACTGCAGAGATAACATTTGTGTTGAAATTTTAATGCCCATACTATTTAGACTTTCTAGATTATGGTGAGCTAATCAAAGAAATTTCTCTGGTACATAAATCACTGCACACTACTGAAAATTGTAGACAAGATAAGTCAAGATTTTCAATCAGTCTTCAATCATCCTTTCCAGCAGTACAGAAAATAAAGTCCATCTTGTACTTTGGTAGCAAGGAGATGTTTAACATCAAGACTGGAGATTAATGGTGACAAGTTATATCGTGGAGAATGTGAAACAGTGTTTAGGCTGAAATATTAATTTCTAGATTGATGTAGAACTCCATAATTGAGGCCATAAATCAATGCAAAAATCAACTGGATTATGCATCATCTCAGTTAATGTTCTAGGTCAACACATTCAAAAACTAGTCCGCAGTTTTAAAATCTGGAAATTGCTGTAGGAAGGTAAATCTATTTTTACAGAATGGATTATATTCTCAAAACTTGGTAGCATTTGCCACAATAGCAGAAAATTTTTTCAACTCTTCATTTTGACAGATTGTTTTTCTTTTTTTAAAACTTATGAACTGTTTTAATAAAAGATTTTTATCCAATCAATAAAGGAGGTGGTTTATTTGTAATGAACACCTTATTGTGTTCTTCAGTCTCTTTTGCTGTTTGTAGTTATCTGCACATAGTTTTTGACCTTCAACACTTGTTCATTTTATGGCAAGATTTATTTGAATACATTCCAGCCTATGGGCTGCACTTACCTTAAAATCAGAGTTTATCATTGCTGTTGTTTATTCTGCACGATTGGCCACCAAAGGCATGTGGTTTGGGTTTTTTTTCCAGTTTCTGTGCTGAAAACCACAGAAAGCTTTTAGGCTGCAGCTACTTCTGCCTGAGAGGTCCACAGTGGATAACGAAGTACAGAATAATCTTTATTAATTAAGTTGAATAATAATATATCAAAAATCCAATAGTAAAGCTGAAGTCTCCTCTGGTATCAGTAATGGAGGTATGTCCCAAGTAAGTATTTTCAGTGGTACTCAGAAAGGAAAAGTGCAAAAGTGTATTTTTTTTAATAAAAGTTTTCCCAAAGGAATCTATCATATATTTGCCAGCAGAGGACTGCATTGGTAAGCTCTCCCACAGTTAGGGTCTTGTCAATGGGAAGTATGTAGTGGTCAGAAAAACTTTTCCCAAAATGCAATTAATAAAAAACCCCAAACAAAACAAAACACAAAAAACCCCACAAAAAATCCTTCTCCTGTCATGGGCTGTGAAGATGCATGCTGGGAGTGTTGGCTGGCAAAGCAGCATAATCTAGGGGTTCCTCTACAAACCAATGTACCAATTGTGATTGCTTTGGGTTATCCCAGCCAATCTCTATATGAAGTCAATGGGATAAAAATTTTGTTGATACTGAAAGAGCTTCAGCAGTGAATTTCTTCATCTCTCTAGCATTTTGTGAGAACGCTGTATTTCCCATGCAAGCTATCTAAAACAAAGTTACCAGATTTGTTAATATTCACACCTGCAACTTGTTTTTGTTGGATTGTTATGACTTCAAATAGAAAAACATTTGGGAATGGACGTCTTAGAGTTGGGCCAATCCCCTCGAGGGGTGGATGGCCAGAGAACCAATTACTTTATGCCATTTAACTCACATTTTGTCAACTAACATATAAAAGCCTTGGAAAAAAACCATTAAACTGGCTCCTGCTGCCATTTCTACCTGACCCTGGATTTTGTGTGGTTTTTCTATGCGTCCACATTGCGACAGCAACAGAAATTGTGAATTCAGAGACAGTGAGTGAATAATTTCCCTTCATGTTACAGGTGGCTTTCCAAAACTGATGAAATGAAATGATTGTCTGTCCTAGGTGGACAACTGAGAAAATGCATCATGGTTTTGGCATGATACATTTTGGGCAGATTAGAAAATACTCTGCTAATTAGGGGAATTCCAGACGTGTGCAGGAAGCATATTTCAGTAACCCACGATTATACTGGGTTTCATGAAAAGCTATTTGCTTGGCTGCCAAAGTGTTTTATGGTATGGTGCCAACTGTAATATATTCAGAAGACAAGCTAAAAAAACCCCTTCCAAACTTTGATGCTGGATGAGTTCATAGGATGGGAACACAAAGAACCATGAAAACCTCAACATGAATAATCAAGGTAAATAGACAGACTTTTGTATTGTGATTAAAACATCAGGAACTTTTGGGCATTAAGAGTTATCTAGAAATTCAAAACTTCTTAAAACAAAAGCATGTGCTGTAATATCTCTATTATCTATTATACTACATTTTATTCTGAGCTCACTTGCCTTTTCTTTGTGGGAGGAGTACACTGCCATTCCATCATTACTCCCAGCTTCAGAGAATTACTGTCATTCAATGAAAATACATCAAAATAAAAGTCACTGGCATGTTAATGTTTTCAAGAGAATCCGTAATAATTTATAGAGTGGAGAAAATGATACAAGTTATATTTTTGAGTATATTATATGCACTTGGGAGTCTACAGCAGAGTATTGCAAGAATCATAACCTGTAACTTCATGGTCAAAGTGATATGTGGAGGATCAAGAGTACCCAAAGCTCTTACAGGGGAGTTTTTGACAAAAGGTTGTAGGGCAAAAAAATAAATAAACAGCAATGAACCTGTGACTCCCAGCAACAGAACTGCAGGTGATGAATAAAGACTGGCCGGAGCCCCAGTTCAGGCATCGCTATGCAAAGTCCTGGTTTTAAATCACTTAAAAACAATCTGGGGCAAAATCCCAGGCCTGGCTATGATTGCTATCACTGCCTGAGAGAAACTTCCAACTTGGGTGCACCTGGGTGATCACAGATTTTCTGAGTCACCTGCTGGGACCTGCTCCCACCCCACTCCAAAGGGTTCTGGGGAAATGTTGTCAGCCCACAAACTCCAAGACTGAGTTGCAAAGAGGCAATGGAACTGTGGAAAATCAGTGAATTCATTTGTACTTTGGTTTTGGAGGGTGGGACAGAGATGACTGCCAGGTCTGCATGTGTCAGGGCTTCATCTCCTGACCTTTCCCAGGGCTGGATGAAATATCCCCATCCCTGGGATGGGAGCAATTCCCTGCACAAGTCAGCCAGTGCGGCACTCCAGGCGTGTGCCAGAAATAGGAGTACAACAGCATCTGCAGCTCCTCTTTCCCCCGAGCCCAGCATAATAAGTGTGGTCGGGGAAGGAGGGTGTGGTATCAGCCAGCTGCCGAATTAATTAATTGGAAGCTGGAAATGCATGGATTGACTCAAGGGCTGCTTTGGAGTGGGCACTGGGGGATGGATTTGACACTGACCAGAGCCAAGGAGCCATAGGCTGGGCTGGTAGCAGCTGGTATGACCTTCTGAGATACCACTGAGGGCCTGGCTTCCAAAATAGTTTTAATAGATTGCAAATTTTTATCATTGTTAATTGCTTTGTTTATAATCCAAATCTGCAGGGTCATTTTGTTTTAATGAATCCATTGTTGAACAGCAGCTAAAATATTAGGCTGGTGTCAGCTTTCATTGCCTCTGCCTGGGTTATGGTGTAAAAATGTAAATAGCTATTTCCTTTCTCCAGCCAAGGAGCAGCAGGATCCGTGGAGCACAGACTGCAGAATAAGAGCCGTCTTAGCTCTAAAAGACAGAAGAGGAGTGTCTCTCTCTTGGCTCCATCATAAACTTCTTGTTTAGTCTTAGTGAGATCATTTGAGCCCTGTGTAGCTGATCTCCAGGATTACAAACCATGGAGGGGCAATAAGGCATATTCTCCTTGTGATGGGCCCTCCAAGAGAAGGTGCTGTGGGAAATGAAAGAGATAATTTTTATTTTATTGTGTCATTCAGCATCTAGCATTTGAAAAATCCTACTGCTGCTGTTTTTCTCCTGGCAGAGTGTGAATCTCTGGCACAGGGATGAAACAAATTCCTAGATAGATGCATAATTTCATGGAGATGGGGTTCCTGGTAGCTAGAAGGTGTGTTTGTTGTTTTGACCTGGGTACTGGAGCAAGCTCTCGTGCTGCATGAGCAGGGTCATCTGCATTGCAGTGTCTTCACAGGTGGTGAGCATCTCTTTCTTCTTGTGAAGATCCCCCTCCTTGGACGAAGGCTGGGGAAGATGCCCAGATGTGCCAGCTCCTCAGGAGCCTCTGGGGATCAGGTGTTGCACTCCCTGGATTCCAGCTGAAGTGGATGTGCTGGGGTGGAAGAGCAGCACTCCCTTGTCTGTAGCCACTGCAGCCTGTTGGTGCCAGGAGTCCTGGGGGCAGCTCTGGCTGTGCTGTGCCAGTGTCCGAGATTTGTAACCTGTGCAGAATTCCCAAGTAAGAAAAAAAAATCTGCCTTATCCAGGGCAATAGGGTGAAGAGGGAAAGAGAGGTGACGTGCTAACCCAGATAAAGATGTAAGACAGATAATGCAAAGCCTTCATAAATTAGGGCATGAGAACAAGTTTAGTACTTCTGCTGAGACAAAAACCCACTTCTTTTCACAGAATAAGAGCAGCACTGATCAGAACAGTGCAAATTGTGCCAAAGTTGACAAAGATGGAAAATTGCTCCATCCTCTTATTTGTTCCTGAACCTTGACAGTATTTCAGTTTCTATGGAAGTGCTCTCTTAGGGATTAAGCCCTTCTCATCTCAGGAGGGTCATCTAAGGCTGACTTGGGAGGAGAAGAGGAGAGGTGACTGATAGGGTCCCTGAGGCCAAATACTTCCATGAGCCACAAAAAGGCTGTGGGTTTGCCCCAAGCTGGAGAGGACCTGGCAGTCATGTCTGTGATCTACCCGATGACAGAGCCCAGCCTTGGCTGGGTGGAGGTGGGTGAGGGGCTCAGGAAGTTCTTGCCACAGTTCCAGCCACTGCCTGAACATCTGGGCAGCTGCCAGGAGCATGGGTGCACTGCTGGGCCACTTGAGTCTGAAGCCATAACACTTAACTTCCTAGAGCATGCTGCATGTTTGTGTACCTGCAATAACCATTTATAATTCATTTATAATCCTGGCTTGCTCCTCAGCCTGCAGATGAAAAGGGAATTTCAATCCAAGATGGGGTTTGCCAGGATGTTGCAATAATTGTTCTCTGCTGTGCATCATTTCTATAAGGCTCTGTCAGTCAAGGAGTTCAATGTCTTCATTATTCTGTAGGTGCATGTCACGCTGGAGGGGAACACCAGCAGGCTCAGTGTTGGGACTTGCCCCAAACAGCTACAGAGGGAGCTTCCCCGAGAATCGACAGAAGCTTATCTGTACTACAGGCCTCCTCTGGAACGTCAAAGTAACATCTTGAGTTCAGAAGACCTTAATGAACACACCAGACCAAATTCTGCTTCAGAATATGCATGTGCGGCTCCTATTGAAGTCAGTGGGCACTCTGCCTGCATCTGAGATAAGGATCTGGCTTGTAGCAAGACTTAAAGGGGAATACGCAGGGTTTTAATGGACTGTCGCCTACAACAGAATTCATTTTTAAGCTATTTTCAGTTATTTCTAGTGTTGCAACAGATTATCGTTCTTGTTTTGCTGTTACGTCTTCTGCATACTGGTTTAATAAGGCACAGAAATGGAAATAAAGCAATCCAACCAGAGAGTTTATTGTGGTTTCTTTAAGGCAATGTCAGGATATTTTACAAGCTTGCAAAATTACATTTGTTACACTCCAATCATCTGGCAGACCATAAACACTCTGAAATATTTTAGTTGGAGGAATGGTAATTTTTAAAAAAACCTAGGTAGGGAATATGAGTTTGTTTGAAGAATGAGTGAATTTACCTAGCATCTTTTCATTTTCCTTTAATTTGGCCTGTTTGGCTTTTAAAAGCTGTGCCTCCGACATCTGTTTTTTCTTTGCTGACACCATTCAGGCAAGTAATCAAGAAGTCTGCCACTGCTTTTGCTGCACTAAAATGTGTGTGTGTGTTTGGAAATTTCAAACCTTTTCCAAGGAGGAAAACGGTGAGATGCAAGAAAGAAATGATGAAACAGGATTAGCAAGGTAACAAATAAAATAAATCCTAAAGGTAATAAATAAAACTAATGGAAGTTAAGACAAGGGAAAAATATCACAAAATTATAAATGTTATAAAAAAGAAATGTAAAATAAAAAAAGAAGCAATACTAAACTTAGAGGTGTGATTCTGTTTCCTTTCACAAAACCTAAGCATGGGACTATTTGGGACATGGTATCTGTGTTGAAAGTGTGACATAGGTGAACACTGAGTGTGGAGCCCAGCCACAGGTCCTGTGATGCTGCATTCTTCCTTTAATGGTTTTACTTCACAGGATGCCAATCTTTCTCTAGAGAATTGGTAATTCTGACCCAGGATTAATGTGCCAGGTTTCTGGGCAGCACTGAAACATGCAATTCATAGGCAAGAATTCTGACAAATATGAACACTCACATACGTTGACATGATGGAGAAAGCTGGAGATAATGCAGACTTTCCTACGCTTGTTTGGAACAGTCTCTGACATGAGTAAATAACAATGAGCTCTTCCCTAAAAGGGAACTCACAGTGGGAACTCTTAAATTCTGAGTTCAGAACTTTGATATGAATGGGATCAGGTTTAATGCCACTGTCAGTCTGTGCATATGCCAAATCTGGACTGGGTATTTCTTCGGGGTTTATGGTAAATTGTGACTTTCTGTATAGAGAGTGTCAGGTCTATATGATATGTATATGGTAGACCAAAAAGAAAAAGAGAGAGAAAAGAAATCTCAACTCAAAAAAGACACATGCATGTATTATTTTGGACTTTCATAATTTATAACTACATTGTGCCTATTACTTTGACTTGTTAGAAATACTGTTTCTCTCAGTAAAGTTATTAATCCTGCTCTACTGCAACAAAACAGTGCATGGATAAAACCTCTGGTGTGGATGAAGAAAGGGACATTTCAGCTCTCATTGTCTGAGTATGCATGGAGAATGCAGCTCCACAATATTCCAGAAAAGACTGTGCCAGTCACATATAATTGGGATAATGAGGAGCCAGCAATGAGAAAGATGTTCCATCAACAGCAGAATTTATAAAGCCTAATTTATGTTATATTTTTGTCTTGTACAATGGACAGTCCCATCCCTCAACTTACTCAAGCAAAACTGGAGCTTTTTCTTCACTGGGTAATTTAAAATACCTTCCTTTCTGGTTTTTCCACCAGTATAATTGTGCTGAATCCTTTCTCGCAGTGAGAGCTGAAGATTCATTCAAGTACCTGTCCTCAGGGTGGTTGCCCACTTTCATTAAGGCATTTATGAACCCGGCCTTGCTAAAGCTCCGCTGCTCTTTTAGATAAGATTGAAATTTTCCAGTAGCTTTAGTGGTTGTGAGGAACTGGATAAACATTGTTTCCTTCACACACTGGGGTACAGCAAACGAAGAAAAACCCAAATTTTTGAGCTGAAAAATGTGCCAGGGGAACATCTTTAAGAAATGGCAGAAGAAGGGAAAATGCATCATATGCAGGACTTACAACTGAAAATTCTTCAAGGGAAACAAGCATAGCCTCAAAATGCTGAGAAATAATAGCAATGAGTGCCTTAAAACAGCAGGTGACTGTTATACATGCCAGAGGCTGAATATCAGGGTTTTCAGCTGTGCAGATACAAAGCATCCCAAATCATGTATTATTTTGTTAACTTTGCTCTTATCAAACCCACTGTTGCACTGAGAGCACCCCATGCCTGTTTTGAGACCAGATGGAGAGAGACTGGTGAGCTGTGCATGCAGAAGCTATGGCTGGTAGGTCTCTATTTTTCACTCCAAAGAAGAGACATTTATATGAAAATGTTTATGGAATAAATATTGACAGACATAAACATACTCAAGTTCTCAGAACTATAATTGTACATTTCTGCAGAGCAGTTTTACTCTCAAAAATATAATGGAGTTGATTTAGAAATGTGATTATCATTAATAAAATTCAGTGAAACAGTGGTACAATAACCCTTACATACAACCAAAGCTTGAAATGTGCCCAGGCCACATAGAAGATTAGAAAATGGGAGCAAAGAAAGGGTTTAGCAAGATATTTGCATATTCCAGTTAAAGACATGGAAAGGAAGAAAGAAAAAACACTGTGAAAAAATCCCTTGTCATCCAATCTCACTGTCTTGTCCCTGGCTCTGAAGGGTTTTTGAGAGTGATCTGGGGTTTCAGTTACGGGAAGTTTTATCCCACTGATTCTTCTGTTAATGTTTCAAATACAACCAGCACAAGTTCTTGCAAGGACCCTGAGTCCTAAGCCAAACACTGTTACCTGCTTGATGGCTTAATATTCCCAAGCCTGGGACTTCTGCCAGGAGAACATATGAGTGAAGTGGGGATGAGGATATTTGTTATTCATCTGTGCAGAAAGAATTTCCTTCAGAACTAATAAACTGAAAGCAAAATGGAAAGAAAAGGAGGAATTAGGGAGATAAAAAGGATAGATGAAATAGTCAAGGGGATTTTAAGAATGATTATGTTGAGTACAGCAGTTTTGGATTTCTAGTTCTTCAGGGTCTGTGATGCCTGAAAAGACTGGGAAAAATGTGGTTTTTTTTTTTTTTTTTTTTTTTGTTTTTTGGTGTTGGTTTTTTTTTTTTTGTGTCTTTGTAAAAAGCACTCCCTAAAGGTGGCAGGCAGCCTGGCCTGTGCTCTCCTGGTCTTAGTTGGGTAAATTGCAGCTCTGGAACATGCTACCCAGGAGCCACCTGAGTTTTTGCCCATCACTTTCCACTGAAGTTTACCACTTCCAAGCTTCATAAACTTTCCTTCCAGGTTATCCCTGCCTCTGCTCTGCTCAGGGGAAGCTCATCCAGGAAGACCCTGGAAATTTCAGCAATTATATAAAATAACCTTGTGGGAAGGCAAGGCTGATGCTTGAATTTAATGTCAAGAATTTTGAAAGAAGGATGGTTTTGGCTCCAAAAATTTATAGCAACCCTAGTTTCCTCAGTTTGGAGGTTAAAAGCAGCAGGGAAAAGTATGTGTTCACCCAGGCTTTTTAAATAGATCTGGAGCAGGAAGCAAGGCTGTTTTCCTATCTACAGTGTTTCTTTCCTGCTGTCTCATTCTGGTTAATTGGGTAGCTCTCGTTTCTTTGAAAGCACTTTGATTCACCATATGAACACTGGAAGTATAATAAAATCAGGCTGTTTAATAGTGTGTCTGGAAATGGTGATAAACAGTCAATTTTCTGCAGTTTGTTACATCTATGGATCATGGTGAGTTCTCAGCCTCTGTTAGAAGCCAGCTGATTGCAGTGGGTTCGTGTAGGTGTTGATTATTCATTATTTTTCTTGTGACATTTGCAAAGTTTATAAAACTAAAGGCATTGTGTAATGTAAAATCAATAAATAGGGAATTGCAGTCACATGACAGAGAGGATTGGTCTTTCTCTATGCATCAGCTTCAGGCAGTCTGAACTGGGAAAGCAGAAGGTGAATCTGTGGTCTGAAGAGTTTTGCTGTGCCCAGGACATCAAATAAAACAACACTTGCTAAAAAAATTTGTAGGAAAAGAGAGAAATGGAAACCAGTGCCTGGAAATTCACTTGAGCTGAGCTGTAACCCTATGTAAGTGACAGGAGGAAGGATGGAGTGAAGCAGGTAAAGGGCAATAAGATTATTATGGATCATATCTGTGTTTGGACAGTGTGATGTGTCCTAGGATCTGCCCCTAGTACTGAATGGCTTTGGGATACCATGGCAGTGAAACCAGAAATAATATCTGTCAATGGTGCTAAAAGAGTCAAAAAATATGGAGGAGGTACTTTGAGGACATTTTGAGGACTCTCTTCTCCCAGTTTTTCCAGTCCTAAGTTTAACCCTTTTTACATCAGAACATGGTAGAGCACAGGGTTTGTTCTTTACCCTAATATTATCAGTAAGGTCTGATGTGACTTTATTTGAAAAAAAAAAACCACTTACAACTGAAAAGAAAAACAGCAAGGCATTATACAAGAAGTATCAAGAGCTGGCAAGGGCTGGGCCATGTGTTTTTCACGAGGCTACAAGGGCCAGTGTTGGAGAAGTCTCCTGGGGCAGAATAGGTGCAAGCCTCTGGTGAGTGTGTAAAAGTAGCATAAGCCTATGAGGCTCCATTTTGGTAACATGTAGCCAAATCTCAGGGTGAGGTTTTGGGGTGCTGCATGTCTAACTCTGTTCAGGACCCTTTAAAAACCCCAGCCTTCATGTCTAAACTAAAAAGAATTTCATTTGCATTTTGCTATTTAGAGGAGAAGTGCAGAGTGGACCTGGTTACTTGATACTAATTATTTAGCAAGTATAAAAGCATATTCAAGTCCCTAATCTCCTTTCTGAGCAGGCAGGCATGCTCATGTTCAAATAGTTGCACAACTTGCCCATCTCCAGTTGACAAACCCTACTAACTTTGTTTTCAGATCTAATGCAACCCCACCCCCGGACAAGCTGCGTGCATAGCTGGCCCTGAGTCAGTCTTGTTGTTAACTTCATCCTCTTTTTTTGCTCTTCTTACAGTTTTTTGCCTGCTTCCCATATGTGTTTTAAATACCAGCTGTTGAAGAAAGGGCTGCTCCAGCATTTGCCTTGTGCCTGGGCTTTGGATGGCTGGACTGGTGTTAAGGGCTTTTGGGAAAACAAATGAAAAAATTTAGGACTGGGTTTTGTACTGACCTGAGATGTAAGAGAATTTCACCACCAGATCTTTCTCCTCCTCTTTGAACATCTTATATGTAATAAACCTATATCTGTAGGTGTCTACATACATCTGTTTGTGTGTGTATAGTTCTGAATAGCAGTATATGGTACCAGAAGGACATAGCAGAGATTTTGGGTGTTCTGAGATGAACACAGCTTGATGTTGATATGAATTGTGAAAGATTTCTCATTGCGAGGTCTTTTCCTTGACTCCTTTCATTTGATGAAAACTGACCAAAGTCAGTGGGATCACGAAGGATTCAATTCAAAATGAAACCTGGGCTGAGCCTGATACTGGGAATTTTTGCTGAATTAGGCATAAATTAGATGTTATCTCCCATCTAGTTACAGTGATACTGAAAACAGATACTTCAAACAATTTACTGTGTGTGAGAGTATCTAATCTTCTTTCATATAATTTAAAAACCAACCCAGGGACGGGGTTGTGGTTTCAAGTTGTGGATGGAACAGACACCGTATTTATCTGTGTACTGAGGAGGTCAAGGAAATAAAGCAATCTTCTTTCAGCTCCCTGCACTGTTATCACAAACAATATCATGCTGGCACAAAACAAGTTTTAATTGATTGTTGTTATTGATTTTACAAGAAGCAAAGCAGAAGAAATACAACTTCATTTTTGTAAACCAGGGTGACCTGAAAAATACAAAGGAGAGAAAGAGATTATAAAGCCCTCTCATATTTTGCCCACTCCTGTGAGTTTGCAGCTGAGCACTCCATAAAAGCCCTCTCCATTAGTTGTCTATTTATGTTTTTTGACCATATTGATTTTCTCTTTATATAATCCCTATCTGAAAGTTTTATTCAGGTTGTTTGTTTTGTGCTGTCACTGTGTGGATCAGCCTTGTTCCTTATGGCCAGCAATTTGAACACATCTCTTCCTCTTCTCTCTTTCCACCCTCCTCAAACCCACATGGGGAAGAAAAAGCTGCACGTAAAAGTTTTAGGGCAGTTGTTACCAATCCTCTCTCCTTTCTGTGGATCATCATTTTTTGGAATGTTTCCATTTCAGGCTGAACCCTAAGTATGGGATTTTTTTCTGTACCTGCTGCTCTACCAGTGCCTGACTGGGAGCAGAGGTCTTGGGTTGTGAATAATCACGGGCTGCCTGAATAATCACAGCAACCATTAAATAACCCAGGTGGGCTGGCTGGTGTTCAGTGAGGGGACCTTAGATATAGATATAGATAGTCAGACTTCCTCCTGGAAGGGAGGAGATGATGAATTTCGTGGGATGCTGCTCAGATTTGTACTTTTCCCGATCTTTTCCCGAACTTTTCCTGAGCTCCCCTTGGGCACAGATTAGGAGGCAGAAGGGGCTAAGAGAGAAGATTTTAATGTTGGTGAACAACAAAGTTTTTTGCAAATGACCCATTGAGAAGAACTTTCTCACTGTTCAGTCTCACATGTTAATTTTATGGATTTTGGGGTACGTGTCTGTCAACAGGAGGATGTTGATGGGAGTAGCAGTTTTTGGCATTTTTAGAAGAGAAGCCAGTGATTCCTGGAATTTTAGGTAAACTCTACATATAAACATGGAATTAATTAATTCACATGGATAATGTCATTCTGCAAAGCTTTAAAACTATTAACAACACAAAAAATTTTATCATGGATTTTATGATGCTCATTACGAACCTAATTAATACTATTATTAATAGCATTGCAGCTTACTCTTATCTGTCCTCAGGGACTGTGTAAAGTGCCATCCAAACGCATAATATGAAGATTATTACAGCCACAAAGTTCTGCATGCTGGTGTGCAAGTCTTTCTCTTTCTTTTCTCCCTTGTTACATGTAATTCTTATTTTATTGTGACTTGGAGTATTTATGCAACAGTAATAAAATAACTAGAGTCTTGTTTAAATTTACATTCTGGTATTTGCTCCTTTACTTACATTTGCAAGATTTTTGTCTTGGCTGCAGTAGCTAAAAGCTTCCTGTCTTCCAAAAATAATAATTGAAAGAGTATTATTTCGAGAGCTGGGTTTTGAAGGAAAACATTTCGCTTTTACACACTCTGTTTTAAAATAAATGTTTAATTATTCACAAATTATTTAAGGCATAAAAAAGAATGATGAATTATCATCCACATCCCAAAATGAAATGTCTTGTGGCACTGCTTTATTCACACAGCCCTGATATTGCTATCCATAGCAGCTTGGCAACAGCAGTCTTCCCAGAATGTTATACAAGGGTAAAAAAATGAAAAGAAAAGGGATTTTTTTTTTACTTTTGCAGTACCTACCCAGCTTTCCCACCAAGTGATCTGTTGTTAATGTGCAGGAAATCCCAATGAATGTACATCATTTGGTGAAAGAATGACAGCAGACACCACAGCTATCCTTAGCAAGCATCCACCTGCTCCCGTGGTGTCTTTTTAAAGCAAGTTCAGCTTACCTCTTCTCCGCTTAGTTTTCCTTTGCTTAATTGCAGGTGATGATTCCAAAGAAGCCTTCACCTGTTTGAGTGTGCTTTCATCTTTCTAGACAAAGCAGGCTTGGGCTTGGTGCTTGATCTGTGGCATAGTTAGGGCCTTTGGTATTAAAGGCGTTGGGATCACCCCGAGGCTTTTAAGGTTTTAGGGTTAAATTGATGAGCGTGTATAAAATGTAAGCTTTGTTGTTTGGCAGAGTTTTTCAGCATTTGTTTTTCTTTTTTTCATTAAGAAACCATAAGACTACACTGCATTCCTCAACTGCCTCTTGCCTATTAAAGAACGCTGTCAAATGGAGACCTCTTCAACTTGCATAAAACTTGTGATGCACAGTACTGCCTTTAATCCTCACCAATTTAGCTGAGATATCCAGGAATGCCTCTGCACCAGATCAGGGTATGTTCAGAAACAGATCAGATCTGTTTCTCTCTCTTTTAATTTGTGCTGTTCCTACCAGATAATAAGTGCTTGGTACACTGTAGAGCTGGGATATACCTCAGCTTCTGACCACAGAGACCAGACTTTGACTCCTGTTCTGTCCTTTTGCTTATGATTCTTAGCCATTGGGAATTCAAAGCTGTCCCATGAAAAATCCATAACAGAGGCCAAACAGTTCACAGATACCCTTTTCTGTTTGTTTGTTTGTTTGTTCTTCTTTTATTTTAATGTAGGGAGTTGATTGACCAAAGAAGGTGGGAGTGGAGGGTAATTACCCCGGCCTTGACTATTGCTGAGGAGCTTTACCAAGTGCTGCCCACTGCTGCTGAAGATGACAGCTGTTCTTGAAAAATGTGCCTGGCTCTCTGGCTGGGATCCCAGCACCTTGGTTGCTTCTGCTGTGAAATTATTTGCCCCAGCCCAACAAGCCCTGGTGGCAGGACTGGCCTTGTGGAGGAAATTGCTGTCCTCTGGGAGAGGGAATGTGTAGTATCTTTAGTGGAAAAAATTTCAGCACAATTTGCAGAGTTGTAACTGAGATGAAAAACTTGGTAAAATGCTGTTTTGTGTTTTTTTTTTTTTTTTTTCTCTTTCCTCACCCATTTGTATATGTTGCGTAAGGGAATTTGCTTATTTTCTTAGATGAAGTTTGGGATAAATTTTTCTCTGACAATTCCCAAAGGTTTTGGATGCCTTGCACAGTGTACTGTGAGTGACATGCCCATTCCAAACTTTCTGCCACATCTTCACGTGCAGTTCTCTGATATCAAGGCCCAGGAAAGCCTTTGTGAAACAGGGTTGGACAGACAAGTTATTGCAGTTTAATGCATTCCTGTTGTTCACCCACAGCAAATGTGAAATAAGCTCAGACAATAAGCTATGCTGTGTGTTTGGTTTGGTTTGGTTTCATAGTGGTTTAAAATAATATGCATTATTTAATACAATTAATACATTACTTTGGTGGTTAAAACCATACACTGATACAGATATATTTGTGTATACATATACAGTTTTGGTGTCTTTGCTGATTGGGGATAACTCGTGAAAATTCAGTAACCCAGTTGCAACTTTCCAGCTGTAAGGGCAAGACTGTGAGTTTTATCCATGAAAGGAAAAACAGTATTTTCAACAGGGAATAAAGTGGAAATCAGTGAAGATGTAGGTGCAAGAAAGGACAATGTGTTAGCTCTGTTGGTGACAACAGCAGAGGCATTCTCTGGCTTTGTCATTTGTCCCTCGTGTCAACATGCAGCCATCAGTTTGGGGCAGGTGTAACATTCCAGGAGGCAGGCAGGAGTCCCTCTCCTCTGAGCTGCCACAGAGATTCTGGCCACCTGATTGCTTCCTGGTGACACTGGCTGCTTCTAGGCATGGTCACTAGAGTAGAGCTCCTGGCTGTGCCAGCTTCAGTACTCTTGCTTACCAACTACCTTAAGACCCAGAGAGTAAGGCCAGATATTACATTGCTTTTTATATTAGACATTGATGAGTCTAATTTTTATAGATTTTTATATTAGACATTCTATTATGTTATTGTCTTCTGAAACAATAGTCTCCTTCTAAGGCTATAGGTTTGCAGACCCTGATTAATTTCTTATCTTCCTCTTTGCAAAGTGAAGCCCTCTGGGCTTCCTAACTGATCCCTTAAATTATTTTTGTAGGCCTGCTCTGAACCTTCTCCAGCTGTCTGTGTGTGGACTGTAGAAGTGGTTTCAGCATTTCAGCAGTGACCTTTCTCCGTGCCCCCTTACCTACCACGTGAAAGAGGAAAGTCCAGAGACTGTCTGCCTGAATTTTATTTCAGAGCTGGTATTTTCTAGGGTATAGTCCCTTATGAGTTGTCTGCATATAAGCAATTAGATGGAGCTGTCTATAAGTGAATTTGACTGACCAACAAGCACCCAGATGAGCACAGCTGATGGAGATCTGGAGATTTCATTGTCTGCATTGGTCAGACCTCCACTAACGAAGCTGGGGCACAAAGTTTACAGTAGACACCAAAACACAGGTACCTGAATTTGGAGCTGATTCTCTCTCTGGTTCATATGTAAATGTATGCTTGGCAGAACAGTTGAATACATATATAAATATATATAAAATCAATAAATTATTTATGACATAAAAAGTGTACTTTGAAATAACTACAAACTGTTCCTAGTTAGGAGAAGTGGCTGCAAATCTATGAACAATATAAAAAATTCCATGTTTCTCTGACCTTTCAAGATGAAATGATCTGGAGTCAAGTTCTCCTCACCCAAACTTATACCCTTCAACTGACTTCAAAGGAGATAAATGAGTCTCTCAGCAGGGCAGAACACAGGCTTGTTATTCCTGTAACACTTTCTATATGTCATTAACACACTTTTTCTTATCTAACTCTTCTAACAGTCAACTAAATTTTAAGTGTTTATAGTTGGAACATTATTATTTTTTTCATTTAAAACATGGGAAGGGTATTTTTCCCTTCCCTTCTGTTTATATTTACATTTTCAGATAGTACATATACAGTCTAATCATATCACTTTGAAAGTGATATAGAAAGTTGTGCTCTCTTACTCAATCAGATGTAATCAGTTTGGATGGATTCCAAATACTAAGCATTAATCTCACTTAAACCAAACTCCTGATAGTTTATCTAGCCTGAGTATTCATGTCAAAGACATAAAACAATCTCCTTTAATGCCCACAGTAGTTTTTAAATTGAGATTTCAGCATCTGTTAATAAAATCTGCTTTGTACTGCTGGTTGTGTTTTGTGGAATGTGTCAGGGGTGAGATTCTCTTTCCCTCCAATTCTTAAAGGCCGCCTTTTTTTTTCAAAAGTATATGAAAATTATGCAATATAGTTACAAGGAATTAGTCACACCTTGGCAGAATCTCCATTACCTTGGCTCACATCAAAGGGAAGGAGAGAAGTGTGGTCCTTACAAGCTTAGAGCATTCCTTTGCCTTGGAGTCCCACTCTGTGATGACAACTAAATTGGACACTGATGCTGACTTATTTTTCAACACATGGGTGTAAAGTACATTGACCTTGCAGTTGACTTTTTTAGAGCACCTTTCATTGTGGGCCCAAGCCCACAGCATGATGCAGAGCTCTCTGCTGCCTTTCAGGACTCCCTGGAGAGGATTACCCAGAGGCAGAACTGCAGAGCTGAAGTCCCCCTTTGATTGCCCCCTGTACTTCAGCACCTCACGTTATTAATCCTGGGAATGGCACCATGGTGCTTCCCTGTCAAACTCTTACAGAGCTCACACTTAAAATAAATAGTGCCTTCAGATGACATTTTGCATGATTTAGCAATTTAAGGTCATAATTTACAGCAAAAGGGGAGTGAACTACAAATTAGAAAGGGCAAGAGGAGGGGCAGAATTGCTCTGGGGCAGAATTTTCCGAAGATACCACCAGCTTTACCAGCTGCTCTCAGGTAACAGCTCAGTGTGTCTGATTCCAGCTTTGCCTGGGAAAGCAGGAGAGCTGTGTGCATCAGTTGGTTTTAAAAGTCATGGCTGGACTTGTTTCCTATGATTCTGCATAAAAATAAGTGAAAAATAGAAGTGTTTTTGTTGATTTGAGATAAAAAGGGATGGATTTGAAGGATGGATCAAGTTTTCTTTTTGAGCAAGAACTACTGAGCAAGAGACTTGATTGTCAGCATACTCAGTTGATGACAGTGGGGTCTAAGCAATGAATAAGTATCTAGGGACGCATTTATTCTCCTTAAGAAAGAGGCATTGGAGTATTTTGGAAAAGTTTTGCAGCCAGGAAAGTAGTTATTTGGTCTTCTGGCTGCCTCAGGTCAAAAAGTATTTCAGTGCAGTCTCAGAGGTTTTGGTGGTTACAGGACAAGTATAGGAAAAGTGTGAGATGTCAAAAGACTGCCACACACAACTCTTCCCTGGTATCAACTCTTTCTTTCCCCGAAACCTGCTTTCCTGGGAAGTGCAGAAGTGGTTCCATAGCATCTCACCTCAGTGCCAGTCTGAAGGTATCAGCCATGCTCCAAAGTGTAAGCAGGGGGTGCTTTCCCTTGGTTGGTGCAGTAATTTGTTATCAGAGTACTGCTGGAAAACCTCTAGGAAAGCACTATGCTCTGCAGCCCTGCAGACTGTGCACACTTGTGCTGTCTCCATGCTCACCCCATCCCTGAGATTTGCTTTTGAGGCACACTACATTATACCTGAAAATTGTGTAAAGCCATGTGCATCTGGACCTCCACCTCTCACCTCCTGAGACTCTGCTGGGAAGCTGCTTTAAAATAACTATGATGGAATTCAACTGAGATGATATTTGTGATGATGACAGTGATTTTATGAGTTTCAAAATGTAACTTGAACATGGATGAACATGATTTCACATAGCAAATGTGTTAAATAACAAAATATACACTGGAATTCAATTTGTATTTGATTGCACAATAGCTTAATTTCTTCAGCTACTTTTTCATCTTCCTCTTAACACTTCTGGTTTTACTTGTAAGTTTTTTGTTTGGATATAATGAGGCTTTGTGTCTCCTGACTCCTTATCTTATGTGGGTGGTAGAAAAATTGCTCTACTGCTTCAATATTTGTGGTTGTGTGGGGCAGGTGGTTTCACGCAGAGCTGAGAAAAATATCTGTAGTAAATAAAAAAAGATGGGTGAGTTTCTTTGCCTGAGATTTCTTTATACACCTGGAACCTTTACTGCAAACCCCAAGGAGCCAGAAGAAGAGCTGGTTTCAGGCATGGAGAGGTCTTTTGCCAATCTTTGCAGCTTCCAGAGACCCGGAGCTGGTTTGGTCTTTTGTTGTGTATTGCAGGCCAGCATGTCCTGGAATTCCAGCTGCCTCCTGCATTGCCTGGGGGTCCCACTCCTTCACTCTCCTCTTGGGCTCCAGGCATCATTTTGTTCCACCCTTCCCAAGACTCAAGCATGGAACAGGTCAAGACTAGATCTTTGGGACTGGTGTTCAAGCATGAGATGCAGTGTAGGTCTGTGTGTCCTGACAAACTCTCCAGCAGCCTCAGGCGTGGGGCTCCTTGCATCGTGAGCATGCTGAGCTCTGCTTCCAGGCACAGAGGTGGATTCTGGACATTTGTCAGCTGGAAAAAAAGTCAATCTGCCCAGGTACTCCCATGGGTATTGCTCACAGCTCTCTGCGGGGAACAGACCAGGTGCAATGCCTTCAAATTAGATAATGTCTGGGATTTGATGTGGCCTCCTAAGGACACCAGGAATTTAATTCAAATTTATTGTAGTAGACTTCTCAGGAGAAATTCCATGTTCTTGTTGCTTGTTGCTAATGGACTGTGCCATTTGGATGCTCACATCAAAGAACTTGTAGGGTTTGAAATTCACCCTTAATGGACTTACAGGTGTCTCTTGAGCTTCCTGTAGACACCTTCTGGGATTGCTGTGAGATTCCCACATCCCACCCAAAATACCTGCTGCTGTGCCATCTCATCTGTTCCCATTACAGCAAGGAGTTCTGGACATCTGAAATCATGGATCCTGTCACTTTGCTCTGGGTCTTGGATCTGCAATATGGTGACAATTTGTGTCAAGACCCTCCTGCACAAAGTCATATATGCACAAAGGCATGTAACATTTGCTAGAATTCCTTAAACCCTTGCCTTTATGAACGTATAAATGAATCTTTGTATAGTATTTTAAATTATACACTTGATGTGTACAGAATTTATTTATTTAAATCATGATTTTTGAAACCTTTTTTTAAATCAGCTTTTTTAAGCTGATATTTCTCAGGCAGCAAGGCAAGGGGAGGACAGTGAACACTTGCATGATACAACATCAAGCTGAGAGAGAGATGAGATTTCTGCTTATGGACTTCAGAAGGTCAAAATCAGTGTGGGAACTTTTCCCAGTGGTGGCAGCTGCAAATGTCAGGGAGAATTGCTTTTCCAGAAGCTTCCCAGGACATATTTTCACAGTCAGAACCATTATTTTTTTTTTTGTGTACTGTTGGAAAACCATAATAGAAGAAACCTGGATATCATTTTGAGTTTTAGTTGATTTTGGGGATGAATGCAGAGCTATATAGGCAAGGGAGTGCAAGGAATATTTTCATTTCTGTTTTATTTGGTGTGTTAATGAAAAGAACACCCAAAGCAGGCACTGACCAAACACATACTTATTTAAAAGCAGGAGACTGGAAATTTGAAATGTCTGTGTGACATTTGTGATAATGCCATGGTCCTAAATATGGCTATTAATAACATGAGTATTTATCTATGACAATATCAAATTTAATTTGCTGTAAGCCGTGTAACCCAGGTGTATAATGACGTGGCACATATATTCCACAGCACAGCAAACACAGAGCTGTATCCATTTGATAAACTGCTTAAGCAGCTGATGTGCTGCACTTGTTATGTATTTTTGAGGTGTTTATGGATCGTCTATCCCAGAGAGCTGACTGGAGACTTTTGAATTGTTTCAGATGCTTTTAAATGGAAAAAACAGTGGCAATCTCCCCAAAATATTGTTGATAGCTTGAAATCTCAGACCAAACACAATAGATTCATAAACAAGAGCCAGACTGAGATGTTTTGGTACCTGCAAGTCTCCACTCGGGTGATCTGCCTGGGTACCCCTGCACCCCATCATGGCCCATCCCACCCAGCGTTAGCAGATAGAAAACAGGTGGTGACACAATGCAGAATAGAAAGCTTAAAGTAGCACCAGGGAAATTTTTCATTCCATATTTTGTTTCAGAGGCACCTTAACTGGTGTTTTCTCTTGTTGCAGCACCTCAGGAGGGCAGACATGCTTATCTGAGCAATAACCCAGCCAGCTGCCTTCAAAGGGAAGGGTGGGTAAGTGCCTATCTCTGCAAGAACCACGGGGTGGAGAAGCTGTGAATTCACAACTATGGCCTATTTTTTGGTGACCAACACCTTCGTTTTTTTCCTTTTAAAAAGGTGAAAAGATTGGAATGAGACTCTTGCAATTTCACAGGGGAATTCAAATGTCATCATAAGTAGGTGGCAAAAGGCAGCAATGGTAGTGCAACCATCTCTTCTTTCACAAGTTGTTTCCTTCCTTAATGTTTTATACTCACAGTGAAGCAACATGGACAAGTTGAATTGCCACAAATTTTCTTCATGGCATGAAGAAGCCTAAGTGGAAGGAGTTGGTGGCTTGTGTTTTAAGCTCTCAGGTTCCCTTGGAGTAGGAGATTTTCATGTCCCCTATAAAAGACCCAGCAGGTGAGTCTGTGTTAGCTCATGCAAATTCCTGACAAATCACATGAATCCTTCTCCAGAAGGGATCCCTCACAGGCTGGTGAAGCTCTGTATTCCAGGGAGGGTAGTAGCTTTCCTTCAGAGGCCCGTCAGCTTCAACATCCCCACAGGTACTAAACCCTCTCCAGATAATTTAATGGCATGTGATGGATGTACATCTGGATGCTGCCTGGAGGTTAAAAAGGACATAACAGCTATGTAAGACTAGCAGTTCTAAATTTCAAAAGAGTAATTTTGAAATCTAAGATTCATACAATGTGCATTAATGTAACAGAGCATTATCTTCAGTGAAACAAATTGTTCTATTTTATGACATGTGCCAATCAATATCTCACTGACATCACACTTCAGTGTCACAGAGTCCTACAAACATAGACTAGTGTGGGTTCCAGCTCCCCTGTCGTGGACCATTTACACAGCAGTAACTTCAAGGGACTCTACAGCCTGTCTCATGGTCCAATCCAAGACTGTTCTGAAATTATGGTTATAGGTTCAGCTTAAGAACCCAGAGTAATACTGAATTGTGCATTTTGATTTAAATGTTATTGTGGATATTTTTCATTAAATAAAAGAACTCTGGAACTTCTGAGATGTGCTGTGTGCTTGGTATGTAGGTGATATTTTGGTATAAAAATAATTACTCCTAGGAATCAAAATGAATCAGAAAGTACTGGCAAATAACATGCCTCCAACATGATAGAGGTTTTTCTAAGGCAAAAATAGCTGTTAGATGGACCAGTGTTAACCCTGAAAATGTCTTTAAATTTCTCCCTATATATAGGTTATACATGGCCTCCTTCAGCCTCCCTTTCCTTGTAGCTATGTGATCTGTATTAAAACCACATAGGCTTGATTTTCCTGCCTTGACTGCGCTGCTATTTTCCCACACATAGAGTGAGTTTTAAAAACTGTTGGTCTGAACAAATATCCATAAACACCACTTTCTTGCTCAGCTGTCACTGTCCACACAAGGTCAGAGGCAGCAGAGCGACAGAGCTCTTGGCTCTGATTGTCTTTTCCTACATTGTAAAAAAGGGATAGGGCAGGCTGTCCACCTGGGGATGCTGGGAGCATTAAACCCCAGCTGGGAGCATGCCTCAACATGCTGCAAGTTGTGCTAAGGTTGCTAAGTGACTCAAATCCACTGTGCAGAATAGAACCATATAGCCTCAAAACAGCAGAACCTGACTTAGTTTCTAGTAACTCATTAAAATGACTCTACAGTTCTTTTGATGTTCTGTACTAGCCTGGTCACATTCCTTTCTGTTTCATAGCATGGTAATAACAACATTCTTGTAAACAGTCATATAAACTCTAACCTTCATATTGCTCTCGTCAGATGATCTGAAAGCATTTTCACATTGGGATTTGGCTTTCTTACCCCCGTAGAGCTTATCCCAGCCAAATAACCCCCACCATCAAAGGAGCAGGGGGGAAAAATAGGGATGTACAACTTGATTACTGCTTGGTCTCTTACTCAGGTCACCCATAACATCCTGTGAAGGATGAAGGTTTTTTTTTTTTTTGCAAATACTGCTTCTATAAATTCATTGTTCAGAACTTTTGGGGTTTCCATTCTCTTTCAGGGGAAGCTCTGCTGTGAATAGACAGACTTGCTCCTGGATGTTAGTGCCTACTATTTATTGATTATCAGCCTGTGCTCCCTCCATTGTTATCAATAGGTTGTCATCCTCTGCTTGCTTGGAGCTACAACCTGTGGTAATATTTTCTGTGAGCTTGAGTTCTGTATCACATGGCTGGCAGTGGAGAATTATAGAAAAAGAGGAGGCCTAGGAGGCAAAAAATAAAAGAAGCCACTCTCATTTAGCTATGCTTGTCCACTGATAGCAGCAGATAAAAGAAAGACAACTGACTTTAGTACAGAAGTGTGCTGTGAGGAGGACAGACAGCAGTTTCCAGATGTCTCTGGCCAAAGGCTTGGCACTTAAGCATTTGCTCAAACAAAAGGGCCAAGGATAAGGGACTGCACCCTTTGCAAACAACACGGCACATGGACATGCACTCACATGCAAAGAATTTACACCGGCTGAACAGTTTTCCAGGCAGTCGGTAAATATAACTTATACCTTCTCTTCCTCCATCAATAGTTTAAACAATCTGGGAGTAAAATGAGACACAATGATTTTCCTGACACTCTAAATGGCAAGGAAAGATTTCACACATTTTAACATGTCCTCAGCTTGCTTGCTGACTTTTCTTTCCCTCTGTTTATTTCTTTTTATCATTATTCTTTTACTTTTTCTTCATCCAAGACAGGTCTGCGTTTTCCTTTGGACTGTCTGGTTGGAGAAGAGAAACAAAGTAATATACTGTGAGCCTATCACAGAGCATGAAAAGGAAACCGTAAATGCTCAAGTGAACAAACTGCCAGCAATGTCTAAATAAGCAATGTGTTACACGATGTGTCTGCTGAAGGCTGATACATTTATAGTAGTTGCAATCTGCTGGAGAAATTTTTGCAAGTAGGGAAAAAAAAAAAAAAGCAAGCTACATTTGACAGATGAATTTTTCACAGTGTTACCCTTTGTTTATAGACCTTCTCTCCTTTTAGTGTACCCTAGAGCAAATCTCTGCCTTTTCAAAGGGCCACGCCATTGTTCAACTGAAATGCTATTATTTCTTCTCTCAAGTTTGATTAAATTACTTGGCACTCAGACAGAAGTTGATAATAGTACAAACACAGTGATCAGGGTGGCAGATGTGCCGTTATTCTCTTAATGGCAAATAACTAATTCTTCAAACCGGGGCTACTCAGTGCTCGAGCAGTGCAGGGGCTGCACGGGGAACATTATAGCGAGTTTTACATATGTTAATTGAAACAGGATTGAGAATTTATTGGGGGACATTTAAATAATTGCTTTCCTTAGCAAATGCAGTCTGGCTGCTGGTTTGTAGATGGTGTCTGTGTGGAGATTGCAGAGATTAGGGCCAGAGAGGAAAGCAGAGGTTGGAGGCAGCTGATGGCGCCTGCGCGGCAGTGGGGCTCAGCTGCCTTGCAGGAACTTGCTCCCATATCTGAGTCCTAGGATAAAAGGTGTGTTTTTAAAGTGTGCTAGCTTAAGTGTTTTAATTAACACCTGTTTAAGCCCTGGAATAAGCAGCACAAGGTATTTTCTATTATATCAGTTGATGAAAAAGTGGCTTAATTAGGTGGAGGAGTCAAGGGAAGAGTTAGGACACACTGGACCTCTGAAAGGATCAAGTGGTGAAAAGGGGAGCCCTGCATCCTTCCTGGGAAGACTGAAGTAGCCACTCTTTGAGCCAGGACCAGAAACCAGGGATTTTAAATATATTAGCTCAAATGCTTGAGCTAATAAGTTTCAAAATAAATCTTTTCTAGACTACACAAGCCCTGAGGGAAGAGCAAAGAGATTAAGGTAAAAATAGAAAGCACGAAGTGCCTAATAATGAGCCACACCTGTTTAGCAAAGTTTCCCTATCTCTGGTCTGGTCTACACCCCGGGTTTGCATCAGTAGGGCTGGCTTGGCCAGGAAAGTGTTTTTGCAAGGGACTGGGAAGATGTGTAGGTTGCCACGAGGGAGCCACGTGACGGTGGCGAAGGCCCGGAGGGCTGCCATGGGGCTGTCTGCAGAAGATGTTTCCCTCTCACTTACCCAGTGAGGGAGGGAGGAGTTTTGGTTGTTTCATGTGCAGATAAAAATAAGGACTTTTTCAGAAGACCTAAATGTGATTTAATAATTTAATTATTTAATTACCTGGAGACAAGTGGTTTTCATTTACTACAATGGATCTCAATCTTGTTGGCCTCCAGGCTCTATTGTACTGTAAATATTATTACTCATAATAAAAACCTACCTAACGTTTTTCCCCAAATCTCCAGGATTTGGTCTTTAGCTGCTGATGCTGGTTCAAACTGGAAGAGGAAGTAGATAAAAAAAACTCCAAAGAAACTTTCTTTGAGATGTCTCACTTTGTTTCACAGACCCCAAATTCCACATAACCTCCAGAAAATTGCAGGCTAGCACCTTGCAGCCTGCCAGTCTTCTCCAGTCATTCCTTTTTGTCCATCATGGGAGAAGTCAGAGCATGTGAAGACTTTGTCCACGGCTGTACTTTGCATTTCAGTGGGGCAGCCCATGTGTAGGACATGCTGGCTAAAACAGCAGGTAACTCATAATGTTACACCCTTTATTTTGGAGTTTTATTGTGGGGTTTTTTTATTATAATAGGCAGGAATATGTCATTCTTCATGAGAAATAAAGATCCACTACATGAGATGTTAAAGATTAAGCTCTAGAGTAGGGGAAGCTCAGTTTTGAGTCCTGAGAATTTGTGTTGTTTGTGTAAAACCAGATTACCTTTCTCCCCTGTTCATGACCAATTATTTATTCAGTAGAACCCTATCCCCAGAGGAGCTATGGGAGCTTGGACATCCAAGTGTCCAGGCTGACATCTTGATTTCACTGAAGTCAGCAGGAGTTTTGCCACTGATGTCTCCTCCTTAGAGTTTTCCCCACTGCCTTGTCAGAGCAGGCAATAATCCTGATGAAACTGTAGGACAAAGGCAGTCTCAGTATAAATAGAGATACAAATTATATCTGGGGTTAAGAGGCACAGATGGATATATATATCAGGCAGTTTCCATACTACAGGAAAGCTGCTGGAGAGAGGTTTTTCCTTACACCTTCTTACTCCTTTGTCCATGTCTCTTTCTCCTACCTACTATCTATTCAGTTCTGCTCAGGAGAAAGGTGAGGAAACATCTATTCACTCATGCTCAATTTATACAGTTCATTACAATATATTTCATAGACTCATCTCATCTGCCTTTCTGTTTGAGCAAGATGAAGATGTAGGCTCCACCAGCAGATGGTTAGAATAAATCTGAATTTGGTTATGTGTAAACACAGTGATAAGGCTTAATTCTTCACTTATAAGTGAATTTGGTTACATTTACCTTATTAATACTCATAAAAGCCCTATTGAGAAGAAAATAATTGCATTTTCCAGAACACTTTTCTGATATATTTAAACCTAATATAGTACAATTAGAAAGCAAATGAAACAAGTCAAAAGTAGAGGAGAGAAGGAATCAGGAAACTTACATGAGAGATTTTTATGCTCCTATTTTCATGGTACATGGCCATCTGATAATGGTTAACCATGAGATGACAGCTTGGGCTTGGTTTCAGGATTAACTGAACAGAGCTGATGAACTGACCAAAAGGAGAGGCAATTACCCAACACCTTCCAGCTTTACTCATTTTTTCCCTACTGCCCTTTTTCATCATTCCTACCCTTTCCCAGATGCAAAGTCCCACTGCTTTGACTCCAGGCTTGGGACACTTGGATTTTGCTATAAAGCAGTTAAAACTCACTAACCCAGCAGAAATATTTTTTGTTGTTTTATTGTGGAGTCTGTTTTCTGCCATGAGTTGAGCTGGCTCAAAGGGGTCAGTGACACCAGAAGGGGAGCCAAATTAATAACAGCAGTGAGGGAGGATGAGATACTGACCAAGAAAGAGAAGGATCTTCTCTATTTTGGTGGCAATGAGCTGTCAGACTGGCTCATCCTGTGTCATTAAATTGTAGTTTGAATATACAAGTTCATTTCCGCTGGAAAGGTCACTTCTGATTTCTTCTGCACTCTGGATTCCTGGCAGATTTCTTCTCGCTTGGGGAGATGAAAATGCTCATCAGAAAGTGAGAATTTCTGACACAATGTGTTGGGGGTGGGGGGGAAAAGGAGAAGGAGGTTCCCTTTGTGACAATGTGCCACACCAGATGAAGCACATCCAGCTGCACCCCACCTGTCTTGCCCAAGACCACATGGGACACCTGTGGCAGAATGGAAAGTTGGCTCTCTCCCTTATAACAGCAAGAAAATTCCTGTGCCCCCAAAATTGCAGGATCTTGCTACTGGTCCAGGCAGGATTAGGCAGTATAAAGGAAAGTGATGATTTGTCACAGACACAGGAATAATCTACTTTATCCAGGATTTCAGCCCATATTACTTTCTACACATCAGAGAATGTTTTAAACTTGAAAGCATGGGGTTGTCCATCCTTTCCAAATTTGTCAGCATAAACGGTTGCTCTGAAAAGTTATAACCCCAGAACTATCTGAAAATTTAATGAATTTTGCTAAGTTTTCAGCCTTGGGGGTGTCCTTTCACAGCCAGATCTGCAAGCAGAACAGGTGAAAAACCTTTCCCTCTTACCAGTTTTAATTTTACCATGCCTTAATTTCACTGGACACTCCCTATTCCTTAGCGTTTGTGGCAGCAATAATAAATTTCCCCAGATCCCGCATTGCTGCCGAACCACGAGACCCGAGATCTCTCGTGCCTCTTTACGGGTGGGCTGCTGGGCAGCGCTGTAAATCAGGGATGCTGGATGCCATCCTGGCTTCTCCTCCGATTCCCTCCGTCATCCCGCTAACTTCCATCACTTCTGCAAAGCTGCTTGCGAAGGGAGACGCTGATTGACGTCTGGCTGACCAGGGCACCGCGGGCTGAGTTACCTGGCGAGAGGCTGAAGTGCCCAAGGAGATGTTGCGGAGGCGGCTCGGGGGCTGGGCGGGGCCGCTCCCCGCTTGGGGCGCTCCCCGGAGCGCGCAGCAGGTGGCGCTGCGCTGCAGGAGCAGCCGCGGCACGGCCGGCCCCGGTCCCGCGATCGGCACCGCCGGGGCTCCGCGCCGCCAGAGCCGCGGTAAAAACACCTGGGGAAAAGGGAATTAGAAAACTGTGTGATATCGTATTTTAATAGATTTATTTGAATTTTTTGTTGTCGCAAAGATTTAACATAATCTCCCTTTGCTCAAATGAGAGAATGGCTTCAAAACCCACCAAGACATCACCAACCACCATTTCTGATCATGGAGACTGAGAAGTGCCGTGCCATAAATTCCAGTTTGATTTGATTTTTTTCTTAAATACAACACATATAATACATGAACCTGATAAAAAATCCCAGGAACGACAGAATTAATTTGGGGTAATCAAAGTGCACTTTTGTAGAGGCATTAATAAGATTTATAATTATTTACATATTGTCTCCAGGGAAAAATGGGAACTGGTAAACAATCTGCTCAAGTACAAGCAGGACATGTGTAACACAGAAGAGAAAAAGAGTTCTACTTTCTTCAGCCTCAATCTCTTACATGCCTATTTTGCTTCCAATATTCCCATTTCTGGATTATATGTGGAATGATAAGAAGAAATGCAGAGCTTCAGGGGGAAGGGACTGTTCTATACACATTGTAATTTTCATAGTCCTGCCTTAAAACACAGTTTATCTTTATGGCTCACACAGAAGTGATATATCACCTTGCACAATAAATAGTCAAGGTGAACTTTGTGGTAAAGTTTAAACTTACTATAACATTTTCTTGGGCTATAAAAATATTCCTCCTGATGGCACCTTATTTAGAGATTATCACGTATCCTTTTCCACACAACATTTTCAATGCTATGGTTCATGAACACCTGCTTTGTATATCTCTCCTTTTAGTGTTGGAGCTGGGGAGCTGTCAAAGAAATGAATTGTATATACTGTATTTTTGTCAGTGTGTGTAAGTTTTCCAAACCCCGTTATGTTGTTATCACAGAAAATATATTAAAAGATCCAGAATATTGGTATACATAAGCCATGGGGCTGTGCCATTGCACTGATCTCCAAATGTGGCTTGTGAAGCTGCATGGGAAGATTCCAACATACTTCTGTGGACAAGGACTTGCTCCTGGAATTTTCATCTTTCCTCTCCTCTAGCTGGCCTAGAGAAGGCCATAGGAATTTAGAAATAAGTGATCACTATGCTGTAGGAAGGGAGAAATACCTCAGCTTCCTCCATTCATCGAAATGCCATAATTGGCCTCTCTCCTTATGGTCTTGGAAAGCTGTCCCTGAAGGTTACAGGTGAGAGCAGGGCTGTGCTGGGCCTCCCCTCTGCCCAGGGGTGATGCAGAATAAGCAACAGCCCAATTGTCTGGAAAAGCAGCTGCCAGTGGCAACAGATAGAGGGAGATTTAGACTTTCATCTGTTTTCTGAGGATTTGCCAAATGTCACCAGGTTTGCTGCTGGAATTGAATGTCCATTGAGACTGGATGTTCCAAAAGCCAGTCCCGTGGTTTGCAGCTGGTAAATGCTCCTCTGGAAAGGAAAGGATTAAGGACAAAGCTGTGGGACTTGCTTAGGGTGGAAGCTGAAGCTCAGGGACATAAACCCCCTTTCTGTGAGTCCCTCTGGAGGAGCAGGTGAGCCAAAGCCGAGACTCTCCTCTTCACAGACACTGTCTTCACTCAGGGTCCAGGTTAGCACCACTCACTGCTTCCCACTGGGATAAGGGGCACGTCAAGGCTGGGAGCAGCCGAGCCCCTGCATCCTGGTCCTGTTGGTCAATATTTGGTCACTCAGGGTTTAGAGGGGTTCTTCTCTGCTGCTGTTGTGGGTCATGACATTGCTCAGCTCCCCCAGGCATGGAGAGACATGGAAATGGGAAATAGTGAGTCTGAGAGGGTGTTTTACAGTCCTAGAAGTTGATTGACAGTGCCCAAGATTAACTGCCTTGTAATTTCTCTGCACCCGCTCCTCTTTTTTTTTTTTTAAGGTGAGGTGCTATACCCCAGCTCATTATACAGGTCTGTCCCTACTCCTAATGAAGCTAATGGTAAAACTCCTACTAAGAGAAGCCTGTTTTGCATTTAGAAGCAGCCAAGGACTGGTGGAATCTATAGTTACAACCATTATATTGTTTGCTATAAAAGAGAAAATTAATTTTTAAAAGGGGAGATAAACTCTCACTAAAGACAGTTCTCCTTTCAAATTTATTCTTAAATCAATAAAAAAAAGTTTGATTTTTTTTCTGTTTCTAAATACACACCTCACATAACAATAATATCCACAAACATTCATATATATGGCAATACAAGCCCTGCTTTTGCAGAGTTTATTTAAGCAGCTCCAAAATAAACCCGAAGATAATCGCTCTAAGACCAAAGACATACTTAGGCTAAAATAAAAACACAGCACAGTAGTTACAGTCTAGAAGTGACTGGGGTGCAATAAAGTATAGTCAAAACTAAATTATGTCTTGGACTGAAGTAGATACATAGCATTAATTGGATGTAAGCCCTTTAACCTTTTTGCAGGAAGCAAACTTGAGATCTAATAATTTTTGTAAAGATGAGCTTTCTGTGCTTCCAGTAATATTTCTGGGCTTTGAAAGGATCCTGACTTTCCTTTCAGATTGTTTTGATGAGATTGGTTCTAATATTTCAACCATGTCAACTGAGCAGGGGTAAGAGAGGATAAAGGGGGATGGAAGTTTGATTGCCTTATTCAAAGGATACAAATACCCTGCTGGTGCTGTCTGTGCTCGGCTGCTGATCCTTTTAAGATACTTTGTTGCTGGACATTCTCATGGATGTGAAAAGTTGTGGCAGAAAGGAGTGTTAGCTAATGATTCAAGTGTCTCAGCTTACAGAAAAGAAGTAGCCTGATAGGAAGAAGACAGTGGAGACAGCAGTCGTTTATATCATACACAAAACTGATTAACATTTCATTTCTCTGTTAGGTTTACCACCTTTCATTGCCATTACCTGTGCCCAAAGTGAGGTCCTGAATTAAGCCTTGTGCTTTTAAAATATAGAGAATGATATAATCCCTCTCTCCAACAGCAACCATTTCAATTTTAACCCCAAAGCAGAGCTGACTTCACTAAGAAGAGTAAAACCCTAATTCAGGTTGACAAACCCACACCTACAGTTTAAAGAAGTAGTGGGTGGGTTTGTGTGGCTTGCTTTTGTTGTGATAGCCTGTTATGAGATATCATCTGGGCTTCATCTACACTAACTCTTGCTCTGAAGAGTTTTGGAGGAGCCTGAAGGGCTCCTGATGCACAGTTTACAACTGTCTAAAATTATGAAAGATGCCTTTCCTCACTCTGCCTTGCAGAACTGTTCAGGAGGTGATAATGGTGAGCAAAGTAGGCACAAGCAGCTGAAGATCTGGTAACAGCATCAGCTGTCAACACCATTTCTTTAGAGAAGGTCTGGCCACAGTCAAAGAGGATTAAGGTGCATCTTTTATCCTAGTAACAGGAGTGGGCTAAAGGAATATACATACTTATATGTCATCTGAAGAGCCAAGGTTTAACAGCCACAGGCCATAAAAACTGAAATCCTGGACTGGCTGCAGGCAGGGAAACCACCACACACTCACCAGTGGCCTGGATAAACATTTGCTATTAATTTCCTCTTAGTGCAGATGCAGCTTCATCCTAACAGCTGACATTTTATGAAGGATCAGATTTTGTTTCCTTGTAAAAAGATTTAGAGAAATGCTTAAAAGCCAAAACAAATCTGACTAGTAAAGGGTGATGACATCTAACAGGTCTGCAGAAAACCACTTCTGCTGAGCTTGGGCACTAACACTTTGTGTATAAGAAAGGACAAAACGAGTTGGAATAATAAATTTTTTTTGTGTCTGTCATCCCCACCCCATGGACAGATGTGGCACCAGAGGACAGCCTGAACCTGCTGAAGCTGCTGAGCACAGTGGCCTCGGGCTACCTGACCTGCAACAGCCACACCACGAGCAGCTGCAGTGCCAGGGACAGCGAGGCAGCAGAGGATGCCCATGGCCAGCCCAGGCTGACCTGCCCCTCCCAGCCAGCACCAGTGTCCCCAGGCCATGGCCTGAGCAGGCAGCTGGGTGTCCCCAGGCTGGCACAAGGGACTGGTGGGGAAGAGGAAGGGTGGCACAGTGACAGGCTCATGGCATGTTTCCCATCCCTGTGACACAGGTGTCACATCCCACTGCTGCAGGGTCCCAGTTTTGTGTCATCAGTGAACATTCTGAGGAGGCATCTGCCCCTCCAGCCTGGTCATTGATGAACCAAGTTAAAAACCACTGGACCCAATACTGAACCTTGGGGACACCATCAGTAGCAGGTCTCCAACCAGACCCTGTGCCACTGATCAAGACCCTCTGGGATCTGCCATTCAGCCAACTCTCAGTCCACCTCCCTGTGCACTCATCCTGTCCATACTTCCTGAGTTTGAGAATGGGGATGTTGTGAGACATCGGCTGAAGCTGAGGTAGAAAATACCCACTGCTCTCCCCTTGTCCATCCAGGCAGTTGTTTCATCTTGGAAAGCAATCAGGTTGGTCAGGCATGTTTTGCCTTCAGCAAATCTGTCCTGGCTGCCTGTGATCACTTTCTTATCATCCATGTGGACAGAGATGGCCTCCAGAATGAGGTGCTGCTCCACCACCTTATCAGGGATTGGAATGAGACTGACTGGCCAGGAGCTCACTGGGTCCCTCTTGCCCATTTTTGAAGACTGGAGTGACTTCTGGTTTCTGGCAGTCCTCAGGCACCTCTCCTGATCACCACAATTGATAGCACATGAAATATAACTAAATGTTCTTGAAGGTTAGGGCAGGTGCTGTGCAATCATTCAGCCTTTTACTAGCTGTCAATGCTTGTTTGTAAGTGAGGTCAACAAGATGTTTACTGTATGGTTGAATGGTTTATTTGAAGTAAAGATGTATGATCTTTGAATGAAGATATTAATGATGTGACAAAAAATCCTGAAAAAGTACTTCTTTCAATAGGATCAACAGTTAAAGTCGTGTACTAACAAGCGAGATGCCAAAAGTAGCTGCAAGGAACGAAATAATATAGATTTTTGTCGTAAAAATAGAAAACAGGAAAAGTAATAAATCTGTTAATCTACTCAACTTTTGAAAACTAGATTAGGATGTGAAGCTCTAATTCTCTCTAATTATTGTAGCTAATGATTTTCTTTATCAAATCAAACTTTTTATTTTTATTTTTCTTCCTAAGTACAAATGATGTTATTTTATCAAAACTTGATTTCTGTTTCACTTAAATCCCATTCCTCAAGTGTTCCATGTGACAATGCAAGCTCTGCTATTAGGACAAATAATAAAGGAATATTTTTAAACACAATTGCTAGTTCAGGTCTGGATTCAAAGAATTTTTTTCCTGGTATCACAATTCAAATGATAAACTTCAGTAACTTTAGAATATTAAATTATTTAAATTATTATTCTAGATAATATACACAGATGATTTCAAAGCCAAACACCAGCCTTCATCAAAAGTGTATTATCTAATTTGTGAAATCAAACCATGGAAGTCAAAGAATAGCAGAATTAAGGTTCCCTTTGCAATCTCAGCTTGGTTACTTTGGGTGTAACCCAAATTATGAGTGGATCATAATTCTGAATGATAGATCTGTGTGTTCATCCCATTGCTTCTTCTGTTCCTCTTTCAGCACTCAGCCTGGGCCAAGTTCTCATAACAAGCAAGTTGTATTTCATTTTCTTTTTGGTATTCATCATGTGATCCCAAGCATTCTCTTGCTCTCTCCTACCAGTTTCTGTACTGAATTCAGCATAATTATTTTTCTCTAGGTTTTCCTGTAGCTTTCAGCTCTCTGCTGTCTGTGAGTTTCACAAAAAATAATGGATTTATTTCTGCAGCGGCCCAAAAGATGAGACGTGGCATTAACTGGTCTCCACAGGTGAGGCACATGGCAGGCCAGAAATATTTGCTGGATTTGAGTGCCCAGTTTCTGCTAGTTAGAGTTTGACTTTGCCCAGCATGGAGACGTATTTTATGTGGTAGTTGACTGTGAATGCTCAGCACTTCTGCAGCTCAAAGACCCCTCAGAATCTAGCCAGGGACCCAGAAAGTGAAGCAGTACAATTTATAATAGTGAGAGAAGGAGCTGGTTGAAATTGCTTGCCTTGCTCTGCACAGGAGCTGAGCAGCAGAAATACAACCAGCTCTCAAGGACAGCAGCAAAACCATCCTCCTCTTCTGGTAAAGCCCCAGCGGCAGCTTTAGTGGGAGAAGCCATGAGCTGTGACCATCTCCTATTACCTTCCCCGATGGGATACCCGCAGTCCAGGTCATTCCTGGAGAATGGCCACGCTGCAGTGCATCATCACCCTTGTCTTTTTGTGCTATTATAAGACACCCACATCCCATGGGCAGCAGTTTCCCTTTGTTACATCCTCCCATCGATCATCAGCGCCGCCCGTTTTGTGCCCGGCAGGAGGGAGAAGGGATCGTGCTATTAAAGATAATGCCTATGCAAAAAAGGGATTGAATCAGGGCTGGAGAGGCAATTTGATTCTGGCACTTCCTCACATCTGATTGCAACTGCAAGATCCTTTTCACACAGTTTGAGGTGTGTAATTTCACATATTTGAGGGGGGGGAGGGAAAAAAGTAAACTGCCAGAATAGGCATTTCATTATGCAGGGTCACAGCAAGTCCCAGGACAGCCAGCAGGACTGGAGTCTGTGCTGGCCACTGAAAGCTCTGCTACCTCAGTCAATAGAGTGGCAATGTTAATCACCAGATACCAGTGTCCTTCTGGAAGCACTGAGGGGCTTGTTCCCCATAGGTCAGGCTGGACAATTGTTTGTGGATTTTGCAGGTATTTCAGGGCAGCAGGGGGTATGCAAAGACCTTAAACTGTGTTTTCCACTCCAAGTTCAGGAGGGAAGTTTGATGTACTGTTTTTCTACCTTTTCCACTTTTACTGTGCCAAAGGAGACTGGGACACTACTCCTAACCTCTTTGCCCAGCCACACAGTTTCCTTCTGGTTCCCTTTTGCTGGGGCAGTCCCAGCCTTCTTCCTCTGTCATCTTTAGTCCCTCAGATCTTCTAGTTTTAATGGTCTTTCTCAGCCATAATTCAAGGTTCCCTTCCTCACTGGCTCCCACACTGTCCTTCCTCACACACTACTGGCATTAAGCTCTGGCCTCCCCATGTCTATCTTCTGAAACAAACATCAGGCTGCCCTTAGACTTCCAGCCTGTTCCTCCATTTAGTTTCTTTATTTGCCCTTGTCTTCTCCCTGTTCCTCCCCCCACTTCCAACTCAGAGACCTATTTCCATGTTCTTCACCAAGGAGGTTGAAAGCATGGGTAACTCTGTCCTTCAGTGTACCCTGAAATAGATGGAAAAAGCTTGTAGTTACCCAGAACAGCAAGACAGTGTCAGATCTCTTTATCTCCAACCCCAAATACTGATGTTGTGGATGTACCTTCAGGGAATGACTGAGGTCTCAGAAGTCCATGGTTCTTGTGTGACCTGTAGAGATTGCAATAATTTCTTGGTGTAGATTTTGTAGAAATGTACAGAAGTTGTTAAGGATGTGTTTCAGGGATAACTCACATCTTAATGCCAAAATTCAGGTATGTTTTCCAAAGCGTTAAAGTTCTGAAAAAGGAGGGTTATTACATGGTTTTAACATGGAAAATGCAGGTATTTTTCCATGGTCTTGTTATTGGCAATAGGTGAAGTCTTTTGGCTGAAGTGTTCCAAAGAAGATTTTTCAGGTTTAGACAAGTGTCTGATGTGTCAGTGTTCAGCCTAGTCATCAGCACTGGGACCCTAAAATGGGAATAATTGAGTAATCTCAATAATAGCTGGTGTTTCCAGCAGTGCCTAGGAAACTCTTATGCATTGTGCCTAATTGCTCTCCTCAGGGAAGTGGTCACAGCACCAAGCCTGTCTCAGCTCAAGAAGCCTGAGCTCAGGCACATGGTGTCACTCTTGGGGTGTCCTGCTCAGGGCCAGGAGGTGGACTCAGTGATCTTGATGGGTCTCATCCAACTCAAAATACTCTATTGATTCCATGAGAATTCAGCTTGACATTGATCCAGTGTTATAATAATCTAAATCAACAGAAAAACAGGATGATGGGAACTGTGGAATAGCCATTATATCTGATAGGTAGGGGTATCATCCAAGGATGACAGATGATATTTATGCAAAAATGTTCATGATTAAGAATCATTTGTCTGCTTAAAAAAACCCTGAAATTATCTATTTAAACATTTTCAAGAGGAGTTTTAAACTTAGACTTACCTTTACAGATGCAAACTTCAACAGTCATCCCAGAGCTAGGAAAATCTATTGTCATGCCTGTAAATAGTATCTGCTGATGCTGTTTGTTTCCTGAATAAGTGGCTTGGTAAGAAAGAAAACCATACAGCTAATAATGGATTCTTCTCCAGTTTTAGTTTCAATCACACTATAGTCAATACTACTTAAAATTGAGGTGGAACCCTGGTTTACAGCTTGGAAGAGCTGCATTTTGTATCAACTGGGGATAAAAAAAGCCTTTCAATTGAACAAAGTTATTAAGATCATGAAGCTCAGCATACCAGCATTTCTCATCCTCACTCATTGAAACACTTACTTTAAGGTGTCTTTCAGGACAAACATCCTGAACGTATTTGAAGAATGTCACAAAATCCCAGCTCTTGACTCTGCATGCTGGGAGCATTTTGCATTGACATTCATCTATTTGCCTTAGAACACGAATGATCTTAGGGTTCACAGTCACAAATTATTGTAATCTTACAAACTTCTGTGCATCAGTTAGGCAGCAACAATGGTTCATGTGTATGGCCTTAGACAGTGGCAAATATAAGGATTTTTCCCACTCTGAAAGAGTGTTGCCTGAGATAATGTGCCTTGAAACTGGCTTGGGATCATGAACCTATGGGGCATCGCCAATTATTTTGACTTGGCTGATGTTAAGAGGCTTTTTAAACTGAGTTACTTTGTGAATCTCAGCCCTTTTCTCACTTGCAGTCTCGGGTACATGGTAGTCTCACAAATCTTTAAAACATTGTTCCAAAAGATAGGCTGCTTTATATAATAAATTAATGTGAGAACTTTGGAAAATCCTAAATAATTTCTCTGAAATTATGGGCGTCTTATCTACCTCTCTGTAGATGAAAAAATATCTGCTAATGACTTTGACCTTTTACTGACAGTTTTTTTTCTGTTGACTTGAATATTGTGGGAGTGGCAGCATAGTTAAAGTTGGAAATTCCCACCCATTTTTCCACCGTCTCTCCCTGTAGACCAGCAGATGTTCCTCATTAACTTTGAGCAGATAGATTTCTTGTTGATAACTCTGGTTATTTTTTTATTGCATGTAGGAAGCTGGGAAGTGCCTTGCTGTGAAGTGCCTTGGTTTTAAAACACATCTCCATGCCCCAGCAGTTCTCACTGAATTTTTGAAAAACACTGTCATTTGAAAGCACAATGATAAGTCTTGTTGGTTTGGGTCTTCAAGAGTATATTGAAGTACTAAAATTAGATGTAGAATATTAAGTAGATTCCTGATTAACCAAAACTCCATGTGTCTGAACCCCTCCTTGGTTTTATTAACCCTAAAAGCCCCTACAATCTCCCTTGCAAAATTATTTGAAATTTTAATGCTGGAGGACTTTGTAGAATAAAATTTCCTGGCTCATGTGTTCCTGCATCATATCAGGAGGGTGATATGTCTAGGTACCACTAGACAGTTTTGTTTGCTTGAAACAAGTCCTTCTCAGTGTATCTCTGATCCCACCTGTGACTGCATTTTTGGGCAATTTTCTTTGCAACAAAAATATTTCTTGACCAAAAATTTAATTTTGAAGGAGATAACTAAAAATGTTTTCCCCTGAAATTTTCCATAAGAAGACACATGTTTTGTAATAAAATTTAATGGTTTTTTCTGTCTCCATTAATGGTGAGCCACAATGAATTATCTGCTTGTAGATGAAAGGCTTCTGTCACACTTATTGCATTTATTTAACTTGGGTGTAGTTCATCTGTCTCATCTCCTACATGTAAAGAATCCTGATGGTTCTGGGTCTTCTGTATGTTATGGAGACACATAAACTATAAATGCTAATACATAAACTATAAATGCTAATACTTACCTCTAACTTCCTTCCAGAGCTGCATATTTTTACTGTACCAACAGAAATGCTATCAGCTCTTGGCAGTTTAAATTACATTCAGGCTAACAGAGTCAGGGTTCTGGCCAATTAATAAAATTACAGTATTGAAATGGCCAAAGAAAATATAATGTTTGGTGCCTAATTACTATCCAAGCCACTATAAATGAGAAATTATTGTGAATCCCCTATTAAAGTACAAAAATATTCACACAGAACGTGACACTCCATGGATATACCACGACAAGTGCTCAGTGTTACAGAGGATGAAGACATAACTTCTCCTGCATGTGCAAAATGAACATTGTGGGTGATTTGAGCCCATCTGTGACAAAGTGTGCATGTTCCTTCCCTGGACAAGGGACATGCCAACAACCAGTCAGCATCAGAGCAAAGTGACAGTCACATCTGACACGAGAGAGGGTTTTTTTAATGCAGAAGCAGCCGGTAGCCAAGTAGGGTTGTCTCAGAAAAAGCTTGGCGTGTGCCTCCTCAAATCAGCCTTGTCCTTGTCATGCCACATTCTCCTGCTTTGGCTATGTCTCTTTAGGTTTGATGCCCTCCATGCCCAGGGTTTCCAACTGGAGGCATCCCTGGCACCTGACAGAGGTGGCCACACTCTGCCCTGGTCCCCAGCTAGCTCAATATTGAGCATCAATAATAAAAAGCTGAAACAGGCCTAGTCCTAATATTTGGACTTAGTGGAATGCAGCTCAAATCTAGTGACATAAATTCACTTCATGTCTTTTGCTAGATAGGGGAAAACCTTCCTCAAGAAGCTCATAAATCCCTCACTTTCCCCCATGTTTCTTACCCCACCATAGGTCTCTGCCTTCTGAAACCTGTGAGAAAGCAATTTGCTGAAAGGCAAGTGTCTGTGGGGATGCAGGATCATTTAGTGCTGGTTACCACCTCGGGCGTTCTGGAAAGGCTCTGCTACACGAGGTGCATTTCAGAGATCTGACTCTGTGCTAAACGAGTCCTGCATCCCTGCCTCCTAGCTCTGGGAATGTTAGGCAGGTAATTAAGAAATCACACAGCACAGGTGTGCCAGGTGAAGTTTGGTAGCTTGCTTTTGATCTAAATTGAGATGCTCTGGGGATTTAACTTCTTAAACAAAAAGGGCATAAATAAATAATCAGGATTTTTTTTTTAAGGTTGGAACATGCAGGCTATAAAATTTTGTCTTGGATGTACACAAGTAGGCAATGCTAGAATATTGTTTAAGGCTAGAGCTTTGTTTTACATGGGGGTGTTGTTTTCATTAACTTGGTCTGATTAGTTTTTTCACTGGGAATTTCCCCACTGATATAAAAGCAACAGTGTTTGGTTTTTGGGAGCTAACTCAGGAATAAGCTATGAAAGTGTCTTTAAAATAGACCTCAAAAAACCAACAAACCAACCCAAAACCTAGAGTATTAATTATAACACAGGAGTGACTCAAAGCATTTCTTTTTAATATTCATAATTGAAAATGAGACAGCTTTAAAGTCTGTAATGAGTCCTTCAGTGTACCGCACTCTAGTTAGAGCATTATTTCATAGCTGGAAGCCAAGAAACAGGCTGACAATCAATTCTTAAATTATTCTAAGCCCACACAATAGCCTCTTGCCACAAAGTTTCGGCATGGTGCCTATTCTGCTACCATGTGGGTGGGTGAGATTGGGATAAACAAGAACACAACTGCCCACTTTTGATTTTTCATCTTGACTTAAGTTCAGTCTCACACAGATGGTTTCTGTAAGTTTGAAATGTTTCAATGCCTCTCTCTTCTTAGACAATTCCCCAATAAACATGAGACGAAAAGGAATGTAAAAAAAGGGTCTTGTATTTTTGAGTTTGAATCAAAAAATGAAGTACCAGGAAATAGAAGTATCACTCTGAATCATTTAGCCTGGCTCTTTGGTCTTCTGAAGTAGGAAAGCTTTCATATCCTTTCTCCAAACATATTGGGTGGCTATCTCTGATCTATCAGAGTGCCCTTAAATTACTTCATTTGATACCTTGGGGAAGAAAGATAGTGCAGGTGATGTCATAGGGCTCCTTCCAGCCCCACTGTGTGATGCTGGCTCCTCTCCTTTGGAGAGGGAACTTCAAGGGAGGGCACACAGGGTGTGGGTCTGGAGGGGGCTCATCCAAAGCAAGGGCAAGGGCAGGAGTAGCGCTCTTGCAACACTTCAAGCATGCTGTGGACAATTTGAAAATGTTAATATTATCCTTGCTTTTCAGTGAAGCAGCAGACCTTCAGTTCACGTTATGGTTTGAAAGCTCACTTTTTGGAGAGTTTGAGAGTGGATGTGGTTTACAGCCTGAAATACAGTACTGGGGGAAAGCTGACACAGTAGCATAGCGTGTAGTACACTGTTTTAGAGAAATGCCTGTATCTTGGACACAGGAATGCATGGAGGTGTTGGTCTGGAACTCTGAAACCAAAGTTGAATAAAGACACTGATTTTGCAAAGCCTGGATTCTGGTTTGGGTCAGATAAAGACAGAAACTGAAGTAGCAGAGACCTCCTCCAAAACCATTCTTGTTTTATTTGGTAATATTTGGACCTCTGCTTTAACACATTTCCAGGAGGATTAAAAAATATGTTAAGTTCTTTGCTGTGTAATATCCTGAGGGGATAATCCATCCCCATGCAATATTATGTTACAACTGGCTGATTTGTTTTCTGCTGAAATGTCCTCTACTGTCACCCATTAGGCTTTCCATAAGAACAAGCTTCTTCTCTCACTCTCACTCTCAGGAATTCTAGAGCGTTAACACACATTTCTTCCATCTCCCTTATTCCATCACTTCCTCCTCTTTTCAGCCTTTGTATAAAATCTGGAGGCCAAAAATCATTACATGCACTTCAAAACATTATTGTCTTCTGAAAGTTAAAAAAGGATTTTTCCCCCTAAATATTATTTAGAATGAATTTTTTTTTCCTTTACCAGCTGTGGTTCAGGGAAATTCTGCCCTTTCATGCAATTCTTTCCTTCAGTCAGCTGAGTACAGAATTTACCTTCATTCCTTTTCCGGTACCAATAATTCCCCTCCAATTACATGACCTGTAAATTAAGATGAAAGGGGACTGTATTCTCAACTAAAGACCTCAAATTTGGATTTCTTCCCAAATGGTGAATTCCTCTCACTGGGCTATTGGGTTTTGTCACTAGAACAAAGTCATTCTGGTGGTTTGACTTTGAGGAGACCTGGACTATTGCAGATAACACAGGAGCAGTGGGGGAATCTGAACTCTGAGTAAACTCAGCCTGTACTTCACTCCTGTCCAAGCACGAGTCCCTCCAATGCAGAGGACTGTGCATTTACCACCCTGCTTCTGGCCCCATGAGAGATTAGATAGACAGCAGTTCCCAGCTAGGAAGACAACACTTCTCCCAGAGGTGAAGAGCTGCTTTCTTTTAATGAGACTTCAAAAAAAATTTTATCTCCTATCTCAGTAATGATAAAAGAATCTGGTGAAACAACTTAGAGGACCTCAGCAAAACTAAGTTGGACGCACTGGATATGAATTTGACACATCTAAGAGTGATATGTTTGTTGCTGACTACTCCACTGTGACTCTTCCTATGACCCATGTTGGTGGGATTCAGGGTAGCCTGGGACGGGAGCTGCAGGGAGTAGCTGCACTCTGACAAGGGTCTCAACAACTGCAGTCTCAGTGATGAGCTACAACACTCCCAGGTATGCTAAAGCCTGGATGTGTGGACACAAAAGTTGTTTCCCACCGGAAAACCAATACAAATCCCTTATTTTTGCCTTCTAATGTCAAGGATGGTTGAGTGTTCTACTCTTCACAGGGAAGGTTAAAGCAGCCACTCAAAATGCACAAAGGTGATGCTTGTTGCAATTCACCCATTCATAAAAATGGGCAACCAGCAAGTTTAGCCTTGTAGTCCCTTCCAGGGTGAAATGCAGAGCACAGGCTCCTGAGAGTTCAGGGCTTGGGGTTGGGCATGGGAGACTCCCAAAAGCAACAGTCAAAGTGAATATGTGCTTTCAGCATGAAGCCCAGAGAGTGGACACAGATTCACCTTTGGGTTAGACTCATACTGAGATCCTTCACCCACCACCTCAGTCTGTTGCTGCATTGGCAGCATATTAATTGCCAGGGAAATTCCATTTCTTGTCCTGCTTAAACAGTGAGGGCTCACGTCCTGCCAAACACAGGGGGAACTCTCCTTGGTTTCAGTGGTCTCTCACATCAGTAATATGCTCAGCAGTTGGAGGGGATTAATGTCTCATATTTCAGATATCAAACTGAATCCCAAAGAACTTGTGCGACTTCATGTCTTCATTGCAGCTGTAGACCAAAGTACTCTTTCCCCACATGAAAATGCTGTTTCCAGGATTGCATAGGCTGGTTATGAGTTTAGAATTTATTTAGATGCCATATGTATAAATATATGAAATGAAGAGGCTGACAATAGGGTCTATAGCTCCTTAAAATTTGCACGAATATATGCATGCTACTCTTTGCAAAAATATTTGTGCAGTATGAAACATTAAAGAAAATTTAATTGCTTTAAAAATGCAGCAATTGATCTTTTGATGTTTTAGTGTGTAGTCGAGCTTTACTTTTAAGTAGGTACTATAACTTGTGTGCTCCTTTTATTTATTACTGTGGCAAATTTGCCACTTAATAGAACAAAAAACAAATAAACAAAATTAACAAACAAAAACACAACAAACATGTTGCTGACTTGTAGTCAGATCTCCCTCAGGTAAAAGACTTACTTTCTTCTTTTTTGAAAATGAAATCTTAATCTCTTTAGATCATGGAGGAAAATAGATCTGATATGTTTTCTGTAGGTAAAAGGACTTGCTTAATGTGCTTTGTTTATGCCAATGTTTTTACAGTAAGTAATAAAATTTATTAGGGCTATTATCCATTAAAGAATCTGTTTGACAATGGCTTTTTAATGAAGTATAAGCTTTTCTGGACACAGGTTAAGAAACGCACTACTACAATAACACAGGCTTTGTCAATAGGTCTCTGAAACATGGGAACATACATTGATGTCAATCCAGATATATGGCTATTGATTGTAATTGCAGACCAAGAATTATGTCTTCTATTTATGTGTTTCTACACCCTAATTTCCCTAATTCCTCCATGAAAACGTCTCTTTGTCCCCGTTTTTTCTGGGTTATGTGGACATGCTTGGAGTTGTAGCCAGGAGAACTCTCTTCCTATGGATGTCTTCCAGCGTCCACGGCTCAGCAGCCTGGCAGCACAGATTAGATTTGAAAGATCTAATACACAAGGCAGGTGAGGAGTTTAGAGATAAAAGCTTATACTTGGAATTACATGCAGAAAGAGCCTGAAAGCAGGTGCAGGCTCCTAAGGGGCTGCAGCAGAGCAGACCTTGGTAGCCCAGATGGGAGGAGCCAAGGGCACAGATAGCAGAGGTCACCTGTGAGAGGTCATGTCTTCATGTCCACTCTGTACTGGACAGAAAGAGAGCACAGGGCTCACCGTGTTTGTTGGGACATCCAGGTACCGCTGAGATTTCTGTAAGTTTCCAGTTTTGAAAACATGGACTGACAAAGGTGGGACAACTATCAGGAAAAGGCCAGTTGGTACTTGCTGCTAGATTGGATTGTTTCCCTGCCTTTGTAAGAGGGGATACCTTGCTGGTGCAGGGTACTACAGTCTCTGGGTACTGAACCAGACAGTGAAGAGAGACACAGCTCTGCTAAGTCTACTGTACCAAGAGCTGCAGGTAATCCTACATCCACTGTTGTCTTTGGGGCTTGTTTGCTGAGGAGATCCTTGCATGGATCATAAATGTCCCTACACACCCTCTCCTTGAACCAGACATCTGTTTTAGATGACCTCTAGGCATATTTACAAGAACTTTCAAAGATTCTGGAGCATAAGTAATGTGATTAAGGTATTATTCATTGGCTACCTTTTGTAATTCTTATATAACCTACAATAAACTAGTGGTCTAGATAGTCTAATGAAACAATAGAAAGTGACAATCAACAGCATCACATCCTGCAGCAGAACATTCCTTCCTGATATGGCAGGTTGGAAAAGCATTTTACAGCCCTTTCCACAGAGGATTGGGAGTGTGGCGAGGAGTTTTCTGCAGTTGTTAGGTGGAGTACTGCATCTTACAGAGAACTGTTAGAGATACATTTATATATATAAATTTTCAGCCTCTGGGTGTTTGTTAGATTAATGTCCTCTCCTTAGCACGAATGCATAGAGGGTAGACCATGTGATTATGCAGGTATGGTAATTATCCTTCAAAGAGTTGGAAGGCTTTGACGTAACCTCTGTGTCCCAAGTGTGCTGGTTCCAGCACTCGCTAGAGGGAAGAATAAGGACTTGAATCTACAAGCCTTTCCCATGTGACAATCTGATATTGTGCCTTATAAAATCTGGCAAAATTGTAAATGACAGTAACCTTTATAAGCACTAAAATGACTTAGCAGGGTTTGGGGTTTTTTTTCCTGATAAATAAATTCTCTGATGTGCTGCTCTAACATGCAGAGACATGCATGAACTATTGTAAGTACTGCAATTTATAAATGCTTCACAACAGGCCACAACAAGCTAGCATCAGCTTTTAAGTATTTTAAAATTATTTTTTACATGTCTTTACAGCATGTTATAATGCATCTTAAAATAAAGCAATTTCTCTGATGAATATTAATTATTATTTTCCAGCTGTATATAAAATGCAGTGACACTTGACTGGGAATGTGAGGGCTGAATCAGCCTCACACAAGTTCACCCAAAGAGAAAAGCCCATATTTCTGCATCACCATTCCAGAATTCATAAGCAGAGAGCAGACATTCAACATCCAACAATCCTGGATTCAGACCTTGTCCCAGCAATGCCACAGGAGAGAAATCTTCACCTCTTTCTCTGGCCCTGTGTCATTCTGCTCCTGGATGGATCCCTTGGATGATCCCTGGCCCTGGTCCATGCCTTGGTGTGTTGGGGGGCTGCTAATGGACCCTGTTACCAATTCCTGGGCTGCCCACCACATCAACCCTGCTGGGACTGGCACCACTGAGGAGGAATAGGACTGTGTTAGGTCCTGCTCAGCTCCACAGCCCCAAAACTGAAGAAGCCTCCAGATTTTATGATATTTTCTAGAAAGAATAGCAAGCATAGTGCTGAAGCACAGTCAGTAACATTGGATTTGTTTTCCAAGCTTTTTAAGGACATAGAGCTTCTTTCCCAAACACAAACAGCTCTCTTTCCCCCAGCCCCTCCCAGGTCTGTGCCTTCTTTGTGTACTTTTAGGTCTAGCTTGTATTACTAGGAGCTCTAAGGCTCATCAGATTTTGTTGTGTGATTTAAGTGGAATTTTGCCAAGAAGAAACGTTAGTTTCTAGTCATCAATAAGAACAGGTGTGGCAGGACACCTATGAATCTGTTGATCTGGGTTTTTATCCAATAAGGATATGCTTTTTAGTATGAGGTCATACCAAACCCAGACACTCTTTTTTTGTTTTCACAGAAATCTGTTCCAGCTGCCAGCAGACAAAGTCCAATCCCTTTGTACAGCAAAGGTGCTGTGAACTAATGTCAGTGTCAAGCCTCATTGTCTACATCCATGGAGAAAAATGTTAAGTTTTCAAGATCAATGAACATCATCTACTTTCATGATGCATTGTTCTCACTAACAGGGATGTACGGGAAGCACCTGAGAGTCAATCTGGAAACTTCTTTGGCCAGGACACAACAATATCTCTTGGTTGTTGATGCGTGGTCTGGCAGCTGTTGCTGCTAATCTGGTTATCAGGGCCTGCAGGTGTATCTGTATTTACACAACTGGCTTCTAAGGACCTACATTTATCAAGTCATGATTTATACTCTACAGATTGCTTGGGTTTTTAAATTTTTTTAAAATATTTTTTTATTGAACTTTGAGGATAAGAAAGAATGAGGGAAGCCTAGTCTTAGTTTCATGTAGGTTCAAGGTTTATTAAATTCCCCTGCATCAGTTTACATTCCTAGATGTTTCCCTGTCTGTGCTGAGATTAGTCAGCGAGGAGAGCTGGCAGCAGTGAGGTTTAGGTACCACTCACAGCTGGAGCTTAGTTCTTCTTGGGGCCTGTGCCACATGCTGCTGCTGGATGCTGACAGAGCATTTGGATGCTCCAGCCTATGAATTTGGATCTCCTGCCTTTGTGACCTGACATGGAATCTCCCCCCGGCGTTGCCCCACACCAGGAGCGGGTGCAGGGATGGTGCTGCCAGAATGAACATGCCCACTGCAGTGCCATCAGGGCACATCCAGAGAGATGAACTTCCTGGCTTTCGTTTCATGCTTTTCTCCCCTAGATCATAGGGAAGGCAAGGGTGGGTCTGGCAGACAGTGCCCTGGGCAATGGCTTACTTGAGGAGTCTGCAGGGTATACAAATGAATACACCTCTTTTGTTATACTGGGATAAGGAGTAATAAAGTTACTGCACTCCCTTTCAAGTGCCACTAAGTTTTCAGTAGCAAAGTGGCTCTCAGGACTGTATTTTTGATTTATCAGGCATAATTCTGTATGTTAGCCCCACTAATAATGAATTCTTTCTTCTGCCCCTGGAGCATCTTGCTTCGGCCCTAAGGGGAGATGTGAGGTTCTCATTCTGGCTAAACTTTCACCAATTTCATGAGGTACTTATGCACTCCACAGATCACTTGAGCTAATGACTGAAATTGTGTCTCTTGGAATGACAGTCATCCTATGATGAGTTACCTGTGTAATGTGAAATTTTGTCCAAAGACACTGCCTTTTTATTGATTGGTGTTTCTGTACAATATTTTGGTTTTGATGATAAATTCAATTACCCTGTCATGCTACCAAACGCTTCTTGGCAGGTGGCTGTCTTTCATGTAAAAGAGATAATTCATTTTATTTTAAGTGCCCTATAGACATTTTCATAAGAGAGCAGACTCACAGTCATGGTTTGCAGAGGAATAACACTAGAATTTTTCTAATTCTTACTAATCCTCTGAAGTTTCTTCTTTTACTTTCCCTCCTTGAATTTGTCACTGAAGACCCTGACACTTTGGTAATTGAGTAGAACATTAGTGGTGACTCTTCCAAAAATAAATGTTCATAAAAATGAACTAACAGGAGCCAAGCAACATCAAGGAGAAATATTGCAGTGGGTACTAGAATCCAACCCAATTCGTGACTCTGTTCTTCTTGGTATTCAGTTTAAATAAGAAATTCTGTCAGTAATTATTCACTTCCACAATATTCCAATTTTGCATTGCTGCATATTTTAGATGTAAAGAGAACTATTGATTATTTCACTGATGGAAAAAAACCTTTTAAGTTAACTTGCTTGTGGTTTCTGGTGAAGTTCCCAGGTCCAGCCCACTGGAGATCTCAGAACAACTTTGTGGCTGCTTATTTAGGAGGGAAACATGTCCTTCTTGATCTCAGTGAAAAAGGGAGCTGCCTGGAGCTTGATGCTTGTGGGGCACAACCCTCTGCATCAGACGGGACAGTTCTTGTGACCTGACTTGTTAGAGGAACTAACTCTGCTATTGCTTAGTTTTCTTTTTGATGATGGCCCTGATTAACCAGTTTTCTGCAGTGTGGAGAGGCAAAGGATCATTTAGGAAAGACAGGATTATTTAGGAAAGGCACTCTTCTCCAAATACCCATCTTTTGGGGACTACATTGATTTCTGTTTTATAACTGGTGAAGAGCAGAGGATGTGGGAGCCCTGCTGGGTTTTGTTTTGCAGTGCTGAGAGGTACTGGTGGAGGCTGGGTGATTATCTGCCTTGCAGGCTGCTGTGGTGTGTCACTTCATAACAGCCCTTCAGGGCACATCTACATGGGCAATACACTGGGGTGTTTCTGACCTGGGAAAAAACAATAATATGATAATGAACCATTTGGGATATGACTTTGCTAAAGACATTCATCCCTGAGCTGTGTCTCTTTTCCCTGACAATGATCACAGGAAAATGACTGTCACTTAGCAGAAACTTACTGTGAGCCAGAGGAGTAAAGCCATGCTGGACTTTATGTGGGCAGCTGTAATTCTCCTTGAATCCCTGGGTGTGGGGAATACCTGGAGCTGGACATCTCTGGGGGTCAATGAAGAGGTGATCTGGAAGACTACTGAGAGCTAAAGGAAGTGCAGCCACCGGGAAACAGGAGGTGCAGTATTTATTAGAACAAGACTGTCTTAACAGGAGCCTAAGTAGATATGAGTTTTTCAAACTTCTACTGATTCCTGTCAGTGTGTGCACAGCACATACTCTAAATTGTTGCAAAGCAGTTTTTGTACTGACTCATAATCCTCAATGTAAAGACAAATACAGACTGATCATTACATTCATTTATGTGTGGGACAGACTGCTATTCCCTAGCACCACTGAATGCCTGTAAAAAAATTAAATCACGTACTGACAAACGTACATAAAAACTCAAACTAATATTTTATTGTAGTGTTGAGCCCCATTTCCACAGCAGAGTTCCCTCTTTCAGCTGAAATGGGCCATTACAATAATACACTGCAAGCTCTACAGTATTTCAAGGGAAAATAAAGAGACATTATCATCATATTGTCCTTCACTAACAAAAGTTACCTCCACTGTTTAAATAATATCTTTGGTCTTTGGCTCCATGCATTATTTAATAATCTTGGAAACTTCAGTGACCTTTAAGCAATAGTAAACTGTGATTGCTTGACAAATAGGTCAATGTTTGTATAATAGTTGTGTCTTTGGAGGTACAAAAATATTCATCAGAATTCTTTGACTGACTTCCCCCACCCTTCCTTTTGCTGGCAGTTTTCCCGCAGCAGTGCCCTTTGTTAAACATTATTCCACTTCAAGGGTATTTGCAGGACTAGGAAGCAGGCAGTATATTATGGTCCTTGAAAACACAGGGTGGGGGAGGCTGTGTGTCTCTGGGACACCTTCCCACATGCACACACATATATGCCATGAGTAGCTGTTACTGTTGGTAGAAATTATGGGTTAAAAAAGTCAGGGAAAGGATTTGGTATCTAGTGTGTAAGCACCTTGGCGTAGACATGTTGGATTTATTCCTGGTTAACATGCACCCTGTTTTAGGGGGATGATAAACTGGTATTTGCTGTTTGAAGGGCATACTTGAAAGCAAGGAACTGAGTTTGAACTTCTGGTTTTATTGTTAACAGTGTTGGTTGCAGGGCCAGTTAAGCAAACACGTGGGCTCCTGCATGCTCCTTAGCAATACTTAGAGCGAAAGTTGTGTTGACACATTCTCTATTACTTAGGTTTGAATTAGGGTGATCATAAAAGTCAGAAGTGGCCTCAAACAAGAATATTGAAGCATGCAATAACTTTGCTCTGTGGCATTTTGTATGAAGGTGTCTGTAGTTTCACCATGGACTGCTGAATGTTGCATGCCTCAGGGATATCTATTTCACACTGGAAACTGTGCCCCAGCATAGCTGCATAAGAATAATGAAATAATGGTTTCACTTTAAAAAAACAGATCTTTTTTCTACTGCAGTACAAAATGCACACATGAATATAAACACAAACACACAAATATATATTATTAAAATATATAATGCTTTGAGGGATTAAAAACCTGGAAAACAGCTCCAAGTTTTTAAACACAGCATAGTCAATATTCTGCCTCTTTTAGCCTCTCTTATGGTGCAGAGTTATGTTTGTCAACATACACTCAAAAGTTTTTCCACACCACCTGCTTCTTAGAGAAGGAATCAGACACAGAGCATTTGCTATTTGCAAATGTCTTTAATTGCAGCTGATACCACACTTCAAATCTTATGTGCTTTTTGAGCACCAAATGAAAGGCTAAGAAGATGATTTTGATAAGTTTTCCAGAAATCCTCTAGAATATTTGGATTTCAAAGAGGGCTCTGGACCAGTCCATATGCATTATGATGACCATAATTTTGTGTTCATTTGCCTAGCAGCCATCTCTAGGTTAAGAGTTGAAACCCATTTTGTGCCTGGCTGGTGTGTGTTACGGTATATCTGAGGTCAAGGTCTGGTTTAACAATGAGGAAATCTTTCTAGCTTGGGGGAGGTTACATATGCACTTGGCATATTTGAACTGAAGCATCTTTATCTGTTGGCTTTTTTTTCAAAGGCGGAAGCTCTCTCAGCCCTTTCAACTCGGAGCGGGGTGGAAGGAGCCGTTGGCATTTTGGTGCCATCTTTGAGCTGCATCTCAAGGATAAATTCCTGCCCTCTGCTTGGCTTGCACCATTAGTAACTCTGCAACTGGGACACTCTCTGAAGTACTTCTGACTCAGTAGTTCTCCATTAATTAATTACTAATCCTCTCTCTGAGAATGCTGCCAGGTTACAACAGATACTGATAACTCCTAAGTATTTATTGCATTCAATAAATAGAGGCTTCAAAGAATGTACCTGGTAGTGAGGTGTGGGCTTTGTAATTATTTCCAGTGTTAAAGCTGTGAAAGGAAGTTGTAAGGGGTTTCTTATATTTTTTTCCATCCCTTGGACAATAATCAGTTTTAAAATATTTATCTTTATTTAATCTTTAACTTTTGGAAAAAAGTTTTATTGTGTGTTCTAGGTTTATGCTGTGGCTGGCAGCAAAGCAGAGCCACCTCTCAGCTCTCTGAAGATCTGAAATACTAAAAAAAAAGAAAAAGTAACTCAGGTAAGCACTCTATTGGAGTTGAGGTTGGGGTACATTAGAACGAGAAAATTAATCCCTGTATTTACTCATCACCAATGACTTCAAGCTGCAATTACATATATATTTATAAAATACACTATTCTAAATGTTTATTGAAGAATCAAACAGTATGAGAGAAAGGGTATAGACTTTTTGTTTTCTTTATCTCAAGGATTAAAGAATAACAAAATTTTCAGGAGAAGATCCCCAAAGATACAGACAGTCTTAGAAAACACAACCTTTCTTGTAAGAAAAAAGCAAAGAATGTACAAAGTCAGGTTTGTCAGGGAAAGGAGTTGTTTCTAAACTGTCAGAAATGTTCTCCTGAGTGTCACTTTTTATGATAATCTACAGTCACTGAGGATATCTACACTTACAAGAAAATAAGATAAAGTACATAATAAAGTAAAAATAAATGTTTTAATAATGGCTTATTGGAACAAAAGTGAAACTTAATAACAAAACATTTTTCATCTGCCTCCTCTCTGCTGTTCTGACCGTTAATGGTTTCTTTTGCTGTCTTTCCCCACTTTTCCTACTTTCATTCCTCTGCAGTTTCTACCATCTCTTTTCATTCTTTTTCCCTAATCTTCATCTAAAACTTCACTCATCCATGAAGTCTTGGGATTGCTCTTGTTCACCCCAGCCATGGGCCTTTTGCCCATGGCTGGTTTGTTTAACTCTGGGGCAATATTTCCAGTGTTAAAATGGTGAAGCTGTATGGAATTTGTTCATACACTCTCTTTCCAGTTCCTGTATATTCCAGAGGCCTTTCCAGGACTTCTTTTTCTCAGCACATCCTCTTGTTGTCCCATGTCCCCTGACCATGCATGTCCTGGCTGGCCACTTCTTTTTCATATTTTTTCTTTTTTACCTCTTTGCTCCTCCACCCCCTCATCCACAAATGCAAACTCTTATTTTTATATAAATCAGAAATATTGTGGTAAAATTTTCCTAAACCCAGCTTTAGACAATGTAACTTGTCTTTTGCATATTTCTGCTCCCTGTCTTTTCTGAATAAGATCAATTTTCCTATGATAACTTTAATTCTTGGGAGGAAATTCTTATCACCTCCTACAAAAAAAAAATCAATTATTAATTTTAACATCCCTTTTTTTCATGATGCTTGTAAAATAGAAATCAGGGCACTGGTGTACAGAGATTTTCTGACAGACATTTCCATTTTCTCTGGGTGCTTTCATCCTTACTTCTATGCAAATCATAAATGATGTATAGAAGAAGGTAAAACAATCTTTTAATGCAGTAGACACAGCAATTGCTGTAGTGGGATCCTGTTTAATGTATCTTCAATATTGCCTTATCATTATTTTTCTTAGTGAATCATAAAATCATAGAATGGTTTGGATTGGAAGAGACCTTAAAGATCATCTTTTTCCAAGTCCCCTGCCGTGGGCAGGGACACCTTCCACCAAAGCAGGTTGCTCCAAGCTCTGTCTGATCTGGCCTTGAACACTTCCAGGGATGGGGCAGCCACATCTTCCCTGAGTAACCTATTCCAGTGTCCCACCACCCTCACAGGGAAGAACTTCTTCCTTATATCTAAATCTAAATTTAACTTGATCAAATTTCTAGTGAAGAAAAGTAAAATTTTACACATTCACACAAGTCATATGGCACCTAAAACAACTGTAAAACAAGACTTCCCATATTTGCAACCAGTTGCACGAGCATCAAATGGGCACTGTATCAGCCCCATTAGTGGAAAAGTGTTTTCATTATAAGATAAATTGTCAGAAGACTTAGATAGAGTTTTATCAAATTAACTAACTTGGGAAAAGTGGGAGGATAGCTGGGAGAGTGTTTCAGGGGAGAGAATATGATGTCCTCCCTTCCAAGCTTCAAGTCCCAGCGTGTCCTGAAATCCACAAACCAGTTCTGCTCTGACACATGCAGTGACCTGGTGGAGAAACAGTGGTTTGTCAAAAGGAGCTGTTGATTCATCATGTTTAACACCAGTCTTTAGGATTCCAGGAAAATGGGTGCACAGTGAAATATCAGTTATAGCTTTTATGAGTAACATCTTTAATGTGAAAACCATTGCTTTTTAAATCCACTATGATTCATACTAATAAATGAGTATACCATAAGCCATTAGTATTTAGCATACAGGATGGCAGAGAACAGCTCAAAACCTACAGCAACTGAGCTGAAAGAGCTAATTGAAAAATCATAACAAAGCAATAAATGTTTAGTATGTGACGGATATGCATCAAGGCAATGAAACATTGGAAGCAGAGAATGACATTTTTCTGACCTATCTAATATAAGGAGTTGATCACAAGAAACAGTAATGTAAAGAAAATGCATTTTTTTTCTCATATCTGTATTACTGCAAATTGCTCTTCTGTGAAGGAAAATCAATTGTTGTTATGGCTATTGAGTGCTTTTTAATAACATGTGCTTTTATACATGGCTTTTTGGTAAGCGTTACTCTGAATTCAAACATCTTTGGAAATCTCTTATGTGGACTATCTTATAACTTAGATATGATTCAAGTTATGCTTGTAAAATCTCCACTTAAAAGGAATCTCCATGTGACAGGTAATTGGCTTCAGGCCTGTTTTTTTGTTATTGATTTAACTTAATGCCAATGTACACAGGTGTGTTGGCGGGTTGTTCAAGCTTCCAAGGCACCCACATTTGGCAGGACAATAAATTGTTGCATAATAAGATTATTTTCCCCCTTCAATCTTGAATCTTTTCAAGAGTTGTATTTTAAACCTTTGTAGGTATGTACGTGGGTGAGGGAAAAATACCCAACCATGTTACCATGAGGCATGTTCCAATTTATTGTTTGAGGTGCTCAAGGAAACAGCATCATGTAGATAAGATATCTGCAAATATATATATATGCCAGCTGAAGAAAAAAACCCCAAACCCCTTATATAAATTAGCTTGTTTCTTAATTTGTTTTTTCATGATGTGAAAAATTCTACATTGTTGTCAGATGAAATGGGTTATTTTAGAAAGAAATAGAGCACTGAAAATATCAGCTGTTCAACATGCTTTAAATGCAGACAGCAGATGCGATTTGCCCTTGCACACAGAAATATCTGCATCACAGACATTCACTGAGGCCTCATTTGAATACTTTGAGCAAAATCCTGGCTCTGTTGAAGCTGATGGGAATTTTGCCATTCATTTCAGTTGGGCTTCGGTTGCCTTCTCCAGTAATGAAATGCGTGGCAAGGAAGGTATCCTTGAGGAACACACAGGCTCCTAAGGAGAAAATGAAGAATGCCACAGCTGGTCACAGGTGATGCAAATTCTTGGGAGAGCAGTGACCTTGGAGGAAAAGAAAGGGAAGCACTGCTGAGAGGGCTTTTTGCAGAGAGGTGGGAGGAGATTTCATGAAAGGATGTGGAAGAGTGTTGCAAGTATAGCAGGTAGCATGATTGAACGTGTAAAATCGTGAGAAGAAAACACTTCTACTTTCACAAGCCTGAAGAATGAAGAATTAAGTGTTGTTTCCAAACTTTAGAAGAGTATGAATTGGGGGAAAAGCTTTGTGATGGCTCTTCTTTCACACAGATGTTTCTCTTGGGCTTAGTTCAAAAGGAAGGATTTGTTTAGCTTTCCAGATTTGTCCACTAATCTCTGTTTCAGAGGAAAGATATCTGTCCCTGCACAAGGAGAAGGCCACATCTGAGAAAGCCAACTCAGGACGGGAGTGAAGTGCTTCACGTGGATGATTCAGAGCAGCTGTGTTGCACTGGAGTAGGCATTCAGTCAATCCCTCTCCTGGGCCCAGAGCTGCTTTTTTTTTCATCCTTTTTGAAGGAATGTAATGCTGTCAGCAAGATAATACAACAGCAAAATCCTGGTGATGGCTTTGGAAGTAACATGGTTCCTTCATGTTTGTCCACACTGATTTCAAGCACCCATCCTCCATAGTCTGGGTTAGTTTAATAAAAGTGTATTGGGTACTGCTGGTAAATATGTAACAATAATACATTATTGCATATCTATTATATTTTATAATGCTAGAAGAGCCAATCCACTAACTTCTTGGCATAAGCTGCAATTACTCCAAAGGAGCATTTGCAAGCTCAATTTGTCAAATTGTCTCTGAGCTGCCTTAGCTTAAAAGTCACCAACCCCTTGGACAAGAAGTTGATTGAGTCTGTAGTGTGAAGCAGATGATACACATCCACTAAAAATCCTTATGAAATATTTATCAAAATCTCATTGCTCTGGATGCCCACTAGACACTATTTGGAAATTAAATAACTAATGTTTTTCTTCTCTTTAAATAACTGAATATTTCATTCCAAAGTATATGGTGACGGATTAAAACACAAAATCCAAACCTTGTCAACATAGAGCTTTGTTTTAATTTAAAGGAGAATACAAACTGCTCAGAAATACTGTCCCATTTCCTTTGCAAGTATTTCCATCTGAAAGATGCCAATCTGGAAACAAGATGCTGTGCATGTTTATGTGTGAAAGATGAGGAGGATGGAGGTTTGTTCCTCTCCAAGAGATGCAGAACAAAATCAGAGCCAGGTCACTGTTTTCAAATGGTTTATTAACCCTGATAAACACAGCTGGGAGAAGCAGCACCACAGATGGAAAAGGGTCCCAGATGCTGGGGTCACAGCACAGAGGCAGGTACTGCCATGTGTACTCTTGCAGACAGGGGGAAGCCCCCTCCCCTCCCCTCCCCTATGCTTTAAAACCAAACCAAACCAAACCAAACCCAACTAAACCAAACCAATTTACTTCAATGCACTCAAGAGAATGTTTGGCATATGCTACTGAGCAGCATTCTTGCTGTGTTTCACTTTTTATCAAATGGCACGCTCGTCCTCTGCCAAGAAAAATACTTGTTTCCAATACTAATCATGCTCCCTCACTACCCTCTAGTGTATATTCTTCCAGGACTGCTACCCATCCATGCAGCCATTTGAAAGATATTAAAATGATTATGAGGAAATCTCTCACCTATTGTGCTGGCAAGAGCTGGGATATGCTCCAGAGGCAATGCCTGCCATTCCCAGAGACAGGGCCTTACGTCTCTCTTTGTCCAGTGCCCCATCTAAAGGAAGAGACATCATTGCAGGGCCTCCATGGGGAGTCACAGGCAGGGCTCTGGTTTCAGGGGGAGATTGTCAAGGTACAAACTCTTGGAGAAATTAAAAATAAATTGATGAAAATAGGAGTCGGTAAATAGATCCCAGAGCCTCTTGTGACTGTAGGCTTAAAAGGAAAAAGGAAAATGTCATTGTAAAATACTTGAAGATGCTTGAAAGACAGCAGCTGGGAACTCAGAGAGAAGATTTCTCTCTTCTGCTGTTTATTTGGTGAGACTGACCCTCTGTACCCACACAGTCCCCAGCTCCTCCATTACAACTACAGAATGCATCCCTGGTCAAATCCTTTAGTTTCTTCAGATAAGGTTGAGACTCTTCTCATCAGCTTCTGGTGTTCCTGAAAGTATTAGCAAGTTGTTCCTTCACCTGAGAAATTGCCTTGGATTTCTCAAGAAGAAAAATGCCTGTTTTCTGATCACTGCCTGGAAATGAAATGTCCTAATTTGGTCCTGCATACTTCCAAGAATGAAATCCCTTCCATGAATCTCTAAAGATTTGAGTTTTTGGCCCCTTCCTACCAGAAGGCTGTTTGTGACTGCATCAGCAGGTGCCCTGAGACATCTCTGCAAACTGCTGCTGCTGAGCAGCAACAGAGAGCAGCCAGGAGCATCCTCACAGTGCTGCCATGTGCTCTGCAGGCCACAGCTAAACCACCGTCATTATGGCAAATTCTTCAGATGTTTGTACAGGAGAGGGTGGGAGTTGTGTCATTTATCTTTCAACATCTACAAAGTAGATGTCTGCAGTTGTGCTAATCACTCTGGGTTCCCTTTATAATCAAGGAAGAGCAATAAGTGCTTTTAAGGTGCAATTTGCCTGGCCCATTACAGACATTTACTTTGGGATGACAGGAATCACACCCAAGGTTCCTACATGTGCAGCTTGCTGAGGTTCTCACCGACTGTACCCTCAGCCTGGGGTGACTTGCTTGAATGCACACTTTATTTACAGTATGTGAAATATACACAGCTATTTTCCTGTGATTAATTGATTAATTAGATGAGAAACTCCCAGTGCCTGTTACAGACCCAGCTTTGAATACAGGTGATGTAGGCAGCTTCTGCAGAAGCAGAAACTTCTGGAGCAAGCAGTGGATCATCCTCTTTCCATGAGGTAGAAGAAACATCTTTGTTCACAGAGGATCGTTTTTCACAAAATGTGCAAGGATCAGTTACAGCAGCCACATCTTCCTGTTCCCCATCTCTCTCCTTCTCCACAGAGTGGGAGCAGAAGGGGTCATGAGCATGAAAGTTTGGATGATCCTCTTTTAGAGGAACACTTTAAATGCACACTTACATAGCCAGATGAACAAGAAAATACAGAAATGTCCTCAGGAGCCCCAAATGTTGCCTAGAAAAATATTGCAATGAATTATTACTATTATTTTTAATTTCAACTGCACCATGAAGGTTCACAATTTTTAATGTAGTAGTGTTAATAAAGTAATGAGAATTTAAAGATATGACTAGGGCAATATATATATAGAAGGGAGAAATAGATTTTATTATCCTGATTGATGTATTGGAAAAGCAGACAAGCTTTAGGCATGAGGTCTTTAGGTAAACAGTAACAGGGAGACTCTGACCTCAAAAGTAAGTTAATGGATAGCATAAACTCCACAGGGATTGGAGACAGTACACATTTCTAGGAGGTACTTGAATGGATATTTGTCATAGGAAGTTTTTAACAAGGACAAAAAATTGGTGTTGGTTCACTTTTTGGCTTTTAAAGTGGTGAGGTGAATTAGTTTTCCTGAATCTGGAAAATATTTTACATTTTGAAAGCGTTCCTGCCTGAAAGTAAAACACAAAATTGCAATAATTTTATGAGTCAGTAATGAATAAATGTAAGATTTTATTTGAAATCTATGGCATATTTCAGTGCATTTTTTATTACTGATGTTTTCCTACACATATATTAACATCTAAAAATCAAGACATTTTGAAGGTAAATGAAAAAATTATGTTAACAAATAATTAAAGCAAAACAAACAAAAAAAAAAAAAAAGAAAAAACAGATTTCTCCTGGAAAAAAAAATCAGTTTTAAAAATACCGTTTTTAAAGGAATGAAATAAAGCAACTCATATTCAGCTCTCATACCCACCTGGAGATCCAGTACACACACACACGTGCCACACACCCGACACTCATCTCTCTTTTTCTCCCACTCTGGCCCTTGTTTACAATCAGCTCCAGGTTTTTAACTGTGGGACAGTCTCCCTCTCAGGGCTGCTACAAATCCCTCATTTCCTTGCATACAGGTACACTTTGGTTTCACCAGGATTTTTATACTGCATGAGCTACTCCAAGGGACTGGGAAACCCAAACCCTTCCCCCTCTGTTATTAGGGATATCTGTTTTTCCTAAAGCCTAGACATTTGTTGCACAAACTTAGCCCAGTGGCTGTAATTATTACACCTTAGATATGTCAAAAGAATAAGTAGTATTTTTTGTTAAGCTTGATAATAAACATGCCTCCCTTTGCACGTATTTCTAATCACAGCTGGTGATAAAGAAAGTAAGTAGCTGGTCTTGACACCCCTTGAATCCTGCTGCTTCTTCACAAGAAGACCCTGAAGCATTGTGCATATACAAAAAGAAAACTAATTGCTAAGAGATTTTTTCAGTGAGTGTGAGCTTGATCCTGAATCCTGAATTCATCACACCTTCCAAAAGAGTTTTCAGAAGATTTAAAAGAATTTCTGCAAGATGCATGATGTGCCTGACCTTTTCCCGGCCCCTTTTTGCTTCCCCTCACACAAATAATTTTGCTATGAGTGTACATCTGCCAGAAGCAGCCACTGCTAAAAGAGGAATATTCCTTGAGAGAGGAGATGCAGGGACCTTGCAGCCTCTCCTCGCACTCCATCTCAGAGACATTTGCCATCAAGTTCTAATCTTCCCTGAGCAGATGTGGCAAAAGCTGCCCAGTTGTTTTGCTGGGAGAGGAGTTCAGCCAACACCAGGACTTTTGGGGACTCTTCCATCAGTAAGAGAAACTTAGGAAGAAAAAAAAAGTAGAATAATGAAAGTCTCTTTTAGAGAGGTATAAAATTTCAGCTGCACTCTCTGTTGCAGTAATGTTATTAAGACAAGGGCAGATATAGTTGAAAAAAAATGATGCTAACAATCACAATAGTTATTTTGAGAAGAAGTCTAAGAAATCCTGAAAAAGATAAAATAAATACATCCAACATCCATAACAAAGAACAGTATTCAAACCACTCATAATCAAATAGTGCCCCTGTCACACTCTCCTAGACGCTCTCTCCAGTTTGATATATATCTTCAGATGCATCTGAGAAAAATATGTTTTGAAGGATCTGATAAAAGGGAGACTGTTGCACAACTTTGGCTGTTGATACAGTCATAAAATATATATTTAAACACAGTTTTATATATACAAAGTGAACCTCACAGCCTACAGTATCTTATTGGAGCTCAGATGTAGTGCATGACACATTATATTTGTGGAAATAGGATCTATAACCTAATGAATTCTTGCATCAAAGAATAATGTCTCATAAATAAATCATTACAGCCTGTCACATCTATGGTTTCATACTATAGTGTATAAAATTATGTATTTTGAGATATGGAAGAATGTTTCAACAACAAAAAAAAATTATCCTGTGCTAATGCATGAGCTATTTTGGAGGTGTTATTGCCTTACTACTGTTCATTGCAGACTAATCCATAATATCAGATGAAAGACAGCATTTCTGTTTTCAAAAACTGGTGCAATTTGTGTGCAGCTTTTCTCTTTCAGTAATTAAGAAATCAAATAAGCCTGAGTGAAACTATTTAAGAGGTTCTAGATATAATTAGAACACCTCATTCTCTCATACCTAATTCCTAATTAAAGTAATTTGTCTTTTTGCCCTTGTTTTCAAGGGTGAAGAGCAAGTGGTGATGAATGCTTAAAATCAGGAAAAGTGAAAATTGCAGTGTGTTGATTTGCAGTGATTGAGGATGTTCCAGTTTTTAACAGCTACCTTTGAGTGAAATGGTAAATGAACCTCCAGCCTCTGTTTATGTTGCATATGCACTGTCTGGTGCTTGACAAAAGGTAGTATTTGTCATCTAAAATAGCCACCACCATCCAGGAAGTCTGAATACATAAAAACTGCCTTTTTTTTTTTTTTTTTTTTTTTTTTTTTTAAGAATAGCACATTTCAAGGAGGGAGGGGAAGAAGAAATAGAGGGATAAAAAGTCTGAAATTTGTTCCATACGGTGAAAATTGTCCTTTTAAAATTTTATTTGCAGCTGTGCCCAGATGCTGATGGATTTATCATATGAACCAGGGATTAGTAAATAATGTGTACCCTATAAAGAGCAAAACAAGTCCTTGCTCATCACTGCACTTAATTGCAGTGGTTATATCAAAGCCATATAAAATTTAATCATCAACCACAAGTAAGACTTTGCTTTACATGTGTGCTTGCTTCCCTGTTTTTCCACCTGTTTAAATGAAAGATTCTTGGAATATCACAATATGTAAATATTGTTTATGATGCAAAAATATGCTCTTTCATCTCCTCGCTGCTTTGATGTCGTGATATATAAAGCTTTTAGTGCCACCACCTACCTGACACACAAAGGTCTTATCTGATTCATAAACATGTGTGCCCAGTGCAAACAGCCTGTATCCAATAGAGGATTTTTCTTTTCCTTGTAATGTTTTTTCAAGAGGCAGAAAGAGAAAGAAAGTGTAAATGACAGAATCACTCAGGTGAAAAGAATATTTTAAGCATCAGGTAAAGATAAGGCTATTAGGATAGAATAAAAAGATGTAGGTCAAGACTGATCCTAAGAGGTTAGTTATATATATAGGTATCTTGTAAAATGTGTTTTAAAAGCTTAAACTTTTTTTATAAGAGTTTTGATCCAAGTGGGAAATAAGCAGCAAGATCAGATGACCTCCTAAGAAATACAAATATCTCTAATTAGCAAGAGAAAAAAGGGAGAGAAATGCAGGAAGTAAGGTCAAAGCTGGAAACAGGACAGATAAAGCGAGGAAGGACATAAGGTGTAGGCAACATTTAAAATCTGCAGTACATTGTTAGCAATTTTAAAGGAAAGGGTGCTTCTTATTTTATAATATACTGGTTAATATATGTTTTGTCCTGTAAATAGCTATATTTGTGCCAATCCATCTCTAATAACACACTGGATGGGAGCCTCAGTCTGTCAGAGCTTGCATTCCATGAGAGTGCTGTGTCCAGATGAAAATGTGGCAGACACTTTGGGAGAGGGATGTCTGCTGGCCAGCAAAGGTCCTCAGGGCTCTTTAGGGCAAACCCACTCTCCAGGTTCCCAGGGATCCAGAGGAATTTCCTTGCCTAACACGTGGAACAATCAGGACTCATGGCTCTGCACAGCTCCAGCTCTCTGCACTCTCTGAGAGCAGAATTTGGCTTTTAAATGTCAAATGAACTGCCACCACTGCAAGAGTTTCAATGTTTAATGTTGCTTCTTTATATTTTTTTTCTTCCTGTTAGTTTTGGGGTTTTTTTTCAAGTTTCCAAGAGCACCCTGGGAAATCCTTTCGTGCTCTTTATTTCCATCTAAGCCCTGGGTTGCTTTGAACAGCAGAGGTAATTGTACGGGTGAACTTCAGAGATTTGAAGGGATCAAACTTGAAAGCCTTTGACTGCAAGTGCAAGCTCCAACTGGAATCCTGTCAGGTGCTGCTGCTGCTGCTGCTCCAGGAATCCCTGCAGCAGGGACAGCCTCCATGTGCCTCTCCCCAGCACAGCCTCAGAGGGCAGCAGGAGCACAACAGCCTCATAACAGCACTACAAACCTATAAATTGATGCATAAGATTATGTGATTCGACTGAGGACATCTCTGGGATGCATTAGAAGAAACCATCCCTAAGTTTCTTTTTCAGTACACTCTGAAAGGCTTTCTCTGGGATCAGAGCAGAGCAGCCAAGGGGATTATGAGCTGCAGGTCCACATCTTTTTTTCAGGAGTTTATGTTCCTTTGACTAGAAAATCCTGGAGGATTCAATTAAAAGAAGGTATCAAGAAGTATATTTAATAGAGGTCTGTAGACAATTTCAGAAACCAATAGCATTTAAGAAAGTAGAATTTAAGAAAGTTAGTTGTTACAATGGACAAGTTTTGCAACAGGGTTGTGCATTTTTCAAATTTTGCATGACAGCCAAAATACTCCAGATGTGTTAACTTCCTCTGCCAGGTTTCCTGGATCTTCCCTTGGAGCACAGGTGAAGCTCCCTGTGTTTGAAGGCAGGGTTGGGTATGATCTGTTTCCATTTCCCACACCCTCCTCATGCTGTATCTGACTGTCATCACTGCTGCAATCCAGGAATACAGGAAACACACGGGAACATTGGGGCTGCTTGGATTTTTCGGATTTTGAATGCTTTTTTGCCACTTTGGGAATGAAGCAAGAAATTACAGTAATGAGATAATTATTTTTCCTCACTGGATTTCAAACAACTGCTGCTCAAAAAGAAATGAAAATTGCATTTATTTTCTCTTCAATTAAAGTATTTGTCTTGGCCAAGAAAACCTATCTCAGTAATCGCATACTGTGTCAACAGCATCTGTTTTCTTGTGACAATAGGTATCACAGTGGATAGACAAAGTTTATTTGAGATACCAAAAAGCCTGCTAGAAGCCTATTTTATTGTACTTTATTGCTTTATTCTACCACTAGGCTACTTGTTTACAGAATTATGTTTTAATTCAGTATTATTGGTTAATGTTGCCTCTCTTCCCACTGGAGGCTGTTTCAGCTTGTAAATTATGGTAACTTCTGGTAACTTCCCTGCAGGGAACACAAACCCAGAGAGATTCTAGTGATCTTTTTTGATCTGCCTTTTTTTTCCTCTTGACTGGTGGGTGAAAAGCTCTTCCCTGCTCAATTTGCTGAACCTCACCATGGTTCTTGATGGTCCTGGTCCTTCAGTTTATTCCTAAGAGGCAGAAGTGTAATGCAAACAACCCTAATTCAGACCAAATCCACATGAATTCTCCCACTTCCAGCCTTTTCATGGTGTGGATTATGGATCATTCTGACCTGAGCATTTCCTGTGCCAGAAAAGGAAAGCTCTGCAGGCTCAGAAATTCTTTTCTAGCCAGGACACCATGACACCTCTTCAGACTACTCACTTCTCCATGTATAATTACCCATATAATTATGGAATTAAGTCTCTTTTCAAAGCACATATTATTATTAGCAATAATTTGTACTACAGCAGTGCCTAGAGGTACACGAAAATACATATATATCTGAAGCTCACTTTCACATTCAGCTACAATTTGGCTCAGCCAGACATGCAAAGACTAGGAGAGAGGAGCAGAAATCACCAGTACAAGTGTGAAGCCAGGCTTTGAAAAGATAAAGGAAATTGCACAGGATCATGGAAGTTGATCTATGGAAGAACAGGAGTTTTACATGCACCTCCTGAACCTGTGATGAACCATCCATGGTATTCCCTGTCCTCCCCCACTGTCAATTGCTGTGTACAATAATGCTCCATTCCTGACCAAACATACAGCACACTGACCCATCATGTTGTGGGGGAGCACTACCACTTCAGAAATGTTCAGACATCTAAAGAACAGCAAAAAAAAAAAAAAAAAANTAAGAAAAAAAAAAAAAAAAAAAAAAAAAAAAAAGCCTCCATGCCCTTTCATCCTGCCAAGGTTAAAATGGTACCTTCTGTTTTGCATTTTTGCAATTCTAGCCATCTCAGCTAATGTCACTGCTAATGTCAACATGCCAAGATGCCTCAGTGCCCTCTGCACAGCCAGGACTGCTACTGCAAGGGAATTAATGTGCCCCAAACCTCAAAGGGATCAGCACTGTCAGGCACCTGTGAAGGACAAGGAATAATTTGTACCTTGCATTTGAGCCTTTCCTTGGCTTGCAAAAGGCTGCCTAACTGGAATGAGATGCACACTGTGAGCTCAACACTTCTTTCAAATTCCAAACATACTTCACTAACTCCACTTACTATGAAAATCATGATTTTTATCACTCAAGAGCATTAACAAATCAACAGAGAAGAATGTAAGAAAGTTCTGCTGCTGAGATCTTGGCCTTGTTCATAGGAAATTAAAATGAAACTATTCTAAGTGGAGCAGAGATGCTTAGCAATCCTTGTGTGCTGGTAAAGAAAATATGTTTTGTCATTTAGATCAAAAAAACTGTTCTGGTTGATGTTTGAGACACAACACTAATCTCTGCACCTCATTGTTGTGACCACTGGGTGCTAACATTATGAGTGGAAAATGGCAGGAATTCTGCACTATTAAATCTATATCTCAAGTATATCCAACTGTAATAAAACACACTGGTCTGCAGCAGGTGACTAAATTATGGACACACAAACAACATGGAGAAGAAAATTGAAACCTCATCCACAAGGTGTAAAGAAAGAACACCTGACCTGCAAACACAATGCTGAAATGATTACTTCATGATCGTCATTAAATTGCTTATTGTGGTGCCTGAGAGTGGCTCGATGCTTAAAACCACACCAAACCTCAAGCAAAAAATGAATAATTCAGATCAGCTGCTCTCCATGGCTGTGGACCCTTTTCCTTGTGAGTCACTGGAGAAAAGGAGTGAGGCTTTCATGCTGGCTGTACACAGACAACAGTGAATGTAGTTCTTGCATTTTTGCTGATTTGAAGATGATGGGGTCACCAAAAACCCATTTATTTTTGTGTTAGATTAATGATCTGAGGTTGCCCTGCCATTGGATGGTTTGAGGATTCTCAGAGATGTGAACCAACTCTCTTGAAAATTGCAGTATTGTTTTAACTGCTCACCTTACTGGGAGAGCAGTGGAAGATGTGTTTTCAGAAGACATACATGTACACTTCATTTCTGTTCCCATTTTTCAACACTGCAGACAAGTTTATGATAACTGTAGTTGGGCATCATGAGGGGAAGATCCTTGGTTGTTGCACTCAGCACAAGTGACTGGTCAGACCTGGTCGATGCCAGTCCTGAGGAGTGTCTATTTTTCCACACAGAGAATGCATAATTTTCAAGAGGGTAATTTATTATGGCCTATAAAGTGGATATAATTTCTAACCCTCTTTGCTGACTCTCTCTGCCCAAGAATGTCAGAGGAAAAGTGGGTGTTAGTTTCACTGCTAGGGCAGCGTTGGCTCTTTGGAAAATTTTGCTGTGTGAGATCACTTTGGTTCCCTTTAATGCTCCTTGTTTGTTTTGTAAGGTATTTAGAAAGCCTTGGCAGGTAGGCTGCATATAAATAAAACATGGTCTTTTATAACTATTTGGAGTAGGAGCAATTAGTTGGTGACTGAGTATTCTTAGGGAATCAATTTATCTCTTTGAAACTCTTCACTTAGGTGTTACTGCATTTAACCTGCAACTCTCTGCCAGCTTTATGGCACCACAGGAGCTTCCCAGGGTGTGTTATCTCTGTGGTGATGGGGTCGTGCTGGATAATGCCTCAGGTGCACTTGCAGCTTGTGGCAGCCACTTTCCTGGAGCTGCAGTGAGCCAGCCAGAAACACGGCTTTTACTGAGATCAATAAATCATGTCAGCCTCCTAAATGCAGTTTTCAAGAGGGTGAAATCACAGTTTGTGCTCTGGATATTTATCTAGCTCTTTCTGATGCTTTCCCAAAGCCTTTCCTTGAAGGGGAGTAGAAGGTGGCAAATGATTTTTTTGCCATAATTACATCTAATTTACTGCTAAGGGGGCTTTGGACTTATGTCAGGTATAGTCCTGCACTAGTCAAAATTAGTTAAACTGAGCCTGACCTCAGTGACATGAATATAAATTAGAGAAGAAGTGCTGTTTTTGAGAGCTGGCTCTGACACGTGCCATGGGTGTGCTGCAGACTGGAAGGAGTTAAACCAAACTTGTCATGCTTGCAGAAGAGTGTGAGCTCTCATTACCTCAGAGCAGCCAGGCCCTGTGGCAGGCTGGTGATTTCCTATCCTGAAGCCTGGGTTAGACAAGCACAACCAAGTGGTGGAGGCAGGAAGGGGATGCTGACACCCAGGCTGCTCTCTTGGCCCCGTGTATGGACAAATGCACTGGAGGGGATGAGGGCTCCCGAGTCCATTCCTGGAGCTGACGGTGCCCAGCTCATCTTGACCAGCAGGATGGTCACCTCTTTGTGCCCCTGTGTGACTGAACAGAAGCTGTGAGCTCTGAATGCCCCCTCTGTGCTCTGCAGTGGCAGTGTGGCCTCTGCTGTCCCCCAGGCTGGGCTGAAAGGTCTGAAGTTTGCAGAGAAACATGCTGCGTCAGGCACAGCCGGGCTGGCCCCACATAAAGTCAATACTTGGATGAAAACAAATAAAATCTTGGAGTACGAGGCAGAGGCTAAAGAATGCCTTCACCTCTTTCCTTCAAGCAACTATTTTGTTAACTTGAAAGACTGCACAGGCGATCTTACTCCATTCTTTCTCTACAGGTCAAATACTTGTCATAGGAGACACCCTAGTTAATATTAAACTAAAAATTAATAGATTAGATAACTATTACATGCTTTTAGTGCCAATTAATTTAATAGCTGGTTTCTTTTTTTTTTTTTTTTAACAAGGTAGGAGAATATAGAAGCATGGTTTACTGTGCCTGTGTGAGCTCTCAGATAGGTCTTTTGTGATACAATTACCAGCAATTGATTGGGCTGACACATGTAATCCCCTCTGGATCGCCCAGTGATATGATGTCAGTAAGAAGTCCTTCAAACAGGGCTATTAAAAAGCACATTAAACAGGTCCTTATTGTAAGCTTTATGCTAGCTTATGCTAGAATAACAGTGATATGGTGGTATTTGTTTGAAAAAGAAAGGATTATATGGTCTTTGTAAAATGAGGAATTTAGTATTGGGGAGGGGCAGTGGGATGGTGATTTATTTTTTGTTTATGTTTCTCTGAATCCTTTGATATGTCAACTTCTGTCACTAACCACTAGGCCACTTGCAATTTCTTGTATCAACGAAGATGAAATACATACTGCCTCAAATAATTTATGTCAAACATTGAAGGGCATAGATGGCAGTGCATATTGTGAGATTATAATGAGAATTGAATTGGGGTCTTCAGAAATCCATCAGTAATTCATTGTTAAAGAGCAGTCATGAATCATTCTAGCCTTTAATTGTCATGTGGATGCACTTGGCTTTCAGCTAGTGCAGGAAACAAATCGTGAAAATAGAGTGATACCTCAGAAGAGGGGTTTCACCATGACACTTGGTACTTATTAATATTGCTCCAAGAATGCCATGTCCTCTCTTGGGTCAGATTCTGGTGTGGAATTGTGAGGGGTGCTTGAAAAAACAGGATAAGAATCAGTAAGGTTTGTTTTACTTACAATAAAGAACACCAGAAGACTTTACAGCATGATTTAAGTGTCAGCTCTGAAATGAAATGAAGCATTCTGGAGATTTGTTTGTAATGCACCAACCTCCTCATCATTTCTCTTCGCTCTGCTCTCTTTTATCTCACAGTGCCAAGGTACTCTGAAATTGTTAAGCAATTTCTGTGTAGGTGTTACACAGACATGCTTTGTAAGCTCGTGCTGCTTCACACAGAGAGAAATTTCACTGTTAGTCTGTATCTAAGATGTAGAATATGTTTAGAAAACCAAAGCTACCAGCAAGATGATATAAATTATTTGCAGGGTCTGGTTTTCCTTCTGCTTTAATATCATGTAATCAAAGGACAGATTACTCAAAATTACTCATCTTGAGTGCTTCAGTGTAGTCATCACAGCACTCCTCTGTGACTACTTCACAATTTCTCATAATGCAAGAATTAGGGGGAATGCAGTGAAACTATGAAGAAGTAAGCTTAGGCTATACAAATAGAAGGGTTTTTTTTTTAGGAAGCATGATTAAATTTTAATACACCTTGACAGTGGAAGCCAAAAGTATAAATTGTAAGACAATTTAATACATTTGTGAGGAATAATTGCTCTGGTGACTATTAAGCCATTTCAAGGAGCCCATAACTCAGAATGACTAGGAGGATGAATTATGCCGAGGAAGAACTCTGTATTTGATCTGTCCATACAATATTTACCAGCTGACCACCATCAGAGACAGGATACTGGGCTAGATTTGTTTAATACTGTATGGTTATTCTTATGTTCCATGTGATACTACAGAAAACTCATAAAGATTTGTTATTGTGAATAGTGAAGTCTGTCTTTCTACTACTAATAAAGTAGTAGTGCGCTATTACTGCTAATAAAAATACCACATCACTCTGTAATGCTTAGTGTGTTACATAACATTATGTATGAAATGCTTTAGGTTCACTGTGTTCTTGCGCTCCTTTGCTCTGACTCATACAAAGTTCAATCTCTTCCCTAAATCCAAAAACTGAAACCCAAGAACATTGCACTGCTACTGCCTAAGATGCAACTGATTGAAAGCAGCAGCCACCTGAAGTTCCACACCTGGGAATATCAAAAGCACTCTGGAGTTAATAATGACACCCAGCAAGACACTTTATTTACACATGGTCCTAAGCCCACCCTCACAGCAAAGCTGCCTCTGGAAGACAATGCTCTGAACATGCCCACTTCCTGGAGAGTCATGCAGGGCACACCCACCTAAAGGAAGAAGGAGCACTGACCTTATTCAAAACCTCAGGGGTTCAGAGGCTCACTTAGGGCATGAGAAAATACAAAGTGCAAATTTCACTTTTAAGGCACAAGTCCCTGCAGAGTTGTAAAGGTGATGAGTTGAAACAGGAAACAGAAATGGTGTTTGGGAGGAGACTCAGGGGGTCTCTCATCCAGCCTCCCATGAGAAGTGGGACTGTTGCCAGCTGGGAATGAGTTCAACCATGAATTTAACAGTCTTGAAGCCGCCAAGGACAGAATTTTCATAACCTCTCCAAGCACCTGTTCCCGTGCTGCACCTCCCCTCAAGTGCACAATTTCCATAATGTCTGACTGGAACATGCCAAGCTCCAGCCTGTGTCCATTGTTCCTTGGCAGGTTGTCTAGCACCATTGAGAGGAGTTTGGCTCTGTCATTTTTGTAATTACCTGTCAAGTAGATGTCAACTGCTATTACACTGCCCCTTATCCTCTTTGCCAGACTAAACAAACTCCTTTGGCCTCTCCCTCTGAGTCACGTTGTCTTGGCCCTTGACCATGTTGTCAGCCCTCTGCTTGGCTTTCTCCAGGTTTCCCACCTCTCTTGTGCAGTGTCCCTGTGCTCGTGCTTCCACAGCAGTGTGTGTACAGGGTGCTGCCCAGGGCATGGCTGGGGAGTACTGTGTGCTCTTTGCACTGGTCTGTGCCATGCAAGAGCAACTCATAACTGTTAACTGAGAGCACTGTGTTTACCAGAGACTAAAATCGCAAAAAATTAGGGCTTGGGAAAGCATCTGTCTAAATCCAAAAGGAAACTGCCCAGGATGCAATATTTAAGAGTGATGACACTGGTGATGATAAAGCTGACTTTTCCTGCCATTGGTAAAATATGTTGCTGTAGCTCATAGTGCTGAGGAGTCACCTTTGCTATCACAGCCTTTATGTTCATAATATTTTATGATTCTACTCTTTAAAACACTTACCTTTTGGCAGGGTACCTAAGCTACACAAGTAGCTGTTATTCCAAGACCTGACACATTTGCTGACTGAGCCAACAGTTGCACGACACTGATGAAGTACAAAAAGGCAAAATAAGCACCTGTGGACTCTGCTCTGTTTCGGTCTTGGCAAATCAATGCATCAGGATCCTTCACTGGCACTTGTAGGTGGTGTTACAAAGCTGTTCTCATGCCATTGTACTGAAACAGCTTGTGAAGATTTACTCACTGATGTGTTAGGGTTGGCTTTTGAAGATGTGCTATTTGTAGCAGAAACTGACTGGAGTTTTTCTGCGATTAACAGATCAGAGTAGGCACTCACTATCCTGTAGCTATTTGTAGTGACAGTAGTCTACAAAAAGCTACTCTGGGTCACAGAATCATTGAATAGTAGAATTGTTTAGGATAGAAAAGTCCTCTAAGATCATTGAGTCCAGCCATTTATGCAGCACTGCTGACTCCACCTCTAAACCATGTCCCTAAGTGCCACATCTACACATCTTGTAAATATCTCCAGGGGTGGTGACTCCACCACTTCCCAGGGCAACTTGTTCCAATGCCTGACCACCCTTTCAGTGGAGAAATACTTCCTAATTTCCTATCTAAACCTCCCCCAGTGCAATTTGAAATAATTTTCTCTTGTTCTTATTACTTTGAAGAAGAAACCAACCCCCATCTTGCTACACCCTTCTTTCAGGTGGTTGTAGAGTGTGATAAGGTCCCCCTCAAGGCTCCTCTTCTCGGGGGTAAACACTCCAGGTTCCCTCAGCTGCTCCTCATATGACTTGTTATACACCAATTAGTACCTTCACCATTCTTATATCTGCTTCACAGGCATGATAATTTATTGTATTCTAATGTAATAAAGTCCTTGTCGAAGAACAATTCCTGCTACATAAATAGGCTGAATGGAGTGGTGAAGATGTTCCTCATACCTTTTACTGCTCCTCTGTGTTCCCAGCCTGTCCAGTTCTCTGTAGCAAAAGGTGTAGCTGACCTTTCTGGGAGCACAAGGGACACCTGTGTGCCCATGTTGCCAGAGTGGCCATGCCACCACAGGGTGGCAAAAAGCAGCTAAAAGTCAGATTTTCAGGAGGTCGAGATGATGGCTGAAATGCCTGCTGAGAGTTAGTCATCATCGCTCTTCTTTCAAAGACCTGAGGGTCTGATAGCAAAAGTGAGAGAGGAGCATCTTTTACAAATGGAAAGCCAGTTCTGTCATCAGCAGATCCCCAAACTGCAGCTGGCACAGACAGAAATAAAATTGTGTCCCTTGCCAAAGCCCCGTGGCATTGAATGCTGAGTTGTCCCGTGCTGCCTCTGTGTGATTCCCACTGGAATTATTCATCTGCATCCCAGAGCAGGCAGAGAGCTGAAGGGATGCACTGAGCTGCCTCACCTCCCACTGAAGCCCATGGGAGCTGGGGCTGAGTTCAGCTCCTCCCAAGCTCAGAAAGGGGCAAAGCATCTTTCATGCCAGCCCTATTCACTGAGGCAGACTGTGCAGGCCCACATGGAAGAAAGGGTGCTCAGAGTGAGACAATTTATCTCTGTGATTTAATGCAGACTGGGGAAAACAACAACAACCAAAAAAGGAAAACACTTAAAACAGAGAACCGGAAATTGCTTATAGGCAGCACGGGAGTAATTCAGGTGCCAAAATATAAGCACAGAACATCATTTTCAGTGCCTGAGGCCACCTGAGACATCCACACAGCACTGGCAGATCTGACACCTGATCTATGAACGACCTGCTCCCTTCTGGAGCAGCAGCTGGGGGCCAGATGCGACACCCTAAGGCATCAAAAATGGCACTAGACACATATGTTTCGGCAGCTGAATCCCACCCTGTGCTTCCAGACTTCTGATGAATAAACCTCTTTTTCATTGTCTCGGACTCAAATCCCAGGTTCTCGAGGTGCTTTCCCTAGGGCTCAGCGGTGTGTGGTAGAGGTAAATTTCATTGGGTTAGCTTGGATAGAGTTGTTACAGCCTTTTGTTTTGTATTTTTAAAATTGCTTTTAGGCTATAAAATCATGAAGCGGTTTCTGCTTTCATAGGCTCTGCGCATAATTCAGGTGAGACCAAAGGTTTTTTCTCACCACAAGATGTTGATGTGATTACTCCAAATCCCATCTCCTTTGAATACCTATTCTTTCACTGCTCCCCATTAGGGGCCTGTTGTCAAATAGCCAGACTTATCCTGAATGGTATTGGAGTAGATAACCCTGCTGTAGTTGTTTTCTTAGATAGTTAAACAGAAGCTTAGACATCGTAGGAATATTCTGTTTTTAAATTGAAGTGCACAGATCTTAATATTCCTTTGCATTTTTCCAGGATATCTGGTGAGCAAAAGATTTGGCAGCTGCTTACATCACGTTGGGGGTAAAGAAGAGGAGGAACTGAATTACTTGTATGTGTCAGCCTGATGTGTCAGGAGGGAAATATTGCTCCTGTTCAGATTATGTGGTAATTTTTAATGGAAATGTTTTAAAGAATCCACCAGACAAGGAAAGTTTTTCAGGAAAGGCATATTTTCACAGCATACCTCTGAATGTGGAGGTTCTGGCTGTCTTCCAATGCAATTGCACAGTGCTGACAGCTCCTGAAAATAATGCAGGTTTTGGGGGTGAGACAGGGGCTAAAATATTTGCATTTTTCCTACTCTGATACATTAACATATATGTAGACAGATAGAAAGTTATACTATTAACGTTTTTTAACCCTCCTGGGACACTTCCTTTAATGATAACTGAAATAAAATCTGAGTGGGGCTAACTTGTAACATGGTGTTGGTTGTTATACCAGGCTTTGTCCTTGTCTCAGCATTTACAAAGAAGGTCAGGAAGATGAGCTGGGACTGGAGAAACAGGAAGGGAACAGGGATGGGAGAAGAATTTGAGAAGAACTTTTAAGGTTCAAAGGTTAGGTCTCAGCTGCCTGCCAGTCACAGATGTGGAGATGTGGCTACATTGGCAGCAGGCTGTGTTGCATTGCAGGAAAAGACTAATTAACAGTCCTGAGTTTTGGAATCTAATTTTCAGTAAATGTGAACAGCAGTCATAGAGTGTGAGAGACACAAAATATGTACAGTGTCCTCACTGTCCACTTTCCCCTGCATTGTATTTCTGATGAGCACAGTCTGAATGTGGGTCATGCATGGGGTTAAATCTCAAGGTTGTTGCATGTGAAATCCCTGTTATAGCTGCTAATACCTGCTGTTGAGAGGCTTCAGAGAGAGCAGACAACTGACAGTGAGCAAGCATTTAATACGTTGTCAAAAGTATTTCCAAGCAGTTCTAGAAAGCTTTCTGCTAACTTACTGAACTTAGGATAATAGAAAGCAGTGAATGTATTGACACCCTTTCAAAATGATTTTATGTTGCTATATTCTTTAGTATGTATTTCCACCAGAGTTGAGGTTGTTCACACACCTCACTAGCTTTCTCCAGAGCCTAAGGAAAATAAAATCTAGATGCCTCCAAGCTTCCTCAAGGAAGTCACAGTTCAGGAGCTCTTGTATCCAGCTGCAGTTGCAGCTGCTGAACTCACAGCTGATAAACCCTTGGTTTTGAGTGAAACAGGGAAAGATGTGAAGATGGAGTTGGCACTCAGACACGGCCCTCACATGTCCAACTGCTTTGCTACTTAGGCACCAAACTGAAGGACTGCTTCCAACTCCTCTTTTTAACCATTTATCTGAATCCTTTGAGGGTTCAGCTCTCAAGGCAGGCAATGTATGGTTGCTTGTCCTCACTGAGCAGTATTACAGAGAGAATTTCAGCACAAGTTCCCTTTGGACCAAACTCCTACCTCTGGTAGGTCTAATGAAGACAAGCTGCACTTTCATGACTGCTTTAAGTAAAACTCTGTGCAGGCAGCTGCTGAAAGATGCAGTTCTGTCTTTTCCTTTCTCCAAATATAAATTCCTGCTGCCTCCTTTGTGCCCATACTCATGCAAACCCCAATGAGGGTTGAAAATTGCCCTGCTTCCCAATTGATTTTAGGGAACCCATCCATCTCATTGCTTGCATGAATGGATGATGGTCCTGGCTCTGGGGCAGCACTCAGCAGGAGAGAGATGAGAGGGGACAGAGGGAAGGAAGGAAGGAAGGAAGGAAGGAGGGAAACACGGATAGAACGCACACCTGG
>VXAC01003559.1:241561-439977 GCA_013399225.1 Rhipidura dahli | reverse complement strand
GGAAGGAAGGAAGGAAGGAAGGAAGGAAGGAAGGAAGGAAGGAAGGACCATGACACACACACTTATCCCGTGCACTTGCTGGCACTGTGTCTGGTACAGCACTGCCAACATTTTGCACTCAGAAGAGGGAGGGTGGAAATAATCAGGCTGTCAGTTCTGTGTTCAACCTCACGTCTTCATTTTATCCTTTCTGGTGCCATTCCAGTCCCTGTTGGTGGCTAGGGAACACAAGAGATCTAGATGGAATCACCTGTTCAGGACTGGCATTGGAAACTGGAGCCTAAACTGAAAAAAGCTGCCGCTTACCCTCTAAGGCCTCACATTTACCCATTATCTGTAGTGCTATTTTGGGGTTGCTGGAAACCTGGGCTACCCCACAGAGCAGCTATGATACTTTTACAGCTTCTCAATTACTGAAACTTTTCTTTTTACCAGACCTATTAGTAGGCTGGAGCTTCAGTGGTTTTAATTGCTTGACCTTTTGGCACATTATCTGTAGATGTGATCTTTACAATCACACAGGAAGGCAATTTCAGCTCCATGAATATTCTGAATACTCTGCTTTATTCTCTCTTCATTAAGATTTGACATACTCCTGATTGATTCCCATATAACCAAAAGAATATTAAACTCATTCTAACTGCAAAGTTTTAGGTGTGGGTTGCTGGAAAAGTTGGTGTTTTTTTTTTTTTTTGGGTTTTTTTTGGGTTTTTTTTTTTTTTTTTTTTTTGTTATTCTTTAGTGATGCCTTGTGTACACTCCCTATCTAAGGGGATGTTCTGATGTTCTGTCTGCAAACTGTCTTGTTAACAGCAGATCTATTAATAGCAGATCTAATAAGCACAGAGAGAGCTGGTTCAGAGCATGTGTCACTTTGGGATCAGCCACTGAGCAGAGTGGTGCAAACTGGCTTTTCCTCCTAAGATGATGAGTGCCTTAACAGCAGCCAGGAGTGCCATTGTCACACCATCCATCAACTGCCTTCCATCCCTCTTAGCTGAACCCATGAATTAAGCAACTGTGGTTAAAAAGCAATAAAATTAAAAGTTGTAATGGGGAGACATTGACAAAAGGGTTACAATGAGCTGGCCATATATCTTTTAACTAGCTAAATATAACCATAGGTTTCCATAAGTTCAAAGAGTGGTGGCCTGGAGATGAATACAACTGTTCCAACTGAGTTCTGGGCTAGGAGCCAGAAGTTTGTTAAAACACCTTAGAACATGCTTATTCCCTCTTAGAACATTTTTTGGTACTTGCTCTATTAGTATGGATTTTATTTCCCCACCAAACGAGTTCTCTGCCTTTGAACCATAAACAATAATGGCACATCTGTCTCTAGGCTGCTGTACTTTGAAAACCAATGCTGAGGACACGGAGGGGTAGATTTTCAAAGCGTTGTGTGGGAGTTTGTACCAGGAGTCTAGCCAAATATTTTTCACTCATACTCATCCCTGAGCCTAACCTTTCCTCACTCGTTAGAATGGCTCTGTTTTCTCTGCCCACATGGGGACATTTCAGACAGCTTTTACCTCCAGGGACAGAGCTTCAGCTGGTCAGAAAAGCCTATAAATAGGGTTTTACTGACGACCTTTCAAATCTAGTGATGGATCTTCCCTCTGATCTTTTTTATTTTACCTTTCTGGCTTTGTCTGTGTTTATATGTGATTCTCAGCTTCAGCTGAATTATTTACCATCGGGCCACGATGCAACCAAAAATCCCTGACAACAGTGAGACAGGTGGTGTGAAGTGATTGCTGCCTAAAAGTGATTGCAGCTCAAAACTGCATCAATGCTCACCGTGCCCACCTGTTTTCTGTGCTGGGGAGTTTGATGGCAGCCTCGTGGGATCCAGACAATTTTGTGCTGCTTTTATACAGCCACTCTGATAAAGCAGCATAAAAAAGCAAGAAATTAAAAGGGACTCATTGCATCCTTCTTTGCCTGTATAAACCAGCAATGCTATGTCCTGGGTTCCTTAAAGCAAGTGATCTAGCTCTGAGGATGCTTCCCCACTGGCTGAGAAGGTAAAAGCATAATGCTACAAAAACATAGTGAGCCATTACACAGGGACATGGGCAGCTTTCAGTTGTAAAAATTGGCCAAGCTTCTGGAAATGGTTTTGTTTTTTAAATTTTCCCTTTCCTTTTTATTAATTCTCTCTGCTAAGAGGAATCCATAATTTAATAGATTTTTGTCATATTCCAAGTGCCTTGGCTTACCATTCAGTAAAAACATACTCATCTGTACTGCTCTCTACTTCAGAAGGACTTCACATTGTGGTGGAAATTTGCCCCTTTAAAGACTATCTCAGAGTGTTTTTCTGCAGATGCAGCACATGGATATTTGCTATATCACAACAAACTCCCCTTCTAGTTACTACTGTTCCAAGCCTTATTTGATTTTGATGCACTACTTGCCATGGGGGTGTTATCATTTTTCACAGTTGAGAATCTCCTTTGATGAAATCAGCTCAAAGTTCTATCTCTGGGTGGTTTCCCAGGAAAAACCTTTTGGCTACTAACAATCTTCCATTTAGAAATGTTTGCCGGTTGAATTCAATTAGTGTCCTTGGAAACTTCTTGTCTTTAAAGATACCATCATTCCAGGGGTTTCACTGCTGGATCCCAGGCATCTTTCTGTGTTATCGAAGGCTGAGGCCAATAGAAACCACTTATTGAAATCCTGTTCCTTTTTAACAGAGGCACTATGGTGTAAGGAAAGAAAAACTTGCAGATCAACAAGCCAGTCAGGGTGGAAATGATTGAATCTTTGAAAGATGTTTTCATGCCAAAGGAAAGTTCTGGATTTATAAACTGCGTGGCACGCCAGAGGTGTGACTTGGTAAAGCTGGATCATGCTTCTGCAAACCTTCTACTGAGGAAACAAATGCTTTTGTGAATAGTGTTTGTTTTGAATTAAAAAAAAAAAAAATAAAATCGGAATTCAAACACTTACAAAGTTCACTCACGAGCTTCTAGTTCCTGGACAGGAAAGGATGTGATTGCTTTGATTGCTGTATACACTCACACAACCTGCACTCACCTCCTTGGGATCAGAGATCCTCAGCCCTGTCCCATTTCAATCTTTGTGTTGCATCCCCATGTGCTCAGGGATTTTCACATAAGTGTCCCTTATGTGTGGTAGATGACATAAGATGGTTTAAGAGTTGTTCCAGTCATTTAGTCTCAAACATTTCCAAATAGATCCTCTACTTTTTTTTGAGTAATAGACACATCTATCATTAAAATGTAAGAATGGATAATGAGCAGACCTTCAAATGCAGGAAACTCTCAATTTTTTGATGAGAGAACTCATTATATCTCCCTATTATTAAGTAAGTTCCATAACAATATTTTAATATGATTAAAGATGCTGTGCCTCGTTTCTTAAGAACTTGGGAAATTAATCTAGGCAGGGCATTAATGTAGTGGGGAAGGAAGGCATGTGAATCTTTTTTTTTATTATTATTATTAGTTTCTTTCTTTGCTACTGGTTGTATCAGTGCCTTATCAGTTAAGTGCAGGAGCTTAACAATGGGTTCTCTCAGCAAAGCCCTCTCTTTTTGCTGGGTGAGGTTAAAGAACAAACACATTGTCGTGAGCTTTTAAAAGCCTGATTTCAATTACATGGTAGTAGGGCAAAGCTCTCAAACACACAAAACTTTGACTTTGTAAAGATTGTGACCTCCCAGGTACATGTGCTTTAAGGAGAAAAAATGTACTTGACATGTCCCACTGCTGTTTCCACGCACCAGGATCTGTGTGTATCGGGAAGAGGGGAGGGCGGGAGGGAGTTGTTTGACGTGGGTTGGAGGGAAATTGTTCCACTGGGAAAGCAAAGCTCTTCTGTTTGACTAGAAAGAATTTAAAAGATAAATATATCCCTTATCATGGAATGATAAACAACGAGGTCCAGGAAAGACTCTTTGAATAATTGAGTCTGATCTCCTGCATTTTGCAAGATTATTTGCCTTTGCATTCCTATTAACATCTTATAGGACTTTGTCTTTCCTCATGTTTGTTTGTGGCAGTGCCCACAGTGTTACAGGCACTTTCCAGGCTTTCAGGAAGAGCTGGAACTTTCAGCCTCTGGATGGACAGGCAGGCAAACACACAGAGGTCATGGCAGAGGAGCAACAAAAGGACTTTTCTGTGCTAACTGAGACCCGCTGTAGCTGGTATGGATCTCATACAGGGGGTTCAAGGAGGTTGTTTTCCCTTATCCCTCTTTGCCCTTCAATTGCCTGGAAGTGGTGCCCATGCCTGCAACCACTCTGTCCCCAGTCAGGCTGAAAGTGACTAAAAAATGGTCATAAAACTGAGCGTGGGAGACTGCAAAAGTTGTGTGCCTGCCCAGCAGGTTTTCCACGTATAGGGGGCTGTTTTAAAAGGTTATTTGGAGAGGTGAGATGTCCACAGAAAGCCAACAGTAGCTGGATTCCTACCTATCCTCTGAAAATACACCCAGTATTTTAAAACACAGAAACTGATAAGGCCACACCAGTGACAGTGCCCATGGCACTACCAGTGCTTAAAAAGAAAAAAACAAACAAATACAAAGTGATGCAAGGCATTAAAATGAATTGGTTTTTTCCACACTGAAATTGAGTTTTTGTTCTCAAGCCCTCTATAGGACTTTTCCTTTAAGTGTGTTGAAGGGAAATTAAGTAGCATTCCTAAACATAAAGCAAAATGCCTAATCCCCTGGCCTTTCACACCTTACCCTGTTGTTCCATACATCAACCACTCTGGAAGTTGCATCAGAGACATAAATGCAACCTACACTGTTTTTGATGTAAAAGTGAAAGATGCCCAAAAAACTAAATCAAACTGCTTGAAAAAGTGTTTTAATATCTAGGAAACACAGCAAGGCTCAGATCAGCTGGAATGATACAGAAGCCCATAAAATAATTCATGAAAATTGTGCAGCTTGATCCCTGATGGGTTTGCAGTTCTGGTTTCATATCCATGTGCTGGTGGTGCAAAGGTCAGACTGCCTCCCTGGTGTGGAGCACTCTCTTGGGTGCCACAACAGCCCTTGAGGGGGCTGCTCAGCACCACATATTTTGTGGAGTCAGTGGATGCCTGCACCATGTTTTTTTTCCCTGCCTGTAGCAGCCCTGAGGTAACTTAGTGTGGTGCATGACAGGGGAGTGGAAAGAGTTAAAAATCTTTCTCTTTTTAATGCTAGGTCCACTATTTGTGTGAGCAGGACCTCTCTATCAGGGCTGGGCTTTGTAATGTATTCCATCTATTGATAAGGAGGCAAAGTAACATTTCTAAATTGTTCAGGGTGTTTGTAGAATGCCAGGGCACTCCAGTGGCCTTCCACACAGAGCCCTGCTGATGATAAATCATAAGAGATATTCTAGAAGTGGCTATTTGCTCGTGGAAATATCTGAAATACTGGAAAGCTCACAGATTTCCCAAGGTAGGTGAAGAGGCCATTCAGCAAATTTTCTCTCTACTTGAAATGCAGTTTTCAAATCATTTAAATCCTAAGTACCTAATGAAAATACACCGTAGTCCCCACGGCTTCCTGCAGGGATACGCTCCGGTCTCAGGCTCGCGCAGCCGAGCAAATAACGTCCATATATTATTTTGCACTGGGTGATTTCAGTCTGCAGCACACTCTGTTTGAACCACACGCCTATAAACGCCTTCAAAGGAGGGCAGGAGCCTGCCCACTGAGGAATAAATGCAGGAACAGAACCTCCTGTGCAAATATTAGTGTTCAGCATCTAGTGTAGCCCCAGCGAATATGTTCCTAACACATGTACAATTCAAATGAAAAGGTTATGTGCAGTACATGGACGTGTACTGACATGGCCCATGTGTTTCATGTGGAAGCACATTCACTGTCCTAAAGTAAACGTTGTCATCAAAAAAACCACCTTATTTTCCTAATATTATTAATGCGAAGGACCAACAGAAAAAAAAATCAGATTTATCTGGAAAATGAAAAAATTTTCACCTAATTCTTGTGGAGCTTATTCCAAAATGTTTTCACAGCTATGTCAATAAATTACTTAGAAGCATGAGCCTCACTTGCAAGGAGTCAACACTGTGGTTTGCATGTTCCTGTGCAAGACAAAAGTGGAAATGCTGCAAAAGGTATCTGTAAGATAACCTATCCGTTAAGAAAACCTTCCCTAAGTCAGACTGCAGGCTTGCTTAAAGCCCTGAAGCTTAAATGTTCTATCCTTTCCAAAATGCTTAAAGGGAAATCTATCTTCCAGTGAAGTTAGTAGCAAACTGGCCATTATTTCCAGTAGTCCTAGAATGCCATAATTACCCTTTCCTATCTTTTTCTTCATCACACTATAGCTGTGCTCAGTATTCAAATGCTGAGGCATTTTAAATTATATTTATTTATCTAACTGATTGTATTTAATGTATCACTGGCATAGCAGCCACCACTATGTGCAGCATTGGGGATGTTGAATAAAAGGCAGCAGTGATCCTGTGAGACTGCAGCATGCTGTCTGTTTACATATGAAAGCAGGTTCAATATGCACGACATTGTGGCAGCCCCATGATGCCTTTCTTCGTCGCTTGTTAGTCCAAGAGCCTCCTTACTTTCTCAGAGCTACTCCTTATGCATATGCATAACTCCTCATAATAATGCCATAAGGCTGCTAATCTATTCTCCTTCAAACCCCTCCTCAAAACTCACTTTTTCTGTGGTGGCTGGAAAACATCTGACAATAGCCCAGCAGCTGGTGTGCCGCTACTTATTCTACTGAAGAAGATAAATATGCTGTTATCCTGACTGCTTTATTTCCCTCTTCGTTATATCCACCTGTTGTTTTCATCCCATGCTAAAATGGTGAGGTTTTTAGAGGAAAGACTTTTAGGGTTTTTAATAAATACACACATGTCACCTACCATGGCAGGGTTCTCAGAGTAGCGTCTCTCCTTACTACCACAATATGAATAATTACAGACATATTGTCTAAGCAATTTTATAGCCTTTCACAAACAAGACATCCCTTATTCCTTCCAAATGCGTTTGCAATGTGTTTTCCTTCCTGCTATGTTTGCATCAATAAATGCTCTGCCCATTGCAAAGCAGCCAAGGAGGCAGAAATTATCAGTCTTTGGCAGGAAAGCAGGATATTGTCTTTGTATATAGTGAGGTACAGCAACAATTGCTGTAAATTTGGGATCAATAGCATCTTTGCAATCCCTTCTTCCCTTCCTTTTCCTTGTGTCCAGCTCCACTCCCTCCCTCTGCCCCCATCACTCCAAGCATTTCATCCCTGGCTGCAAGGCAGGAGCTGCAAGTGCCCTGCAAGGCAGAGCCTCTCCCTTGCCCAGCACTCGGATGAGTGGCACAGAAGCAGCTTCTCCAACACAAAGCCTGGTGTCTTTGCCAATAGACCCACGGCAAATTCAGTTTGAAGCAGCATCAGGGCACACATTGTGTGCAATGTTTTATTCGTGTTTGGCACCTTGTGCCCTGGAGGAGACGAGGCTGGGTAGTCCCTCTGCTGCCAAGGTCCAACCTGCATGCAGAACTGATTCAAGTCTTGTCAACCCCCATCAGATAACAATTTATACCCTTCTGCAGAGTGGATGTTTATTTTAGTGTTGCCACCATTTCAATGTCGACTTGTTTTTGAAACTTCTACGTCATGGTGTTATAATATTATATGAGGCTCTCAGCTCTCAGTTGTTCACAAAAGCACTTTCTAGTCCAGCTCTTTGCATGGGAAAGTTTGAAGCTTTCACTTCTGAGAGAAGATAGAAAATACAAGAAACAGCATGCTGTTATTATATTTGTGAAAACAGAGTTATCTCTGGCCTATTTCATATTTTCTGTGACAATCTAAATATACTCTTGTGCTTGAAAAGGCTAGAAGAATGAAATATTTTTATTGTCTCATTTCTTTGTACAATTTCTTTGTAAAATCTGAAATTTTCATTAGGCTACTAGAGCAAAAAATATGGTATATATCTGGCACTTTTAAGGTAACAGCTGTTGTGGCAACTAGTGATAAGAATATGGAAATAAGTTCATTTGTTGTCTAAAGCGGACAATTGTCTTGTAGAAATTTTTGTGAAAAGTCAACTATAAAATCTGTTTTAAAATTGAAGATGTGGGTGCTTTTGCATTTATCCAATCTGGAATTTGAAATTGCACAGATCGTGTGACTTTTATGACTAGTCACAAAGGAACAAAACAACCCAACAAAACCATCCAAACGATCCAAGAATAAACAGACATTTTTTTAATCTGAAATATGAACAATCATGAGAAAACTGCAACTAGAAGCTGAAAACTAACTAACTGGATAACTTATAAATCACTTACTCATCATAGAATGACATCTATAAGATTGATGATACATTCACAAAGAGTCCAAAAGGAAATAGGAAAGCTCACTTTTTGCAGTCTTTTAGGCTGTTTGTAAGTAATTGAGAAAGCCTTTGGAGTGCTCTGTTAACATCTGCCACAACACATGCTGCAGCCAAAGTAGGTCCTCCCATTTGATCCAGAAGGCATAGGAGCAAGACTGTTTAGAAGCTCACTGAGACTTCTAAAACACTGACTTAACAAGGAAGATTAGGCAAATTCAATGGATAGGACTTCCTGGACTAGCAATGTCTGCTGCTGGCTCTGCATGTCAGGAGGGAAATGGAGTCACCTTCTCTGCATGTCAGCTCAGTGGCTGATTTGCCAAGGGGCTTGGTACCCCCTAGGGCCCTCAGCACAGCGTCTTTCAGGTGGTTTCTGTTGGAGTCTGCAGCTCCCATGGATGGCACTCAGACTAGAAGTGAATCCTTCAGCTCAGCCGTATCTTTGAAGGCTTTCCCTGTGTGTTCCCTGTGGATGCCTGCCTCTGCATCCAGCCAAGAGAGTCATGGGGGAAGAAGCTGTGGGTCGGTGCTTGGCAGTGCTGTTTGAATGGGCATTACCACTTTCTTTTCCCATTTTGAATTTTCCCAGTTTTTTCTACCTTGGCTTGCTTTCCACCATTCCTTAAATTCCTGTCTCTTTCCTGCCCCCATCCTATTGCTCCTCCTTGACTTGCCCTCTCCTCATTTTTGTTTTTGTGTCCTCAAAATAAGACCATGTCCCAACAGCAGTGGCTGTGGCATGACCTAAGGGAGCTCACTGAGGTTTTTTTCCCCTTCCTACCCTTTCCTGTTGGTGGGAGGTGCTGCTCAGGTTGTGCTTGGGTGAGAAAGCTGACCACTCACATTTCAGTAAATGGGACATGACTCAAAGTGACCTAGAGATGGTCTGTGCTTTCTCAGATAACTTGTACTACACACATGCTTAATGGCCTGCAAAATAGTCAGTGCAACTGGAAGACTGGAGAGGGAACTTGGGTGATTATTATGGAGTCACTGGAACCATTAATTTCAAATGCAATGAATGGTTATCAGCCTTACCAAAGAGAATATGCAGTAGATTTGTAAGCCAGCAAGGAAGAGCAGATATAAGGTTGTATGCATGCATGCAAATAGTTCTCATTGCTCTCAGGGGTATTTATTTTGCACCAGTAGGCACCAAGACAACCATTACCATTGACAGGAAGCTCTATGTAAGTACAAAAAATGAAATAGCTGGTGATCAAGGTAAAAGAAAACAGCACTTACCAAAGCAGAAAAGACTACTACCCGTTGTGTGATAATGGCCTCTGGGTTCTTGGAGCTTCACACTAAGTCAAAAAGGGAGTGACATTCTGGTGGAGCTCACAAAGTCCAGGCCAGCCAAGGGACAGAAGCCTGATGAGAGGTGAAGGCAGTAAAAAACAGTTTCTGTTGTGGCCAGTTCAGTTCTTGGTGTGTGTAATGGGTCAGCAGTGAATGGATGGCTGTTTGGAGGCGTGTGCCTCTGTTGGGAGGTTGTGCCATACAAAAAGAATAATGTGCTTTGCAAATGAGATTTTGGAAGGCTTAGCAAAATAGTATTGGTGTGTCTCTCATGCCATGGCCAAGGCAAGTGGAGGTTCAGAACTGTTAGCAGTAGTACGAACAATTAATACTGCTTGAAGGAGGAGTGGGGGATGGTAAGACCTCTATATATAAAAGAATTTGTGATACAATGTCCTTTTCCTGCACTTTGCCAGAATCACTACCAGGACACCCACTTCAAAAGCGTAGTTTGTCTGGGTTTAAATTATAGGTGAGGCCACTTGCACAGCTATGCAGTGATATTAAGTAGCATAATGTCGTATTATATGCAAACGCTCATGTCTTTAGAAATACAAAGGGAAGTCTATGGATTAAAATCCAGCAAACCAAAAAGTTATTAAATTAATCAGCAGCACTTCTTCTAGAAAGTCTCATGCTGAAACTAGAAGCATGTAAAGCCTACCTTGTACTTAGATGCTGTTCAAATAATTTACCTTGTCTTTTTTTTGGAAGAAAAGAGAGAAAAAAGCAAAACAAAATAATCTTGTGCCAGTAGGGGGAAAGAAAAGCTTTCTGTCAGCTGTGGCACGTTTAAACACCCTAAATATTTCATCAGACACTGCACTTAGTTCAGTGTTTTAAATAAGATTTAATAAATAGCTACATGTTCAGACTTGTACAGCCCTACTTTTGTCTGTAGTTGGCAATGTGCTGCTGTATGTGTTTGACTGCACAGTTAAGAATTTTAATTACTTACCTGTTCCATACAGACACTCATTCTCTTTTAACTGTTTATTAAAAAATAAAACCGAGCCATTGTGCAAGAAATCTTCCACACACTTTACAGCTGCACTATTGTCCCGAGGAGGCCCCTATTTTCTGAATGTACCCCCACATTCCCTTTGTCACCTGCTCCCAATGTCCAGTCTCTGGAATTCCTACAGACCTAAGACGTTCATGTAAGTAAGTAATTCCCTTTGAATGTCTTTGCTGTTAATTTTACAGAGTTGTCTGGGATTCTGCCATGTGCACACCCAAATGGATGGTGCAAGCAGTGTCTTATTGTCAGGAAAACACAGCTGGAGCTGATGGTCTTCTGACTGTTTTTGTTTGTTTTGTTTCAAACTTCTAGAACCATTTGCCTCTCAATAAATATTGAGAATTCACAAACTCATCAAAATTTGAGTTAAGAGCCAACAGTAAGGTGTGTTATCATCTTTTTCTGATGGGCTCCCTTAGAAATAACATCCAAAAAAACTCATGTCAGGGTGAAAATATTCCTTCATTTTAAGTTGGTGGTCAGTGAATGAGTCACCGTTGGAGCTTCATGCCTCAAGAAGTTCATTCTCTGCTATAGAAGCAGCCTGGCTTAAACTAGATATTCAATTTTTAGATACCTCAAATTACATGAGATGAAGGTCATTCTAAGGGTACATTGACAAAGATGGCTGTAGACAGGTACCAATTTTTATGTCTCCACTCCAAGCTGACCTGTACTGAAGCAGCTCTGCAATCTATGCCATATGGGGCATGTTTGGAGTCAATATATTTTACAGTTTAGCAAAAGAAGGGTGAAGCAGAGAGTAGGAAGATTTCTGACCTATTTCATGAAGGTTCTAATATCAGACAGCCAGAAACTGTGGCTGTCCTAAAACAAGGGAAGTTTGTTAACAAGGGATGTTTCTGTGTAGATAAATATACAGATAAGCATTTGTTTTCCTAATTACATCCCTATTTGTTTTTTCCTCATTCAGAATGTGTCCTGAACACAATAGTAGAGAAACAGCTTAAAGGTGATTGATTTTGTTTCTGAAACTTGCATGAAAATGAAGTAGATGTATGGATTTGAGCAAAAAAAATTAAAGGTTATCTGTTAAATGTGTCTTTTGATAGCAGTATACTTGCTGTTGGATTTCTGGGTACATCAAAAGCATTGGAGCTAATCTTTAAGGACTGAAGTCTGGCAGTTTCAGAAACACCTTGCTTTCTCTAACATCCTGACATGTTCATCTGTGGATGTTCTGCTGACATGTCCTTTGGTCAGATGAGGTCAGTGGCCCAGACCTTGTACTGCTCTATGGCTGAGCATCTCTTCTGAGCTTGTTGCTCTTTCACTTGAGTGCCACAGCAGTGTTTTCATAACTTCAGGTCTGGTGGCTTTAGCTGGTGAGGTGGGGTGAGAGGCCTTGGCTTTCTTCTTTGTTACAGGAAGATGCATTTTCACCTGAGAGATCTTGGAGCACACAGTGCTGGTTCTACACATGTGTCTGGTTCTATACATGTGAGCAGGTGTCATGCCAAGCACATTTGAGTCATGGTAGGTAGCTGAGGAGTGGTATCCAGGTGTAGAAAAGTTGTATGAGCTCCATCTCCTGCTCAGGCTCACAGACCATGACTCAATGCAGAGATTTAGGGCTGAGGTGCTGTGCAACCTGAGAGCTACCACTTTGCCAGTGCCACCTTGGGAGACTCTAACATTATGAGCAGTAGAATGTGCTTAGATGGCAACTCACAGAGTTAATGTGTGAGTGGATCCCACCCTGTCTGGATATTTCATTTTGGTTTGCAGATTTGTGAAAGTACTGAATGCACTCTGTGCCATTAGCCAATTTTAAATGGACTTCAAATTTGTCTGGGGATGCTGCCCCAAGGATTGAATTTAGTGTGTCTGGAATTGCAGTCTACTTACATATGTGTTCATTAGAATGCTGCAGCCAACTGTCTATAAAATGTCAATATCCACTTTTTTTTTGGTGCTACAACCTTTGTCAGTTTTGTAGGGCAGTAGACCAGCAGAAGAACATCCTGGTTTTTTTCAAATGATTGCTTCTAGTTCAGTTTCCTACTGAAAATGAGAGGCTGCTTTGCTGAAAGGGAGAGTGGGAGGCAATGTCCTTATTTGCATCCTTTGTTGTTTCTTTCATTGGAGTGTTTTCTCCTCCTTCTTCTTGCTTTTCTCACATTTACTGCCTACCTTTACACTTGTTCACTTGTCAGAGAAAGACGTTGATATCCTGTTGGCCCATTAGCTATCTTTTTGCTTGATTTGCCAGACTGCTTCAATATGCTTTAGCATGATTGGGAAAGACAGCCTTTTTTTTTATTATTATTTTTTTAAAAAATGTTTGCATTATGTTTTTCATACTGAAGCTTTTACAGCAGAAATACAGTAAGTAATTCAATTCATAAATAGCAAATGTTACCTTTGCTCCTAAACTCCAGGAAGGTGATGAACATTTCTGCCTTACTTTCTGCTCCATCTTCTTTTATTTATAGAAGAAGAACAGAGGGAGAAGGGCAAAATCCTTGGGGATCAGCAGGAAATCTCTTATTGATGATTTTCCTGGAGTGAGCATAGGCACTGGGAGCATCCTTGCCTTTTCCTTCGTCCTCCATCAATTTGAATGCAGCAGATGGTCACATCAAGCATGATAGAACAGCAGTATGAGGTGGTTTAAACTAAAAGTATCAGGAAAGCTATGAATTCATTTAGTTGGTGTCAGAGGTGGTCTGATAAAGACAAGTATTTATCATGAGTGAGATGGAGAGAGCAGATTATGGAAAGCAAGACAGACCCTCAATTTTAATATTTTTTTCATGAGAACTGTGAGAGCCTGTCATCATTTAAAAAATCTATTTTCCCTTATTGGGCATAAAACTTAAAACAAAGAAGAAAAAACCCATATTTTATGATATATTTTTAGCATCTCTTTGCAGTCTAACGACAGCATGTGAGCATTGCTCAAAAAAAAAACCCTAGATTTCAGTAGTGTTACTTTATCTGTCTGCAAATTAGGTATCTGAGCCAGATTATTTGGCTCCCTCATTGGCTAAAGGGGAGGGACAAGTGGCATTCACTTCCAGGACCACTGGCCACTTCAAGTAAGGGATTAATTCCCCTTTGGGGATGTTTCCTTTTCCTTGGCTATAAAAGACAGTTAAAGAGTTGTTTTATACAATAACTTGCAGCCATGAGGGAAATTTCTGTGAGTGGCCTTTGTCCACTTCATCTCCCAGCTCAGGTGTTTGACACAAGTGACACACAGGAGAATCCCCACCATGTGTCGAGACTGCTCAAGGTACTAAGTACCTGTGACATAAACTGCATGTTAGAGGGCTGTCTTACTTCCCTGTGACTTCATACCTGGAAGTTGTTACTTAAAATATCTTTCCTTCCTTTGCTCAGAGTTTTACTGGTGTGATTGGAAATATTGATGTAGTTGGAAACCACCAGCAATAAAAATTCAGGGGGCAAGTGTCAGAAAACTGAAAAAAGTGGGGCATTTTGCCAAATAACCTACATGACAGCTTTGCTGTAGAAAAGTCCTTTTGACAGTCTTTTTGAATAGCACTACCCAGAATGAAGTGACCACAGACTCATAGAATGGCTTGGGGTGGAAAGGACCTTAAAGATCATCTAGTTTCAACCCCCCTGCCCATGACAGGAACTACTCCCATCCGATCAGTACCTGGGTCACAAGAATGGGAATATTATAGGATGCCACTACACTTTTTAGGTGATCCTTCAAAACATTTTGCCTCTTTCACTTAATATATTTAATACTTCTCCTACAAATGCTTTGCTAACTGAAAGTGCTATCTAAATGTTAATTGCTGTTCCCTGACTTTGGAAAGCAAACCTTCCTCAAACAGTCCATCGGGGAGGGTTTATTTTCTGTGGATGTGCCTTATGATCCTGCACCACTCACAGCAGAAAAATGAAATCAGGCCTAAGTCCAATTCATTCTTCTCAATTTTTTTCTGTGAAGCTGAAGGAAAAATATCATAGCTGGGCCACCTGTCTTATCTGATCTATGCCTATTCCATCTCTAGTTAGGTTAAGTTAGGTCTATATTGGCATGCAGTGAATTTTACTTTGATGTTTTATGTTGTGGCTTCCATAATTCCTTTGTTTTGCAGTGTATGGCATTACACAATCTCTCAGCATGCAGCAATCAGTGGTTTCAGGCAGTTGGATCTATAGGGTTTTTCTATGGGCATGAGAATGGCAGTGGATCCACTTCCTAAAGAGGATTAGGAAAGGTCCCTAAAGACCATTAAAGGGTCTTCCTTCTCTGAGTTAACACTGCCTAATTTAATCTCAGTGCATGTCTAACTCTTCAGTTATCAAAACCAGAACATGTTGCAAAATGAATAAGCAAAATGGCTTATTTAAAGACATTGAAACATTCTGGTCTTACTTTTTTTTTTTTTTGTCAAATTCAACCCAACTTTACCATGGGTTGCAGGTCTCTCTAAATTGTGTGGATAACCACAGTTGTATTAACCTTAAAACCACGTTCAAGTTTACCCCTGCCTTCCCAATATCTTCCCCCAGAGAGGGACAGAGGTACCCCAGTCACCAGACCAGTCTGTAGCTCTCCACTCTGGCATATGCAACTCAGCAGACTTTATCCCTAATCATTATATTCCAGTGAAAATATTTTTCTGTAAGCTTTCCATCTTGTTAGTAGAAGGAGATTTCAGTACTTGGAGATTGCTTTACAGTGAACTTTGAAATAAAAATTAGTCTCTCACTTATGAATGAATATGTGATTTGAAATGCTGATGCCAGGTTTTATTTTCAACTTTAGTTGTTATACCATCTGCTTTAAGAGGCCTAGCATTCAGGTGTCAGAGATATTTCTTCACTTTGCTTTTCTCTTCCAGGACATTAAAGGGCACTTTCAAGTTAAACTCATCACGGGACTATGTGAAAATGAGAGTGTCTGATGTCTGTTGTAGATGAGTTGACCAAAGAGATTGTGAGGCTTCAAATTTATCTTTTTGTTCTGAAAGAGTAGAAGTCAGATCTGGCAATTAGAGTGAATTATGGTTCCGTTCCCAAACCGTCTTTTCACCAGATACACAAAACCCCCCTATGTTTATGTTTGCCACTGCTGTTTGGTGGAGACGAATGTTTCTTTAGTCTTTGTTTGCTTATGGGAAGCTTAAGGCTTATGCAAAGATTGGCACCTAAGTATAAAATAGTTTTGTGCACAGCAATAGCTCAAGGTTTTGAAGAGAGGTCAGCTTTTAGGCTTTACTTTAATTGTTGCTCTTGTAATCCCAAGATGCTGAATGTTTTTTTTAATGCAGACATGGGCTGAGTAGACAAAACTTTAAAAACCCCCAGCTAAGCACGGTGCTAAGCTTCTGAATGTTTTCACGAGGCACCTCAGGGAATGTGGAGTTACAGTAGCTTTCAGCCACTTCATTTTGTGAAAATTTGGTATTGTAAAACCCTTCTGCAACTGAGGCTGAGGAACTCATTGTTGGGAATTAGTGTGACAATGGAGCAGGGTTACTCTTGGGATCCTAAAAACTGTATCTCTTCTAAGGGAAACTCACAGCAGAGTTCCTTGAACTACAGAGAGGAATGCAGGTTTGAAATGTTGGCTCTGAAGGCAACAAAAACAATTAGATGAAAGTTCTAGTTGATGTTAAATTGATTTCTTGTTTTTCAACCTACCTTTCTGAAACAAATGCCAGAGATACAGAGTCCTTCCTTCTCTTCTGTTGGGTTAATGCTTCTGTTAGAAATATAGAACTCTGTTCTAAGCTTTACTGAAAATGTAACATCACCCTTTAGAAGAAATGCTGACAAAATCATGGCAATACATTCATTTAAATGTAACTGTCAATGCACAGTTGGCTTGTTAAAAGGGGATCTTTAGTAGCTGTCTCAACACCCACCTCCTCCCTCACTCTTTGGACCCAAATTGCTTCAGTAGTGGCTGAATTCAGCTGAAAAGCTGGTTTCCAGGCTGGTTGCATTTTCCATTAACATCACTCACTATTTTGTGGCAGATCTCAGCACACAGCATTCTGCACACTCCAGTGCTCCATTACAGCAGTGAATCAAACCAATTTGTTTATTTTTTTTTTTCTAATAAACTTTACTCCTGGTTATAACATCACCTCTCTTCTGAAACTCTGACCATCATTCTCGACTTGGGCTAGTCTTTAACTGTTGTCATTTACTTGTTTATTTTTTTGCTTTCCGAAGAAAGCACAAATGTTTTTAGCAGCAACTTAATGTATGAGGTCCTTACCTAGTGTTTGACTACAGGAAAGTCTCAGGAAAGCTGGCCATCATATCTGTTGTTCATTTTCAACTCCTCCGCATTTTGGGACTTAGATCGTGGTCTTGTCTGACTGAAGAGAATAAAAAGCCTTCTCAGCTCACTGGTCTGAGGTGTGGGTTTGGTCCTGATCTCAGCTACGGAAATCAAGGGTCAAATAGCTCAGGAGAAGGCCTCTGCCTTTATTCTCTGGCCAAGGCTGCTGTCAAGAGATGTAAGAATTAAACCGAGTTCTTTCTTCAAGGGAGACAGAAACTTCCGTCTGCAAATGAACATTCAGATACTCTTAGCTACAGGTTATTGTTGAGCCCCTAGGGTCTAACCCTGAACTGGCTGCACTATTTCTCTCTTTTAACTCCTGATATTTTATTCTGCTCATAAGGATGAGCTGTCTGAAGCAGGGTGATAGCCTGGGTTTGGAGAGGAATGAGATGCAAGAGAATAAAACCACTGTACTGTGCTGTGATCTATGTGGGCCCTGAGTGGTCTTATGGGTGAGTCACCATCAAAAATAATGCACTAAACATCAGCTTATTACCTCAGAATGGGGAAATAGGCAGCTGGATTTTCCTGAGTGTTTGGCTGCCTGACTTAGGCACTTACCAAGGACTCATCTTATACAAAATAGGGCTCCTCCTGGACTCACACCCACAGCTTGGATTGTCCAGTAGCCTTGTAACCTTTGAGGCTTTGTGCTCTTAAATCATCATATGACTTTTGGTACAACTGAGGCAGGTATTTTCGTGCCTGTATTCTCTTGCTGCTTCCAGGAAATGAACACAAGCAGTTTGTGACCATGGTACAGCCTCCAGGAAGACTCCAAGTGAACCCAAATATCTTTGCAAATGTACAGATCCTCTGAAAATCTCACTACAACCTCAGGAGCACAGTCAGCATTTCAATCATATTTGCTATCCTACTATTCAAAGTAGTAGAAAATTAGCAGATATGAACTTAGAGAAGGGTATCTAGAGCAGGTTTATATTAGAAATTACATATCTGAGACTGCCTAGAAGTAGCTCATCAGAGGGTTATGAATAATGTATGACACTTTTTACTGTTGGAGAGCCAGTGATAGCTGAATTAATCTACTCATATTTCTATATATACATAAAAAGCCTTCGCTTCTTTTCAGCCTTTATTCTTGCTGTAGTGTAGCAGGTATTTGAGTAAAGTCAGTGATTTTTCTTCCTGTCTACTTTAGAAAACAATACTCATAGGCTCTTTCTTTGACTTAAACACATTCATTCTTCCTAAAGCTTTTAAAAGAAGCAGAGCTTTCAAGATCAAAGATGTTAATACAACACCTGTACTAACACTATATTCAGTCGTTATTGACCATTCTTTGTGATATTGTTTTATGCAGGTGCCTTTCCAGTGTGCTCTTTAGAATGTGAGGGAATACAAAAAATAAGCATCTGTGTATCTTTTTATCACACTTTAAAAAGCAGAGCTTTTTGACGAATGGGGGGGAGGGGGAAGCACATAAATATGATCACTCCTCTGCTCCTTGTGATCCAGGTTTGTAGAGAATCTTCAGATGGTTGCTCACATGATCATGAAATCACTGTTTATTCTGTAGAATTCATGGATATGAGCCAGAAATGAATATTTACATGTGGTGGCAAAGAGTGTCACTTGATAATCATTTTTTCATTACCTCTTTTTAAAGAATGGAAATTGTCTTGCCGGGGAGCAGAAATAATTCCACATCTTAGATTATCTATCCAATTCAGCCTGGAGAATGTCTGGTGAGTACTTACAGGGAGAAAGTAAGAGATAACTTGTAGGCTTTAATTTATTCTTAAAAAGTACTTTGCAAACACTTTAAAGTATCATATCGGAAAATATTAATGAGTTTTCCAGTGAACAAAAAACAAACTAAAGGGAAAATGGAGAGGGATAACATACAGTAATTGTTCCACAAAGACAGGAATCAAACTATTGCTATTGGCAGCAATATTGCATTTAAAGACCTCCTGTCCTGCCATATTTCTGTTGTAACACTTACCAGACATGAACCGGGCATATTTAAAGACTCAAGAACAGAAATAGGTACACATATTAAAAAATATCTATACTGAGGTAAAGGATAGCTGAACTCTGTGACAATTATGTACTTTTGGATCAAAACTTAAGGAACATTTTCTTGTACAAATGTTCTACATTTATTTGTTCTTCAAAAATGAAATCTTTATTTCCTTTCAGGACAAGATATAAAGGTGTCTTTTTATGATTTTAATCTGAAGCAGTTGATTGTAGTGCAATGTCTTCGAGTTTGACTCGGTAAATCTCTGTTTTCTCCTTTAACAGTAATGTTAAAGAAAAGGGAGATAACAGAGTGATCCAGTCCCAAAATGAGAGCCCATATATTGGAGACCTGAATATTCATAACCACATACTTAAAAGCTAACAGACTGTAGACCAGTTAGAGAAAACACCAAGCAGAAACATTTATGATGCAGCTTCCTTCTTTCTGACAGGCTCAGGAACAGGTAATTCACAAACTGACATAAACAGAACATATTTTGACTTTTGTAAAGGATATTTATATTTTATTTTATTTTATTTCATTTCATTTCATTTCATTTTCTTCTGTCTGCTTGCAGCGTGGCCCTGTGTGAAGCGGTGACATTTCATAGCAACTCTGTGTTAGCAGTACCTGAAGTCCCTAAGAAACCAGTGTAAATGAAACCTGGTGCAGTCCCTGAAATCAGTGATAAAAGCTCTGGGGAACATAAGGAGATGGGAGTGGTGTTCCCACAGCATCAAACCTGGGTTTCTACTCCCAGCCCTGAGCACCTAAAGAGCTCAGGTATTAGAGATGCATTAATTCTTCCAAAAGAGGGCAGAAGCAGCATTTACAGAGTCTCCTTGACAAATCTGTTCCTTTCACCCAACTGCAGTCTTCTGTCTACCAGTGTCTCAGAACACAAACCTCTGGCTCTGCAAAACAAATGGTGAGAACCAGCCAGGAATCCCCACAAACACTGCAACACCTACAAAGCACTGCGGATTTTAGAACATATCAAAATCCTAAATGCTCTCTCCCTGACAGCAAACCCCAGTAGGGAAAGTACTGATTGCAAAATGCATAGAATGACAAAGGTTTTATTCAACCCCTAATATTCATATGTTTTCATTATGTTTTCAGATTGAACGATTTAAAAAGAGTTTAATAAGAAGTCTGAGGGAGTCTGTGAGCTTGTGTATAACACTTAGATAAAAGAAAGACAGAGGAATAAAGCAGTGCTGGACAGAAAGGTATGATGTTGTGTACCCACATGTAACTGATGTAAAATTTTTGGACATTCCAGGCTCAAGATCAGACCCAATGTGTCACCTTGGCCCAAGGCAGTAAAATCATTAAATAAAAGGCTGAGAAGGACCACAAGAGGTAATTTTTAGTCCAGCTCCCTGCCCTAAGGCAGGATCATGTCTACCTGCATCATTTCTGACAGATGTTTGTCCAACCTACTTTAAAAAACCTGCATATGGTCATGTCTGCCAGGTATCCAGGCAGACTTTCTTGCATGTTTGGCAGTGCTTGGGTAGCCTGTCAAACCAATAAAGTCTCATTGAATTGACAGTTGAAGACAGTAAGATATTAAAATAAATAAATAAATAAATAAATAAATAAATAAATAAATAAATATATATATATATAAAAAAATAAATATGTCTTTACAAGGGAAATTGTATTTGATTTTATATTACTGTCTCACTGGGAAATATTTAATTCTAGTAATGTGGATTCTTTTTAATGGGCTGTTTAGGTAAAACATACATTGTGGGATCTGCAGGCCATCTAAACTGGGCTGTGGCAAGAACATACAGGCATCAAAGTACATGAATATGGAAGAATTTTGTAGGCAATAGTAAAAATTTTCAGCCCAATTTAGAAGACACTGCCGATATCGAAATCCACATTTTTAGGACTGTCTTATTGCAGTAGACTTTGCCTTGGTTTGAAGGACAGGTGTCTGCTAAGGAAGGCAGGAGTCTCCCGTGGAATGGAAAATGTAACCCCCTTCCCTCTGAATTATTATAATTTTGAAATTAAGGGGCTTTCAGGCAAAGATAGAAATAGGAATAACAGTTCTTTACTAGTATATATAACAAGGCAATAGTACAGAAACACTGGCTTAAACTGACAGAGTCAGGACATGAGCTGACACCCTGGTGGGCAGCAGACCCATTAAGGGGTGGCTGCATCCTCTTGGGGTGACAGATGTGGTTCTGTTGAAGGGTGATCCTGTAGAAGGGTCTGATCTTCCTCTGAAGGTACAGTGCTGGTTATGTAGCTCTTGTCTTCTAGGAATCCAGTAGGAAAGGGCTGACTGTGGCATTCCAAACCCCAGGTTATATCCAGGTAGGAATGCTTGGTTCCTCCCCCTGGGCAGGGCATCTCACAGTGGGATGATGTAATTCCTGAGTCACGCAGAGGCTGGATGGCGCATTAACAAAGATATGCCCCGGAGGGAGTTATCGGGGATGGGTCATGGAAGAGATTAAGAACACTGCCCCACCTGGCTTGAACAGATGGTGAAAGGACACATACTCTTGGTTACATCTTACATTGTAACCTAAGACACTGAGACACTGAGAGAACAGTGCACCATGTGTCACCAAAATATCTGTTACATAAACTTCCAAGACACAGATCAGTATATCTTTTTGAAGCATTTCACCAAAAATGTGTAAGAAGAGTCAGACTGCTGACTTCTGATGATATTTTCTTTTTATTAAAAGAAAACATTTTTATTATTCTTTTTTTAGATTTTGTGAATGTACCCTTCCAAAATGCCAGTTGTCCACAGCAAGATTTTAATAAATGTGCTTCTGGATTACTTTCAGGACCCTGTTCTGAAGTAAGAGAATAGCAGCTTATGCTTTCTCCTCATTCAGGAATTACCTGGTGTCTGAGAGTAAGTGAATTGGCAATGGGTGTCCATTTTCAATTGACAAATGCAAAAATATTTATGGTCAGTTCTGGTTGTGTTGTTCCTTTGGTTTGGCAGCCCACTGTGGTTGTGAAGCCTGTTCCAGAGCCTGGCTCTTCATGAAAGGGGTGGGAGAAACAGAGTTTCTTCATGCATCCATGGAAAAAGTGTAGGGAGAGCTATGGCTTGTAATTTCAAAGAAAGATGACAGGAAACAGAAAAACATAGAAAACAGAAGAATGAGGAAAAAAATATGGAAGAAGGAATTAAAGATATGAATCCCTAAGAAAACCTTCACTCTGTCCAGGCTCATGTTAAAATTACATCCTATTAATATCTCCCGAACATTCAGGAAGTTACTCTTCTGGAAACAACCGGCTGCTAAGTTTTGTTCTGAATTCCAAGCCTTTCATCCTATATCCTTGCATGGTTTTTATTGTATATTTAATCTTATATGTATATGTGACGGGTTTGAAAGAAAATAGGTCAACAGTACTTAGGATAAGTAATACTTTAATCAATTTTAACGTAACTTCTGATGGATAGTGACTGAGGATAACATACTGCCTTCACTAATTCCATTTAAAGTAGCAGGGACATAAAAAAATCATATTGTTTAAACTGCTTGGGGAACACAATTTTTCTGTTTTATATTCCCATAGAAGCTATAATATTCAACAGGATACTGCGAAGGACATGCAATTATTTTAGTATCCACTATGAGTGTTGTTGATATACAATGTACATGTAAATTCATCCTTCTTCAATTATGTTTGGAGGGATCGTTAATGTGTAATGGATCTGATGACACAGTAGACCTTAATTAGAAGTTGTAACTGGACTTTTACTCATTTTATGCTTAATAGATTTTTACTTAAAAGAGATATCCACTCGTCTACAGCTTTCAAAAGGTTTCCATATATGACTGAGGACAAAGCATGTGAAATGCAGTTGTTGGAAACTCAATATTTAAAAATTTAAAATTAGTGTAATTACACATTTTGAAAAATAAAAAATTCACATTACTTTTTAATGCAGATCATCCCATGAAAGACACGAGCAGTAAAAATGACCTGGATTTTTTTGGCAGAAATATCAACATTCCCTATAAGAATATTCGAACCAATCTCTAGCACGTATCTCTCAGAGTAGCTCCACTGAGTCTGTAGAGCTATGTCATTTTATATAGGCTTGAATCATAGAATCATGGAGTGGTTTGGGTTGAAAGGGACCTTAAAGATCACCTACTTCCAACGGACAGGGATGCCACCCCCTAGACCAGATTACTCAGGGCCCCACCCAGCCTGGCCTTGAGAACTTCCAGGGATGGGGTATTCTCAGCTTTTCTGGGTCACCTGTTGAAGGACTGACATGAAGGAAGTGATGACTTGACTATATATTTGGTCTTAGGACCTTTCTTGGAAGAGTGAAACTCTAGTGAAAAAAGTAAGTCTCATTTTCAAGATGATAGAAGAATATGAATAGTACCAAGCAATCAACAGAAAATGGTGAGTGGACGTGCAAATGTTGGAAGAAAAACATGAGTGCAGGTCTGGAAGTCCATAGAAGCAGAGGAAATCAAGTTAGAGTACAGATGAATTTCTAGCTCTCTGCATGTTGTAACATAATGCACAATCTTGTACTAAAGTAAAACAATCTTGTAATACTTGGATGAATCTATAGTGGCTAACAAAATGTATGAGATCTTACCTGTTGATCCAAAGGTCATCTACCAGCTAATTCTTAAAAGAAGTGATAAACAGGAAACCTGACGCAAGCAGTGATCTCAAAATATGATGGAGAAAAGAAAGACCTTTTGGGAAAGGAGCTGTAATGCTGTGAGATGTAGTGGGGGAAGGTCTTCTTTCCCTAATACTTTTCTTAAAATTCATTCCAGCCACTACTCCCAGGGACTGGCTGCTTGAAGGGCTTTCCTTGTCCTCTTTTGGTGTCCCGTCAGAGGGATGCATGATTTGGGTGTCCCTCTGGCCACTGGCAGCAGCTCTAGCAGCCAGCTGTTGGATTTTCCTTGTCTATTCCAGAAGCCACCCAAAGAGGTTCTGAATTGTCAGTTCACTGTGGGATAGGAGGCAAAAGGAAGGTGAATTAGTTCATGCAACACAGGGCATGTAAAGGCTTCCACAAAACTTACACCTTTATTTGATGGGTTCTTGAGTGAATTCCTTGATGTCACATCACCATAAATCTGCCTGTCATCCATTTCAGTCAAGCTGGAGCAGACCTTGTTCCCTCTAGGATCAGGACACCGTAGGAAAGCAGCTAATCCCAGAGCTTCTATTGCATACCCCTCCTGAAGCAGCAGAGTCCCACTGGAGTAAATGCAGCACCCAGAGATGTAACAGGCATGTGATGAGCAGGGCATGGAGGAACAGGAGTTTGCAGATGGTGGCAAAGAGATGGGACTCCAGTGGAAACTGCTCACTTTCTTTCATTTATTTCATTATAAACACAGGTTTTGTCTAGATCAGTCCTTCTGATTTGACAAACACTTTCCAAAAACATAGAGTCATTCTTTGCCCTGATGTGGTCAGCTCTCAACACTGCCCAAATCTGCACTGAAGGCAGAGGGGTGTGGGACAGTACTCTACACAGAGGCACAGCACTGGCACAGCACTGCAGGCCCAGTCTGTCCCTGCACAAATCATTCAGAATAACAACTTCAGTGCCAAATCCTCTTGCAGCAACAAAAGAGGCTTTTGCCATTCATCCACAGCCATAAGGAGGGGAGGAAAAGCAGTTTTTCCTCCATCACAGACAGCCCTCCTGAATAACTGCTGAAGGTTCAGGTAACAGAATACTTTAAGAAGATATTTTAAAAGAAATTGTGTGGGTTTGTTTTTTTTTTTTTTATGAAATAAACATTTTATTTGCAGGGAAGGATGGCTGCTGCAGGATGGAACTTCTGTAACATTTTGCCGTGATACTTTTCTTACTCTCTGTTCCAAATAAGATATATGGCACAGTGAGGCAATAAACTGCATGCAAATTTTAAAAACTCTTCACCCAGCTTTCTTTCAGCCCATTTTTTACAATATTTAGAAATTATATTTGTATTCCCCCTTATGCATAAGAATGATGTCTCACTTTTCAAATTAAAAGATGAAACTTTATGGGGCAGAGGTTGAATATAAACCATGATGTCTTAAAACAAGAGAGAATGATTCTGTAAGGCTCACCTAATAGTTTAAAATTTTTGATCGGGGTCTGTTTCACAGAGCTCTTTAAATACCCATAAATAGTGAAAAAAATGTGAAGTAGAAGTGCCCTACTGAAATTTCTGGCTTGTGTTCTTGTTAATAGATAGCTCTGCAGAGCAACCTTCCAGAAGCAAGGTCTTTTTGCACTTGACTATCTTTCACTGACTCAGTGCAATGGTTCGTGTGCTTACGGTCACACAGGTGCTTAAGCACTTACCTTAGGCCTCAGGCAATGAGGATGAAGAGAAATATACTGCCCCAGAGGGACCAGTCTGTTTTCTGTGACAAAGGCAGTAAATTTCACCTAGACTGATGAGAAAAAAAAAACAACTCCAACAACATAAATCCCGACATGCTGGAATCACTATAATCAGGATATCTTCAGAAACCTTCTCTCTTTGGCCTAGAAATGGCTATAAAAGGGTCATGGATGAATCTTTATCATGCTGGTGCTGGGAATGGACCACATGAGATGTCCATCCAGGTGCAGCACATGCACAGGAGATCTCTGATGGGAATACAGCAGCCTCATGCAGTATCCAGGAGAACCTGTGCCTCCTGCCGTCCTTCCTTTCAGCTGGACTTTGAGATTTTAAACTCTTAATCGGTCTATAAAATGTGGAGCTCTTATCATTTGACTTCTCACCCCTCATTTCCCTTTGTTAGGAGGGGACAGGCCTTTGACTTTACCTGTCTTTGAAGCTTCCTTACAAGAGCATAAGTGGATTCAGATGCATACCATACATGGCTTATCTGAGGTGTGGTCCAGAGACAGCTCCAGGAAGAGTACACAGAGGGGTCCTAATGAGGTCCCTGCCCAGCACCGATGCTTTCCTTCACAGCACCACCCACATCTTCTGTTCTAGAGTGCTCCCAGGTGCTAGAAAATTGCAGAATATTTTAATCTGAAACAGAATTTATCACTAAATTCAGCCAAACAGAACCTCAAACATCACTAAATTCTTGTGTATTACTAGCCAGAGCAAGGCCATGTCAGGTGTTTTGTAACTAATCTGTACAACCATTTAATCATGTTTTCCACGTAAGGATAATGATGAGTGTGCATGATGGCCTGGAAGAAATTGTAAAGCTCTGTGAAACATAAAGGCATTACTGGTGCACAGGTAAGATGTATGGACAGATAAAAGCTACTTTGTTATCAAGATGTCCCTTTTAAAATGTTTTTGTTAGATTTAGACTCACTCCTCTAGAAATCTGCTGTTAAAAATAACTTTGCAAAAATTAATGAATATTTACAGTATTGACTTGCAGTGACAACTCTCTTAGAGGTCAATTAATGTAGTTAATAAGAAGGTGATGAATTAACTAATTTTGATGCAGTGGAATTATCTCAAAGATAACTTTGACTCCATTGCCTTCTATCCATTTGACCCATCAGAATTTTCTTTCATTGTCAGAGAACCATGTCTTTACAGCAAGCATTTTTTAAAAGTCAAATGAAGGAAAACTTTGGGATACTGTTTATAAACATAACTATTTCTTTAGAAGTAGTTCTTCTTCTGAAATATCTTCATTCATAAACTATTCAAAGTAACAGTTGGAAATTTATGAATTATGTTTTTGTATTTTACTAACTTATGAAATGAAGTTTTTTGGTGTAAATGATAGCTTTGGCACAGTGCAGTGATGCTGTATGGGTCCCACCACCCACCACCCCATCCTCACCCCCATGCTGGTCTCCAGACTTTGAGGCTGTTTCAGTTTAAGGTAAGCTAAGAACCTTGTTGCATTGATCTTTTTATTCCACATCCACAAAAGAAAATGCTAAGACGTTGCTACTGATTTTTTCCCCCCAATATGTGGTCATTATAAGGAAAAAAAGAAGCTCACACTTCTACCTTTTAATTGGGCATTTAACAGGACAATGTTTGAAAGCAATTAATGGGAAAAACATTTTTGTCCTGTTTTATCAATTGGTCTCCAAGAAAAATGCTGTCTAAAGTAACTATTATGTGCAAGCCAGGAAACTGTTGTCCTTTTCAGTTTTTCCCATGTCACAATTTATTCATTTAATTCAGTTCCTCAAAACTACTGCAGTGCCAATTATCTCTCTCTGTGTAGAAAATGAGTTTGGCCTACTTCAGCTCCCTTCATTTTATGCCTGTTTTCGGCTATTCTTCAATGAGTGAGTAATGTGCGATGTGAAAAAAGGGAGGATCTTCAAAAATATGTGAAGTGTCTAGAGTGGCTTTTTGGTACCTGTGAAGAGGCCCCTTGAAGAAGCTTAAAGGACAATAGAATATTGCGGCTAGCAGTGGTTTATTTTGTCCACATGACTCATTTCACACGCACCCAGGCAACTGATGAATGGAGGATTAACACAAGTTTTCACCTTATTGAAATGAGTGATTCAAAGCAAACAAATAGGACTAACTAGTTTGGAATATGAAATTCAAGTTTCTCTGAGTCCTTTTGTTATGCATCACTTTCAAACTTAATTAGAAATATGATGGCTTTGGAATTACTTTTAACCAACTTTGTTAAATAACAGTAGTTTGATGTTTGTTATTGTCACACAGTCCACTTGTCTGAAATCTAAAGAATCCAAGGGACTGTTCAAACACATTATCAAAAAGTTGTTTTAAAACAAAATGAAAAAATGCCACATACATACACATATATTCTCTCTTTTTGGAGGGCACGTTGGTAGACACACAACAAAAGAGCATTAGACTCATTTTTTATTGTTAGTTGCATTATATGTACCTATAAATATTTATGGATGGGTAGGTAGCACTATAGAAAAAGTGCTTTAGATGCTATCTTCATGGTAACTTACACAACCCATTCAGTCCTTCAGCTTTGTAATTACATTTGAGCCAGGATGGAGTGACCCATGCACACCATTCAGCCCTACGTGACTTTATGGGGTTGCTAAGTTGCAATACCCCACAGTCATGCAAGTCATAAGCTCCCACTTTACAACTTCTCCTTGAGGAAGGATAATTTAGCAACTTTGCATGGCATAGTCAATGTCCAGGGCACACTTGTACTCTCAAACCAGAATGTGTCCCTTCTATCCCTCCTAAGGATGCAACACTTTGATATGAACACACCTTGCTGGCTGTTCTGTCAAATGGTCATGAGCTCTTCTCCCTGTTTTTTGGGATAATCCTCTCCAGTGCCTCTGTAATGTGGAAGTTCCCTGCAGCTGAGTTGGCTTCTGTGGAACAGCTCCATTAAAAGCTGCATACAAGTTACACAAAAGCTTCAGGATGTGGTTGAATTACAGATTTTGTCATTATTCTCTAAGGTTAGGAGCATGACACTCTCTAAGGAACTTCTGCAGAAGTGTACTGAATTAAATGCAAGAATTCTGGTTTAGTGAGTGGCAGAAGAGGGGAAAAAAGAGTTCAATGCACCATCTAACCTGTGTCTAATCCCTTTTGAAGATTTCTGAAAATGTAGGGGAGAGAGGGAGCAGAGGCCTAATTTGTTTCTATTTCCCACACAATCAGCAACACTATGGGATGGCTCTAGTGAGATCCATTTTTGTCATGGCATTGCTATTCCTGGCTGCAGAGGGATGGCAGGGATGTGATTCAGCGTGGAGAGGTACTGTGATCACGGGGTGACCAAAACGAGCTGGGATGTGCAGTGACCTTTTAGCATTTCCACTGAGAATAGCAAACACTGGCCATGTTCTGATTTGCATCCAAAGCTTTATTGCCGGTTTGTGAGAGGGGTTTTGGTCTGGTCTGGCATCTGCTCATTGCTCAACAAGACAGGCAGGAGCTTTGACAGATTCAGCTGCCAAAATTTAATGAGTGTCCATTGAACATATTCAGTCTTTAATTTTTCCTTGTTCAGAGTCTTTTACATTCATTGATTGGAACATTTTTACAAATGTACAGGACTTTCCCATAAATCAATCTTTTCTTGACAGTTTTAAAAGCCTCAATAGAAGCATGGAAATGTAAGATCTCAGAAAAAAATGTCTACAGATATTTTATTTTCAAAGGAAAGAAACAACTTATGCGCTTTTCCTCTCTCAACTTAAAAAGCAATGACAATTTTGTTGTTTCTGTTAAGTCTGATTTCAGACTGAGGCAGGCTTTTGATGTGGAAAACCTTTTCACATCTCTCATTGTAGTGAGGGACCGAGTTTGGGTTCGGTGCAGAAGCATGGAAAGCTTTTAGCAAATATAATTAAAGTTTCCCAACAAGTAGAATTCTATGTTTCTGGACAATTTTAACACCTTCAATTTTACTTTGGTTAAAAGATTTTAAAATTTGTTTTTGTTTTGTGTCCCCATATATGTATTTGAAATATTTAATGGAAAATAATTTTGTAAACTTGCTTCAGTTGGAAAAATGAAATTATTTTTGACCATGTTAAAGATATTAGCACATTTAAAACCTGATAACTGTATACATATTGCACTGAACAGTATTTCAATGTAATGCCAAAGCAAGGTAAGACTCAAAACAATTTTTCTCTCATCAAGACAAAAAAAAAAAAAAAAAAAATTAGCCATCGTGAAACATTTCATTTTGGAATTATTGCCCAAACCACTTGCCATCCCAGGAAAAACATAGTTCTTTCAGAGAAAATTTTATATTTTGATGACGGAAGATTTAATCTAATTCATAAATGGATGGTTGTAAATTCCATTGAATCCATAACACACAGTGAGTATTTTCGTCTTCCACAGAAAGTTTTCCAAAAGAGTGGATAGAGAAAATCCTGTCCTAGAATGTCTTCTGCCTCAGAGGATAAATGGAAGTGGAGCATTTAAAGGGAAGTGAAGACAGAAATAATTGAAAGCAGAGAAAGATGTTACACCACAGCCTGCACTGAAACCAAGATTTCTGTCTCAGTGTGAAGCAAACATTGTCAGGATTTGTTGGATGAATCCTAAACACATCTGTACTGTAACAGTATCTCATCCAGTCAAGATTTTGACGTGCAAAGTCAGTGGTTTAATTTTCAATCAAATCTTGGACTGGAAAAGTTCTATGAAGCATTGGTCTTGCACTTAAGATCATGATGGATGTGATAAAGGCAACACTACCTGCACTAGGAAGAAATGCTGCTATAGTTCAACAATAGAGATTTATTTCTAACATGAAAAATAGGAGGAAATGTTCCCACATTCATTCTTGTTTGCTGGAGCTGTTCCACCTGAAGATGATCACCATGTGAATGCAGTGTGATAACTGCATACCCACATCAGTGAAATCCCTGTGTAAGAAGTGCCCCATGTAAGGTCTCTTGTATTTTAACACCAATAGCAAATATTCCTACATTTCTCCCCACACATCACAGTAGGTTTTTCTTTCATACCCATTCCATGCAATTCTGAAACCTAAGGATGAATTTTTTAGTATCATTTTCTAGGGTGGAAGGCAGCTTTACTGTTACCTGACCAATGAAAAAGGTGACTTTGTTGAAACATGCAAAAATTTATCCCATCCCCAGAAGCTCTGAGCTCCCTCCCCAGGTGGGACATCTTAGCTGAAGGCAGTTCCAGTGTGGGCAGCCCAGCTGGACACTGACAGGGCTCTGTGTCCAGGCACAGCCTTTAGGCTCCAGGTTGAAACCATATTTATAGGACAAGGCATAAGCACTTCTTCAGACAAGCACAACTCATAATGTTGGGTGATATTGTGCTTCTGTGTTTGACTAGGAGTGACACAGCTGTGTTCTGTAAGGCAATGAAAACACAAGAGCATGGCAGCTTTCAGCCTTGATGAGATTATGACAGGGACGATGACCAGGGAGACTATCCTGTGTTTTTTCCAGAACTGCCATCCATGGGATTTCATGCAGCTTTGGTCTCAGTCCACAGTCCATTTCACAAGCCAGTGGTGTGGAGCTTCCAGCTTGTCTTCCTTCACTTTGCACACTTGCTTTTTTTTTTTTTTTTTTTCCTGTCCTTTAGTTTTGAATTTTTCAGCTTTCACAAGGAAAGAGCAAATCTCATGGTCTGAGTGATGGTGTTAAGGTTAAGGAGTGGCACTGCAAGAGAGAAATGGAAGAAAGTTCAGAAGCACACAATAAAATCGGTAGAACTGACAACCAAAATTGTAAGTGAACTTTAAAAAAATTAAATAACAATTCCTCTCTTACCATCTCAAGGGTTTTTTATTATTAATCCCCGCAACCAGAGCAGAATGAGCTGTGCACTCTACTCATTAACAAAGTTTTCCCTCATTTGATATTTAAAAACTGCTTGCTGTAAAGACATGGTTCTCTGACAGTGAAAGAAAAGAGGAAAAGAGGATTAAAAAAAAATGAAAAGGAAAAACTGTATTATTTTCCACTAAACACACTGTGTAAGTGTTGTTGGAAAACTCATCTTTATTAATTCCTCTCCCTTATTCCATTAACTTAAAAATCCCAGGCAAGTCACCACCCAATCACACTCATCCTCCTTTGAAACCTTGCCCAAATGCACACATCAAAACCACTGTCCAGTCCAAGGTGTCACACCATTCCTGGCTTATTTTCTCCTGCTGTGCCACTGGATGCTGTACTGAGTCCTGCTGCCCATCCAGAGCTGCTGGGGATGCTGCTGTGGGCTGTGAACCAGCTGCTGGATTGCAGACCAGGAATGACAGCTTACCAGGAGGGAGTTAATGCGATTCCTCTCTCTGTAATTTGTAAAGTGCTTTGGGGTTCCACTCAGTGCAGCCTGCTCTCCGAACGTGTTATTGCTATGTCTGAAAGGTTACACAGAGGAGCACTGCAGGCTCCCAGTACTTCTGGTATTTCTGATGTTTTTTGGGAAAGGACATCTGTGAATGCCTGGCTGTGTCCAAACTGGGGGAAACGGATCATTTGGCTCATGAGAGGGATGCCACATGCCCCACTGGTGTGAGGATGGGAAGGTTCACACAGGCTGTAGGGTTGCCAAAGAATGAAATAAGGACGGACTTATTTTCATGGGGGAAGAAAGGAGATAACTCTGGATTATTGAAGGCTGGAGCTGATTCACCCTGAATCTTCATGGATGCCATCTCTGGCTCTGCTGAGCAGCCCTGATTCACAATCATCTCCCCCTGCTGCAGTCCCCATCCCTCCCTCCAGTCCAAATTGGGGATGGGCTGAGAATTTGTCTAGCTCCAGCCCTCACCAGGGCCACGAGTGTCAGCTGCTCTGTCTGATGACTGGCGCACTGATTATGCACCTATCCAGACACATGGAAACTCCACGGGGAAAAGCTCCCCAATACACACACATTTGTAATCTCTTGTGAATAGAGTCCTAAGTGCCCATTAACTATTGCTCAATTACACGGGAACTCTGCAGAAGTAAATATGGCATGCACATGAATATCAATTAACACCATTATGATCAGTGTGGTTGTGAGTCAGGAGGGAAATGTGCATAATCTTGACAGAGTTACGAAGACACGCTGCATATTACTTGAGTTGATTGGAATAGTATGTTAAGCTAATAGAAGCTTTTGTGTTTTTAAAAATAGTTTTAAAAGCCCAGAATAGTTTTGAATCATATCCGCCTCAGATTTCAGTTCTTAAAGTCAGCTTTGAAGACCTTTCTTAACAAACAGAGGGAAAAACCTCTACTGCTGAGCCTGTAATTTCTCAATTTGCCTTGCCTCCTTCAACTGTCCAGCATTCACACAGCCCTACCCCACCTAGCACCCCACAGGTACAACCAAAAATCCGATACTTGTGCCAAAAAAGGTTGATAGCTGTAAGACAGATGCAGAGCTCTGGCAAACCGTTTTAGCTGAAATGGGGGTTCTTATCCTGAATCCTGCTACCCACCTCCTCTTGGACCAGGGGTAAATCCCAGGTTGATGCCAGCACCTGTAAAGTGAAAGGTGTAAAAGAGCTGCACCATGTGACAATGAAGGCTTTACAAGGGACGTCTTGACTGTCATGGATTTTTGCCTGGTGAAGGGAAAGAGAAGTGATATACAAGGTTACCAGGGGCAGGCTAATTTCAAAAGCACTTACAGGACTACCCCAACAGTTCTGGCCTCATTTCCACCCTGATGGGAACTTCAGTGCAGTGCTACAAACTTTCCATATAATTTTGTTCTGCTGAGCCAAACTGTTCTAGCATCCTCTCCCAGGTGCTACTGTGTTTTGAAGCCAGTTGTCTCTTTGAGAACCACAAAGACTCCTCAAGTCAAAATGGCCAAAATGTGGTGTCTTGTATGTTGTCTCTCACAGATGGTTGTCCAAGAAGCCTGAAAACAATTTTGGCAACACACAGGTGCTTATTGCTTGAACTGCATTCAGTCTGTCTTAAACAAACGTTAAAATTTGCATTACTTTGAGATCAACCACATTGCCTCATGGGCTGAAGAGCAACTTAGGCTGTCTTAAGTTGAGCCAGGGAAAATTTAGGCTGGATATTAGGAAAAAGTTTTTTACAGAAAGACTGATAAAATATTGGAATGGTCTACCCAGGGAGGTGGTGGAGTCACCATCCCTGGATGTGTTTAAAAAGAGATTGGATGTGGCACTCGGTGCCATGGTTTAGTTTAGTTGAGGTGTTGGGGCATGGGGCTGGACTCGATGATCTCAAAGGTCTCTTCCAACCTGGTGGTTCTGTGATTCTGTATCCTTGGGGGTAGACTGAAGATGGGCAGTGATGGCCAGGTACTGACCCTCCACAGTGCTGTTTGCTGTCTGGGCATGGCTGGGGATCAGGAGCCCTTGCTGGTAGTCCTGGAGGAGCTGCTGTGGGGATGAGAGTCACCCTCCAGTTTGCTTTATTTACTTGCCATAGCTCATGTCTGTGCTCACACACTAGAGGAGCAGGCATTCAAGCCCTTTCCTGCTGTGGTCCATGCTGTTTAATCACCAGCAACTACCCTGTCACATTTTTTCCCTGTGCCATCACACTTTACCATGAAGCCCAGACACAAAGCAGGCAACAGCACTGGCCAGGAACCATTCCCTGCAGGCAGGATGGGAAAAGAAGGATGTATCCATATGGTTACAGGCTGTGCCTGGCCACTTCCCATCATGCCAAAGAACAGGCCCTGGTCCATTTTCTGTATGAGGATAGATGTAGTCATAGAGACTGAAATGGATGCACTACCTTTATTTAAATGGAAATAAAATTGCATGGCAATTCTTGCTACAGTCTAAATCCATGGGATCAGGGTGATGTCTGACCATGGAAGTCAGAGCCTGGTTTCCAATAATTTTAGAAAACAAACAAGGACAGTTCTGAGGGGCTTCTTTATAATTGTTACACTAGAAAAATACTTAGACCTTTTAATATAACTATTTTAATTTTTATCTTGTTGAGGCAACAGCTGGAAGATTTTAGAACTGTGGGTACATTTAGAATATCTAATGCATATGGTTGTACCTACAGGAAAAAAGAAAGCTATATAGTTCAGCAAACACTGTCAAAAAAAGGAAACAGGAGTAAGTAAATATTATGAAGTCTGAACAAATGTCAGCTGGCCAAAAGGATGAAAGTGTGGCTGTATGAGATAGAATACTGAGGAGCAATTATTTCAGCCCAAACCTCAGCCTGTGTTTGCAGAAATTAATTTTTGTGTAAAGTTTCTAGAGTGGGACTCATCCATTTATATTCTCTGTGAGGCAATGTGCTCTCTGTCCTTTCTTTGGGCTGTGTGCCACAGACAGCAGTGTGCCAAGAACAAAGTCTTTAGCACAGAATTTTCAGGAAAAATATTAACCAAAGAAGTACTCGGATTTCTTTGATGGACTGGAACCTCATTGTCTGAAAACCCAAATCTCTCGATAGCAACTTTTAACAAACTTGCTTGGTCCTGTTCTGTAAGTGCCCAGTGGAACTCCTGGGGTCTGTCACCAGTTGCCACCTCGGGCAGGGATGAACCTGAGATTCTGAGAGCATCTTGTGAGTCACTGCAGAGCCTTGGCTGTCACTGATTTTACCTGGCTTTGGGGGTGAAACCATTCAAACCTTTACCCTCATTTACCTAATCAATAAAGCATTCATAATGTCCCCCTTGCAGGAATGGGTTAAATTTAATTAGTTAATATTGAAAAGCACTCTGGAGATGAAAAGTGCTCTGCTATGTAAGTGCTGACCATTAGCCATTATTAGGTCCCCTCTTGTTTTTCATACATTAGCCCAACTGAAAGGCAACTCAAAAACTTTTTCATTATATGCAGGGCAATTTAAACCAGCAGATTTAAAGTACATTTAACAAGTCAGATTGGTATATTTTTTAATGGCCCATAGCAGGTTTGTGGCAAAAGGGGCAGAAAGTTAATTTCTGTTCCCGCTTCTTTAAATTAATAGGACGTAATTTGTAGTGAGGGACAAAGTTTCCTAAGGAAATCATTCTGTTGGCAAGGCTGGTTAAATAAAGCGTTCCACAGGACTAGGTAATAAATAAAACCCCTGCCTTTACAAGGCTTTGTCATTGTCTGGAAAGTGGAGAGAGAGACTAAAATAATTAAAGGTGCTTATTCTAGTGTAGTAGCTCAGTAAATGAAGTATGCTTGGATTTTCCCTTCTCAGGAGCTAAATCTGTGACCTTCTGTACCAGAGGAAAGAATCCTTTGTGTTCTGAGCTCTAATAGCCTTACCATGGTTTCATTTCTACCAGGGTCCATGAAACACTTATATTTATTTTCATTATTTTCATTTTTTTCTCTCACAATGAGGTGTTAGTTCAGACTTTAAGGAAAGTGTAGATTGCTTTTGTTTTTTTTTTTTTCCCCTTGATGGGCTCTATGCCTCTATGTCTTTGGTTTATCTCCTGTGTTCCTGAATGTTTCTTTTACCTTGTGGAATACTGTTAGAAGTCTCTGTACAAAAGCAAATGCTGTGGTTGCTATAGCAATAACCAATTTGATGAAGCTGTGACCTAAATCATGACTGAGAAAAATAGTACCTTTTCTATATCACTGCAGTTACTGCTTCCTTGGATTATGCTACTGTTATGCAGGATTTATTACCTAAAGTGAACTCTTTGACTCCAGGATACAAGAAAAAGTATAGTGATATTTCTACAATTGTGGAGTTGGGCAGGGATATGAACAGCTTTTATCTGCTGATATTTACAGGTGAAAAGGTGTTCTGGTCTTGGTAGCACACATGTTGCTAAACCTTTGTGCAGTACAATCTACTTCTTGAAAATCTGGGGAGCTTTGACAGCTGGAAGATACTTAAATCAACATAATGTGCAGCTCAGATTTATTGAGCATTGCAGAACCCAGAACCAGATCAGATTCCTAAAGTCTTTGGTACTGCCATGACGTGTAGTTACTGAGTAGGAAAGGAGGGAAACATTCTCCTGAGCAGGTGCTTTCTTGCTGACTGAAATTTGGTGAGGGCATCCAAAGACCTTTACTTAAAACATGAAATTGTTCCCTCTTATTTGGCTGTGACCCTCAATGGCCCCTCACCAGTCGGAGCTACAGGTGAGGTTGTTTCTGCACATACTTTACTTTCACAACTGACAGGGGATTGTAACATGGAAACTAATATTATGAAAGGTGGTATGCAGTGGGATTTATCCTACTGTGTTTCTGAAAATTAGGGTTTAAATCTATGCTTGCCATCCAGGCTCCCCCTATACTCAACAGAGGACAGACATATTTTTTCCTTTCCTGAAACAGGCATATGGGATAGATTGGGCAAAAATTTAGAAGAGCATTTCCATCTTTCTGAGGACTACAGAGGGAGCATGGACAGCTTGCTTAGAGCAAACCCCTGAATTTTAGATGGCTGTAGTTACATGAGCTGAACTCCATTAAGCAGCAAATCAGAGTGGATAACCACTGATGTTACATCAAGGTGGTGGGAGTGAAGGGGCCAGATTTTCAGCTTTAACAGCAGTTTGTTGCCTTGAGCTCCATCAGAATTGAGAATAAGAAATGACTGAGCTGAAGGAAGGTGTGAGTAAAGGCAATATTGAAATTACTTGTATTGGAGAGGATGGGGAGTGGGAAGTTGGCACAGCAACTAAATCAGCTTCGCTGGAACAGCAGAAGCAGGCTGGCAATTGTCACTGCATTTGCCTGTCAGATAGCTAAGAGGTACTTGTGCTGTTATTACCCTCCCTGCCAGTCCCTCACCCATCCTTCTGCTATAAGCCCAAATGGATAAACCCTGAGGATCAAGAGACAATCAAACGTGTTTGATGGTGCTCTTTGGGTAAAGTTGCTGTCTTTGCTATCAGAGATTTGGACTGGAGATACACAAACAGTGAAGAAGCCTGGCTGCTGAACTATTTGGAGAGAGCTAAAATTACCCATTTCTTATGGCCACCTGGTCTCTTCAACATCTGCTGCATACTTGGCTCAGAGGCTGCCTGCTCTCTGAAATCACACCACACATGACGTAAGGTGTCAGAAGTAGTGTGACACAGCAGTGACATTTAAAGGGACACAAACCAGGCCATCAGCTCTTCTAAAATGCATGCTCTTGAGCTTTCAGCTGATTGAATCAGTTTCAGCTGATTGCAAAATACAAATTAGACAATTTGTGACCATTTTCAATTGTCTTGGGGTAGATAACCATGGAAAAGCCTTTGTTTCATGAGTGGTCACTTAAAAACAAGAGTTACTTGTATTGCAAGGACTTAGAAACACCTTTAATTTTGCAAGAGCTGTTTCACACCCTTAGCACTCATGTCTGATGGATGATGGTACATTTATGAACTGGAAATTATGTGGCTGTTGGCCAATATGCAATATGATAAAATACTACAGTGCAGAGACTTAATATTTCACAGCTAAGGAAGCTGAGAACTGACTCTTGCTGGAAAGAGCACCCATGTTCAGCCCTGGCTGAGAATGATAATCCAAGTGAAAAAATAAAAAAGGTCGGGGGTGGAGCACCATTAGGTTGGATTACAGGACTGAAAGCAACCACATCCTGGGCTGCATCACCAGCAGTGTGGGCAGCAGGGTGGGGGAGGGGATTCTGTCCCTCTGCTCTGCTCTGGTGAGACCCCACCTGCAGTGCTGAGTGCAGCTCTGGGGTCCCCAGCATGGGAAAGACATGGACCTGCTGGAGAGAATCCAAAGTATGGCCACCCAGACGCCCAGAGGGATGGAGCACTTCTGCAAGGAAGGGCTGAAAGAACTGGGATTGCTCAGCCTGGAAAAAAGATTTTGGAGTAACCCAATTGTGGCCTTCCAGTGCCTGAAGGCAGCCTGCAGGAAAGATGGAGAGGGACTCCTTACAAAGATCTGGAGTGACAGAACAAGAGGGAATGGATTCAAACTGAAAGAGAGTGGAGTTATTTTAGATACAAGGAAGATAATCTTTGCTGTGAGGGTGGCAAGGCACTGGAACAGGTTGCTTAGGGAAGTTGTGAATACCCCATCCCTGGATCTGTTCAAGGAGAGATTGGATAGGTAACTGAGCAACCTGGGCAAGTGGGAGGTGTCCCTGCCCATGGCAAGGGCTTTGGAACTAGATTTAAGGTCCCTTCCAAGCCATTTTGTCATTCTATGACAATAATGCCAAAATATTCAGCTCCTCAAGTGGCTGGTTGTGGCACTGTTGTCTTCATGTGCCTTTTGACTGCTTCTTCAAGTTCTTTTAAAGCAGATGCTCCTCATAAGCTTTGCTTAGCTTTCGCTGTTTTACTTTATATGTCCCCCCCTCTTCCCTCTCCACCTTGCCTGCCTTCAACAACCTCCTGTTTAACCACAGCAAAGGACAAAAATTTTGCATATCTGTGCCAGAGGAAAATGACTGGAGACATCAGGAACATCAGCAGTACTTTAGATCCTTGGAAAAACAGGGGCTTGTTAAAAGTATTGCCCGTTTGATCCTTAGGAGCAGGTTTTTGTTACAGCTGGATCTGTTTGACAAAGATCTGTGTTCCTGAGGACACACATCTTTTCTGGTTGTAAAACCTGCTCAATAACATTTTTATAAACAGCTTCAGCCTGCATCTGAGACCCCAGCTCAGTTAAATCAGCTAATGTGTAGCCATTCCAAACCACCAGCTGACCTTCCCTTTGCTTCCCCCTTGCATTGCTCCATTTTGCTCCCTTGTGAAGACATTCTTTTAAAAGCATTTTGTAGTATTTTAAAGTATTAAATATTTGAAAAGTGTTTAAAAATATTCCTACCCCAAATTCCACTTTGATGGCTTTTGGAGGAAGCCTGGGGTTACAAATCCTCACTCATTTTCTAATCCAGAAACCTGCTTTGTTGCATTCATATTCTCCCTTCCTAGAGCAGAGCAAATTGGAGCAGAGATTCACCTCGTCTTGTGTTCACCATCCCCTTTGGGGATCCTTAATTGTCAAACGTTCATATGCATGCATGTAGAATGAGATGTCTTTCTCCAAGAGCTGGGACTCTCCATTTTTATCCACTGTCTGTTAGAAACTGAATTTCCTTCACTGCTCAACCTCTTTCTTTCTATTGTGGCTGCAAGACGCCATTTCAGAAGTGTCATCACCTTTATCTTTTCACATTCTGATGTAGTCTGTAATCAACACTAGCTTCAGCGACTCTCATTACTAGCTCTTGAAGTGATTCTTCAGACTCAGCAAGAACAACATCATCATCAGATTACAGCATCTGCTTCCTCCAGTTTCAGCCCTGCCACCGTAGCCAACAACAACGATGCACATTTGCATTTCAGTGCACAGCCAGGGCTGATGCGGAGCTGCCGTGCAGTCCTGATGGACTTTCTTCCTGCCCGCCAGCCGCTGTGCAATGTCCTTTGTTGGCTCTTTCTTTTCACTCCTGCCTGGTCACCTACAGCACAATAAATTATATAAATCTCTACGAAAGCCCCCACTGATAATGAGAGCTGCATGTAGCATTCAACTGCTTCTTTCTGTTCTACAGCACAGGTCTTTTTGCACCAGCTTTACCCGTGATGTTTTTCCCCCCAGCATCATTCTAAAACCTGATTTAAATCATTTCCAGTAGCAAACTAGCCTGTGTTTTGCTCTTTCGGTGCTCAATTTTTCTTTCATATTTTTTCAGCCCCTTTCTCTGAACACTTAAGCCCATTTTTTCTCCATGTGTTTGAATAGCAAGTGGAATTATTTGGCAATGTGCACATCCTCTCAGACTCCCCTTCTCTGAGCACAGAATGAGTTTAGTGTCTCTCATTAAGTCCCTTAGCCGCTGCCCTGTTTTTTCACAGAAGTTTGCAGATCTTATGGGAAATCTTGATACCAATCTAGCATTATAGTGTTCTCTTCAGGTACAAAAAGCAGGCAGGCATGAGAATATTTGAAGCATGTAATAATGGCTGTTTGAGTTAAGGATCTCTCTGTGTTCCTGAAAGAATAATTCAGATACAAGATAAGAGGTTCTGATGCTGAAATCATATTCTGATACACGAGGAGACATAATGTGGCCTTTATGTTTATTTGTTTGATAGTAACATATGCACTGCTTTAATTTCCTTTATCTCTTCATTACTAAACAGGAGAGAACCTTAATAAAACACTGAAGAGGATTTTCAAGCCTTGAATGCAGGGTCCAGCACAGAGCCTGAGAGTGTCCTGCTGCCACTCTCAGTGTGTGCATTCTAGCTTTTCTCTGTCTTGGAGGGGCAGCTGTTCCTCCTACACCTCACCTGAGATTCACAGGTGCTCATCCACAACCCTACTGCATCGTACTCTCTGGCAGAGGCTTGTGGATTTAATTCTGTTAGGCAGAATGGTTGCCTAGTCTTAAGCAAAAGAGCGGATATTCCCTTCCGTATGTGTATGGAGGGCCTAGGGAAAAAATGTCTGCACAGCTACACTAAAACATTTAAAGGTCGAGTTTGAGAGGCTCAGTACTCCTTCAATAACAGATACATCCTCTGTGGGACTTCTGTGAGGGGCACAAAGCACTTCAAAGCTCAGTGAGTTAAAAAACTCCAGGTAAAATAGAATACTGGTTCCTAATTTTGAAGCTGATAACCAAGCAGGACAGAATTTTAATGTTTTTTTTAATGGAACTTTTAACTTGCTCCAAGGCTACCAGCGGAATCATTGCAAGCAGTTTCAGTTCTAGCTAATGTCATTGAAGATCTTGTCTTGTAGATATCAAGTTATTAGATCCTTTGACTTCTCATGTGGGGAGCCCATTAGGAGCACCCAGTATCACTTCTCGTGCAATGCAGGTTCATGGCTTTTGACAGGGTCCATTTTCAGTTTTCTTTTATTCTTTTTAAACCATTTAATTTTCTACTGAAACACCGAAAAATTCAAATCTCACTGAATATTTCTATTAGTTTACCTGGGTTTTGACACTTTTGTTTTTTTCCAGAGTTTGCAACTTTGACAACTTCCACTATAGTGAAATTCTGAAATAGCAGTTGAGCTCTTATGAAACCAGAATGCTAAAGTACAATTTTTATGATTAGACAGTGAATGTGGTTGCTTTTCACTCCTTCACATCTTCAGCCAAATTATCAGCAAAGTTTAGGCACCCTGCAGCTTGACTCCTAGGAAAAAAATTCAGAATATAAGTACTAAGCTCTGTCTTTTACCTTTTTTATCATGTTTGTATTAAAGACTGACAGTGCTTCCAAGTGCAACCCTGGTCCATTCCCAGCAGTAAAATATGCTAAAGGCATATTGGTACAATTAATAAAGTATTAATAAATCCTCACTACGTGGGAGTATTGCAGAGAAAGCATTGATAGAGAGTGCTAGGTCACTCACAAGGGCTGGCTGGGATCCATGTGCTCACCTGTCATCTCTGAGTGACAGCTGAGAAATAGGTACCAAACTTTTATGTTTTTCGCACACTTCTTAATGTGAGTATCAGTTCTTCCCACATGATTCCAAATATTCTTCTCACTGAAACATCTCTTTACTTTGCAATATTTGTAAGAAATTTAGCCATCAGGAAAACAAGCCTAAATAAACAAACAAACAAATAAAACTAAAAGAAAACTATCAGAAAACCCACACAAAAGCAGGAGGACAAAATAATTCAGGCAGGTGAGTGAAGGATGGAATTCTCATATGCAGCAACATGCAGAACAGACTTTGATTACACGGTGAGGACACCTGAGGATTTTGCCAGAATTAAATGAATTGACACAGTTAGGCAGAAAATGTAAAAAAATCATTGTATATCACTGTGCTTGACAGAGTTGCAGTTAAGGGCAGGGTGCATGGAAGGGTATAAAAGCAATTAAACACCAGGTTGGCAGTAGGCAGAGACTTAGAGAATACTTTGCAGGGCAGGGACAAGAACGGGAGGTCATTAAGGCACGTGCTATTTATTTTAATATTATCCATGATCTGCATTGTACTAAAATTATAAATAGGCTAAGTGTGAGTGACCCAGAACAGTTTGGCTTCTGTCCTAGCTGGATTTAATCGCAGTTCATGTTGTCCTCCTTCCTACTCATTTTCTGCCTTCAGCACAGCACTGCCAGCATCTGAGATTTCTTTCTCTCCTGAGGCTTGCATCAAACCTTTTGTTTCAATATTTAGCATTAGCTCTCAGAGTCATCTGTGTTTCATAACACGTGAGGTTTTGGGGGTGTTTAAGTAGCACCTTGTTTTGCCAAAAGATCCTCCCAGCAGTAATTCATGCCAGTAGGAATATACAGAAATGTGCTGGTACATCTGTCCTGGGACAGTGACTCCACTGTAAGGTGGTGTTTGGGCTGCTTTTTGGAGGTGAGTTAAATTATAACTTTGCCTAAGATAGGTCCCAGTGTAAGTGACCAGCTGGAAGAAAGAATTATGCTGATCTAACAATATCTTTTTAAATTTGCATATTAGATTATGACAAAAAAATAATGCCATGTAGGCAAGACCTACATTTTCATTCGTTAGGGCTGTGGAGAAAACATGACTCAAGTGAATTGCAAAGGCTTATATACCAGCAGGCAAATAAAAATAAACTCAGTTATTATAATGATTTTTTTTTTTCCAGTTTCATTATTTTTGTGCCAACCTCAAGGTTTTAGGGGTCTGAACTCTGAAATCGTGAACCCTCAGGGATGGCAGAAGTATTGACTATAATTAGATAATGTAATCTCTGGGACAGGGACTGCCTATCTATGTGTTCAGACAGAACTCAGCACCAGGGGCTGCTAACCAGAAACAACTTTCTGGTCCTAGCACAGTGCAAACAAACAATTAATATTAATACAACACACCCATCCCTCTTCTAGGAGTACATCAGCTACATGCACATAATCCCTGCCCATATTCCCTGTTCAGACAAAAGTACATCTTCCCACAGTTCAGTTCTATTTTTACCTTGGCTTTTTATCACTCTGTGTCACCCTGAACACTTTGGGGCCACAGACTGTCTGTACCCTTCCCTGAGCCACATATGGATGTTTTGGCAGGTGTCTTTCACACAGCCTGCTGTGGGCTTACTTAGGAAACTACAAGAGAAAATTAATTTTCTTGTCTCTTCTGCAGGAGAAGGGGCAAAAGCTGCCTGCCTAAATATATCTTTTGTTATTTGCTGTGGGATGAATGTTGCCCTTGTGCAGATGGTTCACACAAACCCCTGCACATTCTGAAATCACAGTTATCCAGTTAACATGTGGCTCTAGAGCTGTGTTCAAGGTCCCTTCCAAGCCAGACCTTTAAATGATTCCATGATGTTGCAGCTCCATGTTTCTGTGGTAATGAATTATTACAGATTCAGTGTAAGGAGCTGGATCCTTTTTCCCAGGACTCTATAAAAGCACTGGGAGATGCAGATCTAGAATTTGATGGGGCTGCTGTGGTGCAGGTCACTCTTTTATGGCAGATGCTGTGGAGCAGTATTTCCTACTACAACTTCCAAACATAAGATGCCCAATATCTCACTTTTCCTCCAAGAAACACATATGGGCTTTCCTAGGAGCCATGTATTTTGTTTCAGGGCCACTTATTTAGAGAACAAAGTACATAGCCACCCTGATGCCCCTGGAATAGAACCTACCAAGGCTGAGCTGACATAACTGTCATCTAAGAGGTCTGCATTTGTATGGAAGAGTGCCCTGGAATTAAGTACCAAAGGTTTACTCAAAAAATACTCCCTCTCTAAATAGAGATGTTTCACAGCATTTTTCAAATGCAGAAATTAATATCAGGTTATTTCAGCCTGTGTTTAGTAGCCAGATTGAGCAAAATTTTTATCCTTTTTCATGAGTTAAAGACCCCAAAATTAATGGAAAATCATTTTTTGCAGTTCTCTATCAGTATATACTGATAATTTGATCTAATAACAATCTTCCAATCTTTTATTTTCATAATATACTCTTTATAAACATTAAAAGGTGCAAAGCCATCAGTTCAGGTATTTTAGGACTGATTCCAGCAATCCAAGTGTGTTTAGGAAACTTTAAACCCATGTATTTTGTGCCAGACTGTGTGGGCATAGTTAGGACAAAGAACATCATGAACTGAATTAAAGCTTTGATGAACTCAGCACCTTTATGTCTTCCTGAACTCCCTTATTTTTCATCTATACTGGGAACCAGCATAGCAGTTTGTTTCAATGACCTTGTTTTTAAAATAGCCCCTCAATAAAGTGTATGGAAAAGGAGCAAAACACGGTCCATTAGAGAGCAAAATCAGGCAAGGCCATATGTAGAAGTTTTTCACTTACACTTTTACAGAAGTTATCAGTAATAGTGCATTTTTTTTTTTGCCTAGCAGCATCTAGGAAAAATCGTGCTTGTTGCACTTTAGAATTGCTGTCTTTTTCCTCACTGGGGGAGGCCGTTGGGTTTTGCTGTGAATGATTTCTTCTGCAGTTATAAAAGGTGGCATTAAAATGTCACTGCAGTCATTTCAATGGTTGTTTTCTAGTAAATGGATGATTTGTGGATTTCGCAGTCCTTAGCTGTTAATGATCATTTAGCTTGTTCTGTTGATGATAAGTTAAAGTGGCATTTTGACAATAATTCTCCATTATCAATCAACATTTGCCTTCTGTTCACTTTGTGTAATCATCACAATCTCTCAGTCTAGTCTGAGGGGTCTGTAAAGGTTACAGCAGAGGACCAAACTCCTCAAAGACTCGGAAATACTGTTTCTTTTCCCCTCCTGGAGAAACAGCTCTCACAGTTCAGCCATCCTGGCAGTGCAATTTCCTTGGGAATGGTTTAACACCAGGGGACACATCCTGTGCCAGCAGGTGAACAGCTCTGGCAATGGAAGAGGCTGCATGGACCTCTGTCTGAGCCTTGTGCAGGGCAGCCTGTGAGCCACAATGGTCCATGAACCTGGGGATGCACCTGCTATTTTGGCAGGTGGAGAATGTGTGTGCGCACGTTTAACACCAACTATATCACATTAATCACACGTGTCTCACCCTAATTCCAGGAGAGCAGGATGTGCTTCCCTTCCTTGAGATGCCAACCAGCTCAGAGGAAGTGGAGCTGAACGAGAGAGTCTGGTCCACAAATCTGACACTTAGGAATACGCTCGAAGACCTGTGGAAAGACTGGAGAGACCAGAAAACCTGATGGGCTGTGAGAAAAGTCCTAACTCCTCATGGACATGTTTACATGCCCAGAAGGAGCAGTCAGAAGCCCTTGCTGATGCTTATCCTGATCCACTAAAGATCTGGAGAGATTACTCTCCAACTGCTGCAAGATGGCATGGCACATCTGTCTGGGGAGCCTGGGCTTTGGTGGCTACCAGCACCTCCAAGAGTGCTCTGATAGCTCTGCTTATGACTAGATGATCATCATCATGTTCTCAATGCCAGCACATGCCCTGAGGCAACAGACCAAGTGCTGGGGTTTGTGTGCCAAAATGAGGAAAGTTAATTCAACACCCTTGATAACAACAATAGTACTTTGTGCTTTTGATCTTCAAAGCGCTTTACAAACATTAGCTAATTAATTAATCCTTACAATACTCCTCTGCTATTATCCCCATTTAGCAGATGGGGAAATTGAGTCAGAGGAGTTAAATGACTTGCCCAGGGCTATGTAGGAGTTGGCATCCAGGCTGTGATGGGGAATTCCTGGCTCCTCCTTTCAAATCTCCAAAACAGCTGTGGCTGCTGTTACAGACCTGAGACTGGCTTAACTACAGAGGCTGGAGCGAGCAGCTTGGCAGGAGCACCACTTCTGAGGTGTCCACCAGACATGGACAGGTCCAAGTGCTACCTTCAGACTTGGATTGTGGTGCCAATCTCGAAGAATGTCGGGATTTATGAATAATTTATTGTGCTCCCCTGTCTACAGAGCTTCTGGAAAGGAGCTGACTCATGTCTGGCCAGCCTGGCCCTGAGCATGCATCTGTCTGTGCAAATACCCATACTCACCCCTCACGTAGGGGGTGTCCCAGAGATGCTGCCTCCAGTAGGGATAGATAGGGAACTACTAAGCCTGATTCATAGTCAGAAGACAGGGAGATGGAGACAGAGGTGGAAACACCCAAATATAAGACTTTAAATTTATAAGATTTAAAATTTTTATTTTACAAAGTCCCCATATAAGGAATGATCTGACATGTTCATGGATGTGGACTGTGTGCTGAGGAAATGATGAAAGCTCTTAATTTTTACTCACCCAGGTACTTCTGTGAGGGTATTCTGATAGAATACCAAGACAATAATTTCTTCTACTGCTTGAGGATAGGGTTGCTCAAGATCTATTACAAAATCAGGGTAATTGCTTAGTATCAAAGGAACCATCATCCTATTTTGGCTTCAGGTAATCTAGAAAACTAGTCAATACTCCTAGATAACAGTTATACATTAGTCAAATAAGCCTAAGAAAAATAACTGTGGTTTAAAAATTATATAGTTGTTTGCACGGCATGTTTTGCAATGGATACAGCACTGGTTTTCGTCACACAGTGGCACAGAAATACACTGTAGAATAAAATAAGGTGAAAAAATTAATAAGGAGAATCTTTCACTTCTACATGATTGTGAGAAATTTGGAAAATTGGGAAAAGGATGACCTTCCTTGACAGGCTGGTAATGCTCTTCCTGGTGCAACAGAAAATGCTGTTTCTCTTTGCAGCAAGAGCCCATTGCTGGCTCATCTTCAACGTGTTCACCAGAAATCTCAGGTCTTTTTCTACAATGCTGCCTTTCTGCTGATCACCCCCAGCCTGTGCTGAGGTGTGGGGCTGTGTCTCCCCAGGGGCTGTGCTTGGCATTTGCCTTTGCTGATCTTCATGAGATTTCTGTTGGTCCATTTCTCCAGCCCATCCAGGTCCCTCTGAATGGCAGCACAACTGTCCGGTGCATTGGCCACTGCTCCCAGTTTGGTGCCATCTGCAAACTTGCTGGGTGTTACTCTGGCCATTTGTCCAGGTCATTAATTGGGATGTGAAACCCTACTGGCCCTAAAACCAGTTCCTGGCGTGCATAATCAGCAGCTGGTTTCCAGATGAACTTCACACCATTGATGCACCCCTTTGAGTCCAGCAGGTGAGTCAGTCTGTTTTCAATCCACTGCCTGAGTCTTTTCAGCATGGAGGGATGTCAGGTTGTTTCAGTGTGTTTTCCTCTTTACACATTCACACTCACTACTCCCCACTTCACGGTTTCCAGAAATAGGGTTTCCAGAATTACTTCTTTTATGGAGTTGGACGTTCTGTTGCCTTCCAGCCATGAGTTTAAAATGTGCTGCCTGTGGAAAAAGAGAGGGCAAGTGTGTTGCTTAAATGAAAGAATTTGGATGTATTTTGTGGGACCAAACTCTTTGCTGCCATATTTAAACTGTATAGTCTGCACAACCCTTGATCTACAGTTTGAGCTGACCTCGGAGAATGTCTCCCATAGACAGGGGGGAGATTTCCCAAAACATGCAGACTCAGTGTCCTGAGCACCTGTGCTTGCACTGCATACAGGAAACTTTGAGCAGGCTGCATCTGAACTGGGCTCTTTTCTTCCTCATGGGAGCCATCATCATCTAGCACAGGATGGAAATGCCTGCAGGCTAACATCTCTACTGTGAAAGACACTGCAAAACCAGATCAGAGCCAAGGTGACACAACCACCTCCTCACTTGGGGGGGAGATCAGTGATTATCAGCCATGCATGAGAACATCCAGAGATGTGAATAACCCCAGACATTTCCATGTGGCCAGAAGGACACATTTCCCAGAGTCCAAAAAAAGGATAGAGTGAGATTTCTCTTGGGTGTGCACAACAGGGGGGCAGAAGGCAATGAACACAGATTGCAATAGGGGAAATTCTGACTAGATAGTGGGCAAAAAATACCCAGAGGAAAGGCAGTGAGTATTCAATTCAAACTCCAGTAGAGGGTTCAGGGGAGTTGTGGGTTCTGCACCTTTGGATGTATTTACAGCTGGACTGGACATGGCCCTGAGCAACCTGATCTAACGGAACTTGAAGGAGGAGGTTGGATTAGAAAACTTGTACAGATCCCTTCAAACCTCAGCAGTTCTGTGGGTCTATGAAACCTAGGTTTGCATTAAAACTCCACCCAGCACTGAGGTAGGAATGTAGCACAAATGGGAATGTAGGACACAGTGCTCATCTGTTAATATTTCTCAGCCCAAAGGGAAGGGGAAATACCCTATCATTATATAAAAGATGGATTGGCCAAATCCAGATCCAAAGAAATGCATCAAAGTTGGGGCTAGTCCTTATAATACCGGTTCATCTGGTTCAGTAATAAAACTCCTTACAGCAGTCACTTCTGGCATCACAGAAATGGAAGGCTTGATATTAAATAATTACAACAAATCTAAATATAGTGGGAGGCAAATAAAGTACAAGAGAAGTTAAGAGCTCTGCAAGAGATATGAAGTGTGCCCATTATGAAGAGCTTTCTGAATTGAATTTGTAATGGTATATTCATGTTAAAAGGAGTTCAGTATGTTTTCAGTGGGAAAAAATAGCTCTTGGTACAGATAAAAATAGATTGTCCTGGGATTTTCCTTTGTTAGAAATTAAAGTATCTCACAAAATTATTAATAGCTGTGTGTCTTCATGATGCTAGTGAATTTTTCTGTGGCGAGGTAATGTGGTAGAAGGTTCTGATGTTTCTTCTTCAGCATTCTGACAAGAAAACAATGCCTTTTTCACTCTTTATTGTTTTAGAAAGAAAGAGTAATGCTCAGCTGCTTCACCTCAGAGGTGTCTGATGGCACTTTCCTCAATCAGCACTGACAGTTGAAGGATGAAAGGTATGGTGTACATTCTAGTTACTCAAGGGTTAAAGAAGGTCCCATAAATAAATTATGGATGCATTTTTAGAGCACTTTGCTAAGAACAAGAATGGCAGAAAATATCACAAGGCTGTCAAATCAGATTAAAGCCCATGTGCTCTGAGTAATCTGTGGGGAAAACTAACAAACTGGATGTTTGTCATGTATTAAAGATATTTTCTTAAAAAACTGATTGGCTGAGTGAACACAGAAATCCACCCTTGCTTTTTCCTACCTCTCATGGTTTGTCTCTTATGCTTAGTTTTAAGTATAACTTACAAAATAAGTGCAGCCAGCAACATATCCCAGGTGAGCAGAGACTCCATCAAGAGTAAAGCTGTGGAATTGAGCACACGTGGTAATGCCTGTGTATGGATAAAAATCTATAGTATGTCCATACATTTTCTCAGCCAGGTTTTCTAAACCCAGTCACCCGGGTGTCTTGAAAGCTTAAACTCACAACTTCTGCTGTTTCATAGCACACAGGCAGAAGGTTTATACTTGAACTGCTCATGTCAAATTTGGAGGAATTTACATAAATCCCTCAGAGGGACAGAGCTACTGCTGCAGCAGTTTGCCAGCTGTTAATCCATTATCCTAAAGATCTAGAGAATGAATCATGTGAGAGAACAGAATCTTATCAGGTAATTGTGCCAAGAGGGATGCAAGAGTCCTGGTAGAAAGGGTAAGCATTAGCTCTGAATTTCTAGAACTGTCCCAACTGGCTTTTATCCTGGATGCATGTTTGGGTGCCACTGGATTCCCTGTTAGAGTATTACCCTGGCACATCCCCCTGCATCTTCTATGTCTATATTGTACAGGAAACAAGCCCGTGGACCAAAAGGATCAATAAGTGGTGTGGCCAGGCTTTTGTTTGGGAAATGCAGTGCTGAGGTGTATGTCAGACTGCCTAAGCCCAGCTGTGTCCAAGGGAACTACAGGCATAGCAACTTGTGTACCACATCAGCCACGGATTGCCAAGGAGCAATTCATTTTTTCTGCATCAGTTTTAAGGATAAGAGACCTTCATTTGGCCATCAAAGAATCTTTCACTATCATATTCTATTGCACTCGGCCTCAGAAGCAACTCAAAGTAAGCAAAAGACTTCCATTTAATAGATGAAACATATCAGCAGAAAAAGGACAAAAGGAACAACTGAAACCCTCTTGCTGTGTGATACCTTATGAGATGGCCCCTTGTAGATGTGTAACATGTTAAATACCTGAGGCAGAACCTAAGGAGGTAATTAAATGATTTGCAATTAGAACAAGGTGAGTATGATGCTGTTAGACCAAGAGTAAGAAAAGGCTGTTCAAGTCTACCTTGAATTATCTCTCTGTTGGACTACACTGGAGATGTATGTGAGATTTAGGCCAGATCCCAAAGATTTTTTATGGCCTGCTCTTCCTAGAAATGTCTGGATTGGCATTTTTCTCTAGCTAGCTGTTGGAAATCCAGGATACTGGTTATTATGAGGGAAAGTCCAAGCACAAGTAAGCAAGCACACCAGTAAGTAGAGAAAACTTGGGAAATTTTATATACCAGTTGGTGTGATTCTGAGTTTTTATCTGGAAGAGATTTGAATCCCAGTGCTGTCTCACAGCATGGGTTTGTTTGTTTGTTTGTCTGTTTGTTTTTAATATTTTATTTATTATAGGTACTTTTTATATAATATGAACATTCAACATTGTTTTCCATTGTTCACTGCGGGGTGGCTCAGCTCCAAAGCCCAGTATCTCCTCCTGGGAGTGGAGTTTGTCTACCAGAAGATAAATAGCTTATAAAATATAAGGCATTCTCTACATCTATACATGTTGTCCATAAATTCTTTTCACATTCCATATATGCTATAAATTCTGTGCTGTGACTTAGTACAATGAAACTATTTTATAAAACACTGTCAAGGTAGAGACTTCTGAAAAAGCAAAGCTAATCTACCAAAGAGAGATACACATACAGATTAGCCTTGGGTGTTTCAAAACCCCCCAGAGGATTAATGAACATTTCTCTCTGAATTCCCTTTCACTTCAATGGGATAAGGATTTCTCCCAGTCCCACTAGTGTTTATGCATATAAATATTTGTAGGATTGGGCCATGTTTATGACCCAAAGAGCATATTGGACCTGGAGTCACCCACCGTGGAAAATACCACTCAGTGCCCACAGGATTCCTGTTTCACTGCAGTTGATTTCAAAGCTCAGGGAAACCTGTGGAAGAAAATTACATTATAAAATCTTAACTACAAAAGTTACCACACATATAACCAGATGTCTAAAATGTCAAAAATAAGAGAACTAAAGCAGACAGGGGAAAGAATTGATAGATTTTAAATAAATAAAACAGTCATCAGCAATTGACAACCTGAAAATAGCCAGCACTATGAAAGACAAACAGTAATTAATTATTTTTTAACAGAATGGAAAAAACTCTGTAAGTGACAGATTTGATCATTTTGGTTGACGGTTCCCAGGACATTTAAGATAAATTCAAATCACAGAAATGGATTCTTAAAGTAATTTCAAGGACAGTCCTTTTAAAAATAAATAACCATTCTCAATCTCATAATAACTGCTTGACTCCAAGAAAAAAGGAAAAATACATAACAATGCAGCCAATGGGATAAATTCCTTATGCCCACTGTTTAGAATATCTTGTGGTAAGGAATATTGTGAATATTTTAAGGGGAGAAGGTGCAAGTGCAAAGGAGCTGTCACTTTATCACAAAAAAGTTTTCAGAGTAGGAAATTGCCCAGCAGAGGAGTACAGGTGCTTGTGCTGATGGAAAGGACATGAATCCCAAGGATATTCAGTTTGAAGCCAGCAGGTTCAGATCTGCCTCCCCATTCATGTTGAAGACGGAAAGCTCCTAAAAACCAGGCAGCACCACTTCAACTCCCATCTTGCACGAGGATGCACTGATAGCTTATTTTGCTTAATGTGCTCCCAGGGGGGCACATTATACACAAGGAGGAGCATCTGCCTGTTTTGGGAGAAATGGCACTGCGGGAGCTTTCTGCATTCCCAGTTTGGTTGCATAACTCTGCTGGTATCACTGTACCACCCTAACTAGGCCACTAAAACTCCGAGGGTTTGTTTGTGCGCCGTATTATGCAATTTCTTGCAGTGGCACCCAAATTCAACCGAAATGATTCTCTCTACTCAAAGCAGTCAAACTGTGCCAGTGCATCATGCTGCCTTACGTGTTTTTAATCTTTTACAGGCTTACTGAAAGCCAGCTGGGCATTCCTACATGGTACAACACTGAGCAATACCATAATTAACGTGGCATTATCCAGGCATATTTTGCTACTTAGACCCATTTCTAGAAATTATCATGATAAACAATACAGAAAAAAATGCCAATACACTTGCTTCCATAGGGGCAATTGCTAATACCATCACTGCTGGGAGAAATGTATCATTTTGTTGCATGAAATGAATTTCTGAATTTCTTCTCCCAAAGTTCAGAATTATTCAGATCTTGAATTTTCATGCAGAAGACCAAGGAGTTGCAGGTTTCTACTGAAATGTCACTCTTCATTCCTGTTCTCACTTGTGTCTAAATTTTTTATCAATCACATCTATTCAGACTTCCAGTTGAAAATATTCTTCATGAGAAATTCCATTTTGTCCCCCAGAAACATTCTCACAGAAAAATGCATTAACAGAAACATGACCACTACTGAAAAGGAAAGATTTTCCCTGCAAAAAAGAAAAAAACAGAAAAATCTCAAGAAATTTTCAGTAGTCAAAGTTAGGCTCTTTGCTGCTAAAAATATCATAAATATAAGTACAGAATTTCCAAGAATAAGGTAAGATGTAGCATCTGCGCTTAAGAGTTTATAATTTAAATTCTGCTGGTAATAACAGAGCGTTGGGGTGCCTGGGGAACAGAAAAAGAGGAATACACAGACCAACCTGTGTGCTGAATCCAGGCCACAATGAGCTTTGCCTGTTGGCTGTGCATGCCCAGGTACAGTCACCTGTTAACCACCCAAAGCCAGTTAAAAGATTAGCCATGCCACAGAGATGTGCCAATGCCACACATTGATGCTGTTAGGATGGATCAGAAAAAAATGTAGCTCAGGCCTTGAATCAGCCTGATGATTTGGATGACCTTGTGCAGCCTGCACTGGGGAGGACACCACCCAAACCCCTGACAATCCTTGCCAGCTCTGCCTAGGGAACAGAGAAATTCCCTCCCCAACCCAAATCTGCTGACTGGTTTAACAGAAGCACAGGCATGGGGAGCACTGATGTGGTCCTGAGGTGAAAGCAGTCTGCTTTCTATTCTCCTGTGAGGAAGGCAATGGATTGGATGGTCTAAACCCATATGAGAGAGTTTTATTTTTATCTCAGGGATCATTATGTTGCCTCATGGAGATTCCTTCTTCAGGCAATGTGGAAGATGTCAGGTGACTGGTGGCATAGTACTGCAAAACTAGCACTGACATTAAGCAACTTCTTTTCATGGAAGGCAAGTACACAGGGCCAACAGCATCAACAGAGGTTACTGTCATACTAACCAGTTAAGGGGGCCTGACACAAACCCTTAACTTGGAATTCCTCTGGCATGAAGTTAAGCCCATATTCAGTTAATTTCCCTTAGCTTGCAGAGCAGGGTGACTGCATGCAAAACCCTTACTGGAACCAGTTTCTGGTCCACAAGTCATGCCCAGAAACTAGAAAATGTGCATTAGCTTAAGACAAAACCACACCTGTAAGCTGAGCAGAAGCTGGGCAAGGTGACCACAGGGGCTCCTCCCAGCATTAAGTTTTCTGTGATTTAATGGCTGTTGTCAGTATGGATCAGCAAGTTTCAGTGCTTGAAGTGTTGCTGGGTTCAGCCATGCTCTTGTGTCCATATAGTTCTCCCTGGGGACAGACAGAGGCGGTGACTGCCCTGGTGAGCACCCAGACACCCTGGCCTGGAGCCACAGACCATGCAGGAGAGCACAGCCAGTGACTCTTGTTATTTTCTGTCTCAATGGTCTGGAAAACGAAAGCCCAGTAAGGTGGGAGAACTCCTAACAATGCAAAATCCAAGAACGAGAAAGCACAAAATGACCTGGAGTGAATGAACCAGTAAAACCAGGAAGATGCAGTTGTGGAGACTGAGAGACAAAGATGGGGAGATTTGGTTATCGTGATGAAGGCAAGGATGGTATGTGGAGAAGGAAAATTCAATTAAGGTCTTTTGACACTGTAAATGTGAACTGGTGAGCACTGGCTGCAAATACAAATCCAAACACTTCTCATGCTCCTTGGGAATTCAGACAATAGCTTTGTCCTGAACAATTTTTGCATTGTTTGCCAGTACAGAAGATTGTATTTTCTCAAATTTCCAATGCAAAATTAAAAAGGAACTCATGAAAAAATAAATAATTCTAAGCATTTAGACAACACTTATTTTCCTAAATTCTGGCCATAGGTAATATATATTCTTCCTGTCATAACTTTCCAAACAGGTATTTTTGAGAGTTTGGACTTTTAAAAACACAAATGTCTATAGCCTGCCCCACACCTCCCTTCTCTCAGCTCCTCTCTCTGTGTAAGCAATGCATTAATGGAGCAGGGGGGTAATTGCAAGTTGCCACAGACACTGAGTTTCCATCTACTAAATACTGGAGCAGTTTTAAAGGAGGTGGCAGTGAAGCTAACATGCTTTTTACTGAATTGATGACCAATGGCTCAAGAGTAAAATTTAAACAAAATATTCTAACAGAAAGATTTGAATATTTGAAGTTATTTTTTTTTTGTCTCCTCTATCTTCCCCACTGTCAGGTGTTTGGTACTCAGAGTTATTTTAGAAGAAGGCACAAAGCTGATGAAACTGTAGCTGTGTGACTGTTTTGACCACATCCCAGCTATATTCCTCTCTTTGGTCTTCAAGACATGAAAGAATTGTACATGACATTTCAGAGTGTCCTTTTCCTCAGGAATCGGCTTGGCTTTCAGCACCTGCTGACTTTTGGACATATTTAATTTATTTTTTTAAGAGGCTGCCACCTTCAGCTGTTTCCAGTGAACTAATTTTGATAAAAGATATTACTTTAAAAAAATGGGCAGTCACCTCCCTTTTTCCTATTGAGTCACTGTCAGATCTCTAGGCACTCTGAATGACCACCAAAATGTGAGGTGATGTAAAGATCTTCAAAAAAACCCATTTCTTTCAATTTTTTTCAATGCCATTTTTTCCCCAAAGGAAGAAAACTTAAACAAATGTGAATAAAGCCAAACAACCTTTAAATGCATTTTCAAGAAATGAAAACAAATTCTGAACTGTGGCTTGATCTGAAAAATATCAAGTTGTGGCTCCAAGCTGGGGCAAAGTAGATAAATTTTAAATCATTACCCACCCAGTCCTCTCTCTGTATACAGCATCCAGAGGCTGTTTTTTTTTTTTTTTGGTGAAAGAACCAATGCTTCTGCTTTAGAGACATCAAAGGTCAAAGAATCTTGCAGATTAATCAACACTCAAATAATTCCCTTTCACTTGTCCCCTCTGAAATCCACCCCACTGAATACAAATGGTTTATTTTTTTAATCAAAATGGTGAGGATGGCAGAGTGGTGCCTCAGATTCGAAGTAAACAACAGGAAAAAGTAATAAATTGTACATTAAAACAAATCACCCTTGAATGGAAAGGCTGCAGCTGACCCCAGGCCTTAAGCTGAGAGCTCTTTTTATTATGGTGAAGACCATACTCTAAACTTGTCCAAGATCCCTGTGAGAATGGAATAGGTTCCTGAATTTTTATGTTGAGCATCTACATCCACAGATTTTATGGTCTCTGAAGTACCTTCACTGTTCTAAACTAAAGAAAAGGTATAAAAATGTTCTTAAAGAAAATAATTTCTTTTACTCAACTTACAGTATGCATCTCCCAACATTTATGTGCTTATGTGGAAGAGTTTTGGAAAGGAATGATAAAGGAAGCTTGGTTTTTGCAAAAAAATCCTAATGAAAATTCAGACTTTTACATATTTATAAAGATTTCTGCATCTGTGTGTTATCAAGCAGAAGTTTCCAAAGGTTTCAGAACCATCACATATTAACAATGTAAAGTTTATATATGTTTAAAACTCTGTGAATCACTGAAGAATTTATACAATTTCTGATGTTGCCATCTCAGCCAGCACAATTTTCTGTATTTCCCTGGTAGAACAAACAGTACATGCAATATTAACTGCAGTGCAGGATGTCTACCCATATAGGACAGGAGAGTTCAAGGCAGACCAGGTGGTGTGAAAAGGTGATCATTGCCATATATACAGGGGTTAAAAGCAAGTATCCCTGTCAATCCTATGTCTGAAAAAGTGTATTGTGGTCATATACTCTCTGTGAAACTGATTAAACAAAATCATTCTACCTAGATTTATTAACCACCACCAGAAAGCTGCCATTTTGAATTAATTACAGAGCTATTACTTGAAGGTGACAGATTCTAAAATTAATTTAGTCTTCTACAATGCTGGAAGGAAAATACCTGAAAAGTCCAGTTTATTACACATTTGCTGAGTTTATTTTGCTTGTGTCTTAGTGAATTACATAAAGTAGATACCAGACTTTAAAAATATGATTAGGCACTGTTTCATGCTTAAAGGTTGCCTGCATGTGCTTAAGAGTATAAAGAAACTGTAATAAAACCCAAGCATGTCACACTACTAACAAATAATAAGTGACCTGGATTCTAGCAAAAATTGCTGATTGAATTCTCAGGTTTTGATCCAATGAAAATGACTTACAGGGAGGAGTGAAAGACTTATGTCCATGTAGTAGAACAGGCTCATTTATCTATTACGTTCATTCAGAGATAATCCAATTAGTAAAAGTACTAAACATTCAGAATGCTTTCAGTAGTTGCAGTGGGGAAATTGAAAAAGATCACGAGGGACAGTTAACCATGGCAAAAAAAATCCTCTGCAGAGATCTTAAAACCTTTTGTTCTATCTAGGGCATCTCTGATAGTTTTTTAACTTTCCTTCCCTCCCCTAAACCTGGGGTTTGTGGAAATTATGGAGTTCATTCTCTGTTGAGCTACAGCAGTCCTTGTGTGCACTGGAGCATATTCTGAGACCAATACTGTGGTCTTCAAAAACTGTGTCTTTTCCTTGCACGTTTTTCTGGGATAAACAGACTTTCCTTTTCCACACCCTCACTTTTTAAAACAGGTGTTTAATATTTTTCCGTCACATACAAGCTGCTGAAATTAATGGGGGAGTTTTCTTTAACCTCAGCACATACAGATATCTCTGCTTTGGACCATCTCATGCTACCAAATAGTGTGGGGTTCATTCCACAGTTCATTAATTTATTTGTGCACTGTATTTATTCACAATGAGCTTTACACAGTGTTGATCATAAAGGCAGCAGGTAATAGGTTAATAATAATAATAATAATAGAATGACATATTGCAAATCTAAAGGTTTATACTTTCAAATATACTTCTCTTTTTCAGGAATTGTGAAAACCACCTTCCACACTATATTTTTTTCTTAAAGTCTTAATCCATTATTATGGAGAACTGAGGTACCAATGCCAGAGTAACAAGATTAATACCTTTTTGACAGAATTTAATAATATGGTTTTATATTTAATTTTGTTCATAAAATATCTCACAGTAGGAAACTTTTTTTTTACTTACCTAAACATTATTGCTTTAAAACAATTTAAGTCATATTTCCTGGTGCAAAGAATTTATTATGAAAGCTTGTTGGGAACAGATTTTTATAGGCTCGTGCAGGGATTAGCTTCACCTTAATTTGGATATTCAACCAATTTTGACAAGTACAGTCCACCATGGGCTAATAATACAGTCTTTAATTAATTTATCCTCTCTTAAATGCTCCAAGCTCTTTAAAATCATGTTATATACATCATCTGGATAACAAAACTCACGTTAGTTTTGGTTTTGGTGTCTAGAGAAAATATCCAGCCATCAGTGCAGCTGATGATGTTTTTGCCTAAGTGAGAAGAGAGTGAGGGTGTTACATAATGTATTAGCAGACAACCTTGCTCTCACCAGCAAAAATTCAATCCAAGCTTTCTAGGCAGCACATGGGGTAGCAGCAAGCCCTGCCTCTCTGCTGGGTACCAATAGTTGCAAAATCCATTTCCAAGCAGCAAATCTCCCTACTCGTGCTGAGCTGTTCCTCAAAACCACCCCAGAGATGCAGGTATTTGCCACAGCCAGGCAAAGACAAGACTGCCATGCAACTGCAGCCAGGACCTTACCCAGGTCCCAAGGTATCAGCACAGCCTGTGGTGCTTGTGGGAGCTGAGTGGGGCCCATTTTTGTGACCCTCCAGAAGGGAATATCTTGGGGGAAGTGTTCAAAGAGCCTGGCTGCTGGGAAGATGTGTGGACAATATTGAGCAGCTGAGATCTACCCCTCTATTCAATCTAAATATTCTGTGTGTAGTTGACAAGGGACAGCTTGAACAGCCTCCTGAGGACTGTGGGTTTGGAGGACAAAGGGGGCTCTAGCCCCACTGGTAATTATCTATATACATCAGTGACAGATGCAAACAATCAAGTACAAACCAAATTCTCAAATGTAACTGCAGAGTGTCTCCAAACATCTCAGGTAATCACTGGGGGTTTTTTTCTTTTGCCTCCACATAGATATTAAAATATTTCTTGTTACAGGAAGAAATACTGTAGGTATGCAATATTCTGAAAGAAACACCATAATTTCTACCAGAATAGAAAGAACAAAGCCATTAAACTTGAAAACCTCAGTGCTGCTTATCTGGAAAATTGCCATCGTTTTTTCAGAGCTATAAGTTTATCCTCCTTGCAGCTGAGTGTCCCTAATCCTCTATTGTATCATGACATGGCATTCCCACATGGCAAAGTCCACCTTATCTGTGTGGAAAAGGAACTTCCACCAGGAGTTTGTGTGAAGAAAAGGATGGCTCCAGACATGAGGAAACACCAGAAGGCAACAACCTGAGGAGGCTTCAGAGACCAGGGTAACTTTTGGCTGTGCATCCAATAGATGCCCCTACTAGTGATTGTGTCATTGTGCAATAATAAAAACATGGATCCAGTCAATTGAAAACCCATCCAGCTGCAGAATCCAAGAGCATCTCCACTATGAGATTCAATTGGGACCCAAGGAAGTAAAACCAACACATTGCAGTCAATGCTGTGATGAAAGAGGAAAAAAAAATCTTTTTTTCAGTTTAGGGGGTGTGTAGCTGTGTGAATATACACAGAGTCGTAAAAAGAAAGGTGGAGTATGGTTAAAAGCGAGTCAGGACTTTTTCCTGCAGTGTTACAAGTGATGTGGAAAATATCCCTTGCAGCTACTGCGGCATAAATTGCAACATGATCAGAGATATGGATCAGATGAACACAGAAAGCTGACGAGAGTTTAAATAAACTCTGTCCACCTCTTCCTCTGACTTTACCTCCATAGATTTTTTTCCTTCTTCTAAATCATAATGGTGTAATTGAAGGGAAAAAATTGCTCTCGACAGAATGTGTATAAACACATTTGTCCAGAAAACTCATACCAGTAAGCTTGAGTGGAAGCTTTTTGCTGACACTAAGAAGAAAAAAAGAGTTTCATAGGGTCATAGAACCATTTAGATAGGATGAGACATTTAAGAATATCAAACCCAATCCTAAAATCCATAGAATTCTTAAATTTTGCTTGAGAAAAGTAAATAAGAATGATTATTTTTCTTTACTGATAAAACAGAACTTGGTGGAAACAGAGGAATTAGTAATGAGAACATTCAACACAAATAAAATGAAATTTTTTTTTTCACTTGCCAGGCTGTTACACTGTGGAACTTGCTGCTGTGAGATTTTCTGGATGCAAAGTGTACAAAGCAGATGAAACAAAGGCCATTAGCCAAGTCCATCAAACACCAAGAAACAGCTGAATCCTCTGTCCCAGGAATCCTCTAACCTAAAAACTGGCAGAGCCAGGGCTCTCAGCTCAGGAGTAGGCACTGTTCTTCTCATCTGCTTTCTGCTGGCACCTACAACCAGCTAATGACACCAGCACGGTGCTGGGCACAACAGACATTTTCTTTAACCCAGCAGAATGATTTTTATGTTCTTCTTCAGTTCAGTTTGATTTTCACACTTCTTACTGTACTGCAATTTTTCCTCTAGCAGAAAGAATACAGGCTGTCATTTGGCATTAGTGGGGTCTTTTAGCTGTCGGGGGGGGATTCTCTGCCCACAAGTGTAAAACAGCCTTGCCGTGCCTGAATTTATCCTTCATGAGTTTTCATAGGTCATGGGTGCTCTTAGTGACACTGAGTACTTTTGATGACCACCTGCAGCACCATACTAATAGAACATAAAAAAAAATGAGGTTGTGGAATTAAGCTATTTACAAAAGCAAAGTGGAAAAGACAATGCAGCTGGATACATAATGCAAGAGAAGAAGAACATGTCATTTTAGCTCTCTGGAGAGCCAGACCATGTGCGTATGTCTGTGAATTTCTAAGGGATTTAAATCTTAACATCAGCAACTCAGTAATGTTTTTATTAAAACCATACTCAGGCATTTCCCAAATCCAGTATATATTTTTAATTACAGTTGCTTCTATTTAAGCCCTCCATTGTGTTTTAACATCTCTGCTTCTTGGCTTAGTACTGAGTAGCATGAAGGTCAGTGCTTCATGCAGGCTTGCAGTAAATTGCACTTCTCCAACTGCATTTTCAATACACCTTTGCCAAAAATCTAGGAAAACTGCCATTCCTACTAATTACAAATTTCATATACTAGTTGGTCTCTGTCTCACTACGACCCATTCACTGTTAGAATTCAGAAAATGGCTCAATTAGTAGAGAATTTGAGAGATAGTGCTGCAGGAGATTAGTGAGGAGAGATGCCAGCAGATAAATGTGAGTCATTTTTCTGCTCAGGAGGCTTCAACTGTGATTGCACAGACTGATTCTACTTAATTCATTTCTTTCTTTCCACGTATGTGAGGAAGACAGCAGGTGAATAGTAAAATACAAAAACTGGAGCAAAAATGGGTTATTAAAGTGAATCAAAGTAACAACTGGCTTGGCAAGTACATAGGTAGATTATCTATGATTCAGGAGCCTGTATTATTTTTAAAATGCCGTTAGCCAGGTGATGACTATATGAAGATGATTGTAAATCCCCAAATTTTCCTCAGTTTTATAACTTTCACTCAAAGTCTCTGAATTCACACAGCTCTCTGGAGGTCTGAATGCTGCCCTCATTCTCCTCCTAGCAGTGGCTGCATCAGAGCCCTCTCTAGCTCCTGCCCAGCCTGAATGACTCTAGGATTAGTGTTTAGAAAATATGCAGTGTCTCTCCTGGGAATGAAAAAATATGTGGTAGAAAAGAACTGTGGAGATGGCTGCCACAATAAACACAGAATGTGGCCACTAGAACTGAAGAGCTCCCAGACAGATCAGAATCTTGAATATATTGGTCAAGAGTGCATTTAACTGAGGTGACAGAAGGAATTCACTGTCATCTGGCATATGGGGGAGAAACTTGGTGAAGACTGAAGTTCAGATCTACTTTTCGTCAAGTCAGCAGAGGGCCAACAATAACAACCAGGCAGTACCTGCCCACCTGCTGTCCAGTGCTTTGCATAGGGGTGGCAGGTTACCTGCTGGTGAGGACTGTGTGCCAGGTGAGCAGAGCAAGCCCATTCTTAGAGATGGGCTGTGAAAACCCATCGCTCATCTCCTAACAGTTCAAGGTGTGAATTGCCTGAGCTGTCCTGGTGGAGCAATTTCCTTCCAGCAGAATGTCTTGCAGGAATTCCCCAAGTGAAGGATGGATTTGCAGTCAAAAGCCTTTACATAGCTCAGAAGAAATTAAAAAATTCAGATGCAGATGACCTGGCTTACAAACAAAACTGACAATTTGCAGCCTTAATTGAACTCACACTCCTGAGCTGTGAGATTCAGTCTCTAGGTGAGCACTAGAAAAGGGATACCTTAAACTGTAATATGAGTTTTATAGGGAGAAGAACAAGAAAATATTCTAAACTTTCAGGAACTGACAGGAATTCCTGATGGAAATCAAACCATATTCTTCCATTGACTCCAACAGAAAAAAAGATATTTCACCTTGAAATTGTAAAGAACAGCTTTGGGGGAAAAATGCCAGTAGGATATTAAAGAGTGATTGAAGCTGAAACTTTCTTGAGAAAAGGAATGGAATCCACAAATTTCTTTAGTTCTCAAAAACCTGATATTTTGTTTGTCCAGCTGTCTAAACAATTGAGTTAGACATCACTATATAGGAACTGAATGTCTTCTGGGTAGAAATTAAGATTTTAAAATGTAAAGATAGGCACATAATGCGGTTAATATGATGTAAGCTGGTGCCTGAATTTGCAGTAATTTAGCTCATCTGTGGTAACTGCCTGTGGGGAGACTTGTACATGGTTATAAATGTGTGGTAATTTGAGGTTGCCTATCCCTCTTCTGAATTCCCCCTCTTGGAAGTAAATGATCTTACATTTACTGATGGGTAAGAAGGTGCACAGTTATTACTTAGTAGCCAAACACTTGTGGCAGCTTGTTTGCACATTTTTAAGATCAGCTAATTACAGCAGGGAGAAAAAAAAAAAAAAAAAGAAGTTATTAGAGCCATAAAAAAGCACTTGAAATTATCAAAAGAAAAACAGTTTTATTTACTGAAATTTAATCTTTTATAGATTTCTAGCCATGTAAATATCCAATAGTTTTTTGCCATTCTTCCTGTCTCACTAGACATTATTCACAGGTATCATTCAAAATTTCAGTACTTGTAATCTAGAAAACCTAGTGCCACTCCAGAGTAAATAATCCTTTTTACTTCTGCTCTTTCTCAAAGCTGACTGAAGTGAGACATTTTTTATTTAGACTGTAAAATCTTTTACATGATTGTGAACTAAAAGACTAAGTTTATCTTCTATTTATCTTTCTGATTTGAGACCATTTACCCTTCTAAAGAAGAGATGGAGGTGTATTGTACCATGATAAAGAGCAGCAGGCTCCATTTGCAAGATATGAACGTCATCAATGGTGAAGAATTAGGTTTAGTTGTCTGTTGACCAGCTCTCATCAAAAGTACTGCTTAGGATTTCAGGCAGGAAAATGCATCAGTACCAAAGCACTCCTGGAACCTTGTAGGATCTGTGTCCAAAACAAGCAGAGAGTGAACTTAGGATCTCCTTACTATGGATGTCATGTCACCAAAATTTTATATGGATTCAAGAGGAGACCTGAAATGACAGTGCTGCCTTGGCAAGCTTGGGTCTCCAATGTGTCCAAACCCCTTCCTCTCCCTTCCAGTAGATCTAATCCTAAGAACAAGGTGAGAAATTAAAACCAGAAAAAGAAAGCTTGATAATTAATCCGAATTGAAAAATTCTGAATTTAGTTTTTACAATAAAACACCAAATGTTACACCATCTATTTTCACAACAGGTGTTCTGTACTCTCCCTCCAGTAACAGAAGTTGTTGACTAACTTTACCGGAAATCTCTAATTAAAAGTGGCCACAGAGTTAGCCTTTCATACCAACATTAAATTAGCAGTGTCCACAGGGTTGCATACAAATCAGAACCCACAATTGCCAGCCAAACCACAAGCAGTAGATGTGGCTTTGTAGGAAGAACCCAAGAATTTTCATTCCAAAACCACAGGTACCTACTCCTATCTTGTTTGGCTGCAGCAGTAACAAAGCTGAGAGCTTGCATGGGAATCAGCAACTCTATGGGCACACTGTGGAAGACATCCAACACCCCATTCCTTGACTGGCCTTTGTGAACAACCAACCTTGCCCCACACAAGACAAGGTGTCCCTTGAGGAATTAAAAATTGCTGATAATTTGTGTAATTCATGGGAGTTGTTCTCTCTTCCTTTCTAGAAACAGCTCACATACATATTTCCCAGCTTTCTGTTCTACTTACATAGAATTACAGAGAAGGGGAGAGAAAGTTGAGGATGAGGTATGTCCTCCTGACTTTACGCAGTTCTTTCTTTTCTTTGTTAAAAAAAAAATAGAAAAGGAGTATGTGAGGCTGGAAAACAGGCAAAACTACATCTGGCATCATTTCATCTGAGCAAACTTTCCACAAGAGTGAGTGAAGTACCTCTAAAGCTGGGGAAAATGTGCTCCACCTCCTGCACACCCACCAGGCTTATCGGATCAGTCATGCTGCAGGAACCTGCCTTGAAGTTCTTGGCCTCATAGGGATCCTGAACACACACTGGTATCAGGTTCTTTCCCAGTGTTTCCAAAACACCAGGAGAGAACTGATTCCTTATTCCTTTTCAAGTTGCTCCTAAAGTGGTGCAAAGCTTGGTTTGAATGCCTCACTCCCATAACCAAAGCAGGTGAAGATGTCTCACATCTCCCCTGCTCTACACACAGAGTTTTAAGGATGAGCAGTGGTGTCTCCTGAACATCAGAGGTCACAGACAGCAGAAACAAAACAGCATGTCTTGTGGGGAAATAAAAATTTCATAATTGCTAATGTTTCCTTTTGGATAAGTGAAAAGTCTGAACACATTAATAAAAAAAAAAAAAAAAAAAGAAAGATTTAACTTCTAGTTTAAATACAGCTGCAGTAATTCTTATACACCACACAGCTGTTCAGAGGCCTGGCAGCTGTCCATATCTTATGTGTCCTATCATGCATTTTCCAGTATTATCCTCTTGACACATGAAGACTGTCTTTAACTGTCGAGAAAAGATAGTAGTCCTCGAGTTAAATACATTTATGTCTCATCACTGCTGGCTTTTGCACCCACTGAGCCTCTTCACTTACCTCCCTGTGACCATGGTCTTGCTGGAGAGGAGAATCGTGGGTTTTTATTCCTTTCTTTGACATAATCCTCCATACTGATGGCTGACCCCAAATTGTACACTTGTTGTTAGACACAAACCAAAATCATAGCTAACACACATTCATATTGTGCAAATAACTGGGATGACAAATGTTTTGAACGAAACACCAACAGATGTGCCAGTCCCACTGCCAGTGCAGAGTGGGAAGGGTGGCTGACAAGTTTTCCTGCCAGCGTGTGATGTCATTCTGAATTCATTTCTCAGAGAATAGAATTTCTGGTTTTATACATAAAATGAGACTAAAGAACATCTTACCGTGTATCATGAGTATTTTTGTAAATGAGCTTCTCAATTTTTCTTGTTGACTTTTAATCCAAGCAAAAATAGATGTGGTTGAAATGCTGCTGCTCAGACTGGACAGAGAAAATGCATTATAAAGTTTAGCTAAAGCGGTTGTGCAGCTCTGGGAAAGGTTTCCTCCACTCTGGCTTCTGACAGCTTCCAAAGCACAAGATACAAAAGCCTCACAAGGTGCTTGTGCAACAAGGGCACCATTTTCCTCTTACAGCTGGGGGAAATTGAGGCTGGAGACACAAAGCTCTCCATGCTCATACCTATTGGCATTCCCTCAATAGCTTTTTGGGGACACTTCAGAGAAAGACAAAAGCACAGGTGAGGGGCATGTGGCTGTGGGTACCCTGTGCCTCCTCGGCCTGGATTTGACGGTTCAGTTGGTGTCTCGTTACCTTTATGTGGCTCTGGGTTGGGGCCAGCTCGTGTCCAGCCAGCTCCAAGTACAACCAGAGAAGTGTGGTGTTTTCACCTGTCTTTGTAGGTGCTGCTTATCTCCTCTGTTTTTATAAAATACAAGAAATACCATAAAAGAACATTAAGGTTCTTCAACAGACAAGCCAAGCTGTGCCACCTTCATACATGGCACTGAATCTATTTTTCCATTGTGCTGTTGTCTTTTTTCTTTTTTAGAAACATAGATTAGCTTCTGTATCACTTTCTAGCCCCACCTTGCCTCCTCCCATATTTGTATATTCTAGCATATCAAAGCAAGATGTTTTTACATGATAAGCTCTCTTCTCTCTCTGCAGCTTGGGTAAACAGGTTTCCCAGAAATGTTTCACTCACTACCGTGTTTCATACGTCACCTGTAGTTTGTAGTTGAAGTGTAGTTTCTACTGGGTAACTACTGTACAAAAGGCATTCACTGGTTCTATTTGCCCTTAATCTGGGAAACAGTAAGAACAACCACAAGTTACTACTCCTGTGTACCTAAAGGTACAGAAAAAATATTAGTTTAGGGAAAATATGTTATCGTATTTTATAATATATATGCCCTTTTTAGCTATTCACTCCTGGGCACTGGGAAGTTCATTTTTAACCTTCGAGTCCAGTACCTTTTGGCATATGAAAGTGTCTAGCACTGAAGTCTATTTACAAAGTTATTAATTTCCTGAATTTTTTTTAATTAAAAAAAAAGAGGAGGCCCTCTGGAGCTCAGCAGATGAGCAGCTCATTGCATGTACCAGCTCTTCATTGTCTCTCAGATGAATATTACACATTGAACAGCAAAAATACATTTTGGACAGACTGTATACTTGGATTTTCAAATGCTAACAAGATGGTAAATGGGAAGAATTTATTTCTAGAAGAAAGCTGTACACTTCTCTCAGCCAAAAGCTAACTTTAGACACCCCAAGTTTGAGACTTATCAGCCCTGTTTTTCCTCAGGTGTCCCCAGGAGTTTTTATAGAAAGGGAATTATGACACCTTCTGCAAGACCAATGGAGTTGGGATTACCCTGACTGTGTCTTTCAACTGCAGCTTTTCACACTGGCAAATTTGCAATTTCTTTGGTGTCATATGGAAGATGTTTGGTTTTTTCCTTTCTTCAAAACTCTTTTGGTCAAATTTTAAAACAAGTCCACACCAAAGACTGTCACTGTCCCAAAACATGTTGAAGCAATGGTTTTGAAGTCTCACCTAGAGAAACCTCCAGTTTCCCTCTGGAATTCTTCCTGACAGACACCAGCATACCCCTTGCTCCAGATTTTCCTTCATGTTACTTCACAGGCTTCTGCAACGCCCTTGTCTTTTCCCTGCTGCTTACACCCTTGACTTACTCATAGGCAATCAGCATGTCTCCCTTTAGCTATACATATTCAGTTCTTTTAATCTTTTATCATAAATCAATCATTCCAGTGCTTAATCATCTGTTCTCTCTCCCCTGGAACGCTCCCCTGCTCCTCTCCCTTCCTCCAATCAGTGTTATGTGCCCAGAACCAAGCTCATTTTTCTAATTACATGACCAAAGCAGGACAGTCATCCTCTGAGTCTATATAAGGAGACTCAAGTCAGCTAATAGGATTGGTGCATCATCACTGCTGTTGGTACCTGTCAGTCAGCTGATTATTTTGTGTAAGTTCTTTAAAAATAGGGATTCAAGAAAGTAGCCTGGATGGCAACAAGGGTGGCAAATACTGGCGTTTCATTTCGGGCATAGACTGACCTATGGGACCCAAAACCTCAGAGACAGTGTGAGAATTCAGATCCAAATGTGGGCTTCATAGCCTACAGGACTCACTTGTATTTGAGGGATTCAGCCTTGTAGCTCTTCTAAAGAAGTCAGACTCTTCCCAGCTCAAGCAACTTCCCAACTCCACTAAAACTACCCAACTGATCAGGACAGAAATCATCCATAGGCTGTAGGCCACAAAGCTTACCCTTTGAGCCATAACTTAATTACCAGAAAAGGAGACATAGTAAAAGAAAAACAATGAGAGAGAATAAAGAAGAGTCTAGGGTAAATAAGACAAAAAAAAAAAAAAAAGCTGAAATTTTTGATCTTTTTTTTTGACCTGAAGGGGACTGGGAAAGAAATAAAGGACCCAGTCTTGATACTAGATTTTTCCCTGTCCTAGTAGAAAAAAGCATTATTTTCCTATTCTTATTAATGAGGACTAAATTAACTTGTAAGTGCCATGGAGCTGCACAAACTTGGCCCCTGAAGGAGAACAGAAAAGACTCTGAATCCATCAGTCCATCTTAGAGGAGTCAGGGAGGCTCTAGGGACAGGACAGTGCTCCTGAGCATGCTGGTGTTGCTAGGGGAGATGGTGTCACAGGTATGGGCACCAGGCAAAGACAGACTTTACAAACACAGATGAATGTGAAAAGGAGACCAGGTAGACACAGGTGAATATGAGAACAGACAAAGCCTAACAGGGGAGCTTCTCCTAGTGGCTCATGTAAGTGAAACAATTTCGCCCCCTTCAAAGGCAAACGGGGGCCAGGATATTCTGTTTATAATTTGGGGGATTTTTGAAATCATAAGTCTTTCATTATAAAATGCCTAAAGCCCTCAGCCACAGCAATCAAGCCCTGCAATATCCGGTGTCATGTAAAGAAGTACCTTTTGTATTGTAACAAACATCATCAAAGGGCTTAATTCTAAATCATGTTAGTCAGAAGAATGTACTGATGATCTTTCTGATGAGTACATTTCCGCATCAAAAATTCTATGTTTCTTGCTTCTGTAATGATCTTCAATGGTCAATATGAAAAAAGCATCCCTAGATACAAAAGTACTCAGGTGTGTGCTTACATTTTCAGCCTGCTTCTGTCCTTGTGACCCAGGTTTTACCCAACTGCTGCAGTGGTGGTGCTTCTTCAGGTGTGTCCTTGCGGTACCAGTGACAGCTGTGCCCACGCTCAAGGGCACTTCATTCCTCTCAAGGGTGGGTTGTCACAACAGTCGACAAATGTTTGGCACAATCAACTTTTTCTGACAGATTCTTTTTGCAAATATACATGAAATATTTCCAGAAGTATGCTGCTGGTCAACATTTTTTTATGATCGAGTACTATGGGCAGAAGAGCCCCACGGCACACAAGGCCTTAGTCTTACAGTACAAGATGGGTGTTAATTAAGCTGCAGTTAATTGTACCTTCATTTGCTTGCACACACAGTGGTGAGATCCAGCTTGTTAATGTCTGATAGAGGCTGGAGGTGCGGGACAAAATCTTATCTCATTTTGGCCATATGAATCTCTACAAATATAATCCAGTGCAGGTACATGAGAGAGCCAGCCCCCCTAAACTGGAATTTCAGACAGAAGAAATTTTGCAATATACTAAAAGCTTTGAACTCTCACCAGGGTCCTTTTCATGATAAACATTCAACCATAACAAAACAGAAAGAAGCCATTTTATGCTTCTGCATATGGCGATGTTTTAATGGCATACTAAGAGCCCAGTCTGCAAGGGTGGCAAATCCTGAAATCTTGTCTTGTTCCTTTCAATCACTGAAAGATCTTTAGCCTGCACACTTCACCTACAGTCAATTCTTAGAGGGCTTGGCATAGTGCTGTGCTGCTGGGGTCTATTAAACTGATTAAACTTCATCACACGTTGTGTTTCAGAAGTGTTCTGCTCCACCAGACCCATCATCCCCAACCTGGCAAGGTGTGGCCAAGACCAATAGGGACTGAGATTGAAGGGAAACAATGAGAAAGCTCCAAGAGTAAAAAAAAAAGCATAAATCTGCAGCAGCCTGTTTGTCTCCTGTAAATACCAAGGAAAAAATTGAAATTTCTTGGGAGAATTAAAAAAAACTGAATAAAGAAACAATCTCTGCCAGTGTCTATCACTTGACAGATGGCATCCTAAGGAATTTAACACCTACCTGTGACTTACACAGAGTTATCTGAGGTTTTTGAGAGAGCCTTGGATAAATATTTTCTGCCTGTTCCACTGAGATTTAAGAAGTATATTTGGGTTTACAAGACACTAGTATGCTCTGAGAATAACCTCTACAAAGATTACGCATTTTGGGAAAGATCTGGCAGACTTTCAGGCAGTTTTTAAGATCTCTTGTATATGCAAAGGGAGCTTTGATTTCATGATTAGGATAGATTTATAGCAGCAGTAGCACCTATTTAAATATTATGATTGCTAGTGAAAAAAACCCAGTTTTAGAGTGCATTTAAATGAAATGTCATCCCTTAATGCTATTAAGAGAGCTGATTTCTCTTTCAGTAGTTGTGGGTATTAAGGGTTTTTTTTTAGATGTAATAAACATTTAAAAATGAGAAGGAAATATATCTCACTTTATAATGAGCCCTGTAAACATTATATCATTCTTAGCGTTATTTCGTTAATAGAGAGAAATTACATTATTTCTTTTCCAAAACCTGTTTGAATGTTTGTCTACATATCTGCCCATTGTGTTCTTCCACAGGTGAGGACTGAAGCCTTTACTAAAGACAGGATTTGGGCATGGCAATGTTCAACAATCCAATGTAGAGCCATGCTACTGTCATCAAACTGGCAAAAGAAATCAGATCGAGCCCTAAATAGTCATTATGAAATGAAACCAGTTTTAAAATAGAATATTCAGTCATCCTGAGATTAGATTTTTAGGTAAGTGCTTGGTTCTCAGGTGTTATGATAAGTTTTTACTCACAGGAATTACTGATTTCATATGTAAAACCATAAAGTTTAAGAGAAAATACTGACCCATCTTCACTGAGAGGAATAAAAATGACTTAGATATGGGAATATTCATAGGAGAGTGGTAAGAAGATGAAAAGAACTTATTCCTGGTACTATCTGAAACTTTGAATTTTTAAGAGTTTGCCTTTAAGTACATTGTTTTTTATGTTGTGTGTATGGCCATTAATTGTTGTTTTCTGTAAGCAATTCTATTTAAGTAAATAAAGCATATATTTGTGTAAAGTGCAAGCAAGATGTGACACAGATCTTCCTAAATGTCCCCCTTCTCAGCCACTCAGATGTCATTTTCTAAGCCCTCTGTTTTACTGCCAGACTATGTGTAAGAATTAGGAAAAATGCATGTATTTTATTAAAGATGACGTGAAATTAATATATCAATCCAGAATTTGTGATGCAGTTAATTCCCAGCAAGGCTGATGGAAAACAGGTTGTCTGATGCCCAGATGGATGAACAATTCTCAGTTGATTGTAAAGGTAAATGTTTTATTCAGCAAAGACTCAGTATCATATTTGGGTGTTCAAAGATGCATCCTCCAGCTGCAAGGAGAATCTTTTTTTAAGCTTATTAAAATTTTGTATCAAAGCTGCTTTTGAATCAAAAGTAGATTTTCAACTCACTTTTTCATGCTGAATTATTTTTTTCAAGAAACAGCAAGAGTTAAAATCTTCTTTGCAAACATAGATGTTGTCACTGTAGGCACGAGTCTTTGGGCAAATCAGCTGCCCTGTTAGAAACATGGTTTTGCACAATGTTGTCCACCTCAGCTTTGTAAATAGAGCTGGTAACTGGAAATGTCCATTTAATTCCAGGACCAGGCAGACCACCATGAGGGCTATGTGATGTACGGCTATGTGTTGTACATCTCCACCAGTGAGACAATCTGCATGTAACTTATTTAATGAAAAATATCTTTCTACCATAGAGGAAAGTTTCAGAAGTTATTGACTTTTCTGCCAGAAAATGAACTCCTCTGTGCCTGAGTTTTATGGGCAAAAGCTCAGAGGAACTGAAAGGAGAATAAACTAATGACTTCTAAATTTTCACCACAAATGAAAATGTTTATATCTTTAGGGAATATCCAGCTAAAATAAAACATAAATAAATATTCATAATGTTTCGCTATGTAGATGTAACGATGTATCACATTTTTCATTACTCCAATTTTAGATGTAAAACAAAAAACCTCTTTTGCTTTTTTTGAAACATACTCAGCCTGCTAACACTGCCAGAAAAGCAAAGTTAATAAGCCAATTTGTTTCCTTTTCAAGCAGACATCCTTGTGTTTCATCTCAAGTTGCTTTTCAAGCTGCAGAGAAAGCACCTGTAAACATGTGTTGCAGAACTACCTCATTATCCTCATTCAAACCCTTTGCAAGCACCATTAGTCAGGTACTGTTTTCAAGCAGATGCATTTCTGAACTTAATACACTCTTCCCCGGTAAATAATTCACTCATCCAAAGGGACTCTCTTTGTAGCTCCTGTCCAGCTTGGTGGTCTTTGGTGCACAAACTGAACAGAGGATTTGAAGAATAATAATAAATGGAGGGCAGACAGACATACAGACAGATAGCAACGTGCTTATTTCCAAAATACCTGATTTCTTCATTTTTCATGTTCTTCATTTAACTCCTGAGTTCCATTTCCTAAAGTTTCAGAGAGATTGGTGCCCAGACACAGAAACCATCAGGTGGCTTTGATTCTTTTAATATTCTTTAATTTCAGTCTGAAGAGTGGTCTTCAGTTCTTTCTGACCTTGTTTTGCTCCATGACAAAAATACCATATGGTATTTTACCTTTGTTTCCCCAGATGATTCAAAAATTCCTGTAGATTTAGACTGTGTGAATCATTCAGACAGACACACTCATTTTAAGGCAACATGTGGAACCCAAGAGCTTCCAGGATGTCCCAGTGAGAACCCAAAGGTGTCCTGAGTGCAGGGCTTGCAATGTAACTTAATCTTTAATACTCCAACACTTAAAATTGTTCTTTTCCACTGTATGCTGAGTAAGGCTTAAAGCAAATCTATACCTTTACTTAGGCTTTTATGATTCCGTTTGTCATCATATTTGGTCAGCTTTGTGTTCCTTTAACAATGACAAGAGAAAATGACACTCAAGGACATCTCAAAATAAAGCAGAAATTAAAAACAATGGCTCACCACATCTCTCCTTGACCACATTGTTATTCCAGGTGGCAAGGTGACTTTAGACAGAGGGTAAATTATTTTAAATCTGTTGAAGGTCTATAGTTTATATTAAGGGAGTTAATAATTAATATAGTTTTTATAAAGGGAGTTTAGGAGAGGGAATGACAAGGAAGTTTTGATGGGGAAGAGAGTATGAAGAACAAAATATATCAAATATACTGAAATCCCAGTAACTTTAGTGGGCAGGCAGACACAGGGAGACAAGGCTTAAGTTCATGGCTATTCACTGCAGAACCAGACTGATAGATTGTTGAGCCTCTGAGCTCCAACTATGGATAACCAGTGATAGAAATACAATTCCCTGGCTGATAAAGCTGTAGCAACAAGAGAAGAGTGAAGTCACTGCAGGTTTTATGGAGCAAGGATTTTGTAGGCACAGCTGGATGACAAGATCCTTGTCCTGTTGGCAGGTGACTCTCCCCACCTCAAAGAGGAAGAGTTATTCTGCATTAGTGAGATTCAATTCTGCAGTCTTTAAATCAGCTGAAAATCTCTTCACTTTTACAAGATGACAGTTTAACAGGCAGCTCCCCTTCTTGCTTTCTATTTACAGGAACAAGCCGGGCTGTAAACATGGGACTTGGTACAGCTCAGGGCCAAGGTACGGGTCCGTCTTGGCTCTCTGCATATAAATACAAGTGAGTCACTAGATGTGCCTGTACACACCTTGAAAGAATACCACCTGAAGTGATCACTGACTGCCAGGAAACTGTGCCAAATTGTTGGCAATGTCCTTTGCTCCTCCTTGGCTCATCTTCATTCATGAGTGCTGAGCCAAGTCAGAGTCTGCCCTTTGGCTCGTTTCACTGGCTGGCTCATTGCTACAACGTACACATTTTCTAATGAACAATTGTGTACACCCATGTACATACACACACAAACACAAACTTTCCACAGATTTCACCATCCCTTGTCACGACTTCAGTGGCTCTTCTTTCAAAAGGTGTGTGGTGAACATTATTTATGCTTGTGACAGCATGCACAGGAAGTTTCTGTGCTTCTGAGGATTTTACTTCAGTGTTTGCTTACTTGCTGCATGGAAGTTCTCTTGGTATTACCTTAATTTGCTTAGATAAAAAAGGAGTCACACAAAGAATTTCTGTAGGTCATTTAAATAAATACTTCCTTTTAGATCGAAATTTGTACCTGGGCATAAATGTATCAAATGGTTCAATTCTGATCTACTTAAGGATGTGAAAGCATTTAATAACTCCTATGAATTCAGTGGCCTCGTTATAGATCCTCATGGGTATATCTGAGGACAGAATTTGGTTTGCAAACCAAAAGAATCCTAAACTGCCTCTTTTTCTCTTTGCTGATGGTGTGCATGGTGCACAGTACTTTCACTGTAGTGGGATGAAAGATATTTTCAAAGATACTCTTGCAATAATAAAGTGAGGGTGTTGTACAGCCAGGGTTTAACCGGGAAATGCTCCACTTTTCAAAAAAAAAATTTTTTTTCCTCCTCCTCTTATGAGAGATTTTTGCCAAAGGGTGTACATGTTACTGTTGCAGCCAAAATTGCTGTTATAGCCAAGGGATGTACACGTTTCTGTGTAAACGCGTTGCCAAAGGGTGTGCGAGTTACAGTTCAAAGTTACAGTTGAAGGGGCATTCCTGGCTTTAACGTTTGTGATCTGCTTATCCAGTCAATTAAACGTGGTTTATTTTCAGATGGCTGAGGGGATTGCTCATGTGATGCAGAGGCTATTGCTATGGGAGCCCTTAAAAACAAGTTCCCTTTTAACTTTTTGGTGTTATGCAAGGTATTACTGGTACTTATGGTATTCCCCATTCCTTGTACAATACGTGCTTCTGCAAAGAATAGCTTACCTCCAATTAAAGATGGTAAAAGTGCTCCATTTTTTTCTCTAAGGGTGCCAAATAAATTGCCAGTCTGCCCCAGGCCATGCATGGCTGTTTAGCAGGCTACTGCGTGCAGCTGTAGTCACATTTTGCATGGTTTTGAATTAATGGCAATAGCTCAAGAAACAGATCTGGTTGGCAGACTGAATTTTCCAGCATGAAATGCCATTAGACAGTGGGGTCAAAGCCACAGCAAACAAAATGTAAGAAATTATAGAGAGCAAGTCAAAAAAGTAAGAGAACAGAACCGGCTGAAAATGTACAATGAATCCTCCATATTTTCTGGCCAATGCCATTGGAAATCTGATGGCTCTGGTCTGCCAGGTATGTGCTCTCTCTCTCATGCAATAATTGCTCAGATTAATCCTTTACTGTAGTATCAGAGCTCCTCACCTCTGTTGATGGGTTGTTTCTTCTGCTGTTGTGGTTGATCCTAAACAGATATTTCCCTGCTCAAACTCTGGTTCATTTGGTCTGTTTTGTGTTAGGAGAAGCTGAACTAAAACTTCCATGGACATTGGCCACTAGATCTGCTTTGACTGTATAGAGAGACCAGGGTGGTTTCTTCATGAGGAAGAAGTCTTTTAAATTCACCTTCGCCTTCAGACATTTAAAGAGCTAACACTGGTCTTTAGACATCCACAGCAGTGCTAGTTGTTCAATATATCAGAACTAAAGAGAGATATCTAATCTTTCTGAAACAGATATGAAAAAGTTGCCTTCTTGAGATGCTTGTTTTTCTTCATAGTCTAGAGTATTTTCCAGGAATGAATGAGACCAGATCAGGTCCAACTTCTACTAATTTAAAGTTAGATGAGATAAATCTCTTTGTCTCACCACTGATTCACACCAGAAATAAGGGAGTTCAAAGAAAGACAAACAAGATGAGTAGGAGCAAGGAACACTATTGTTTGATATGTGTATGGTGAGAAATTAATTTAGAGGGAAAGTAGGTAAAGAATAACATAACAGGGCTGTTGACTAGCAGACTGGAAGAGACAAAATTAATACAGATACATACTCCGTTCCAGTCAGGAGAAAAGGAAGATCAAATTGGATGGAACCAGCTTGAATATGGAAGAGAACTCCTTTCCTCCATACTGCAAAATCATCCCATAGCCATGACAGAGCAAAACCCCAACAGTTTCAAAGGACTTGGAAAAAGATATAATAGGGTATAATAAGACGAGGACACCAGCAGTTGCTTTATTTAGTGAGAAGATGCAATTACTTTCTCACACAGGGGTAAAGGGTTACACTGTATGAAATGTACAGATTGGTGCAAAATGAACTGCTGACCTTGTCATTAGTCATTCTATGAGAAACCTTAAAAAGTCTGTACATTGGCCCCAAGCCTATGCTTGATTTCTGGATGTGTAGCCATATTTACCTAATGCTTGTAAACAAGCCAAAACTTGCATGCATAAAAATGATATTTTTCTTTCCAAATTTGTTTAGAATTTGCTCCTTATGTTGCATGTAAAAAGTAACATTGCTTTTATTTGTTGAAATGAAATCACTTCTAACTTTCTCTTTTATGTCTTCCACTTTTACAAGATGTTTCTTCTGGCAATATCAGTCAACTTTCTTTACCTTGCTCTTTGTTCCCACATTGCCAATATTTCTGTGCTGCTGACTTCTGCACATATCCTCAGGAGTTTTTCTGATGATACTGTGAACAGGAGACCCTGGATGTTTACCAACTCCTTACTTATTTATTATACCTGGCTCACTTCCTAGGACACAGTGAAAACAGTGTCTGTTCTTGTTGATTGCTAAACAAACCCTGTAAGGAAACAGTCCTCCAGTATGTCTAGGAACATTGCTTCTTCCCTTGGGACCCCATCACTGTCATCAAGAGCAACACCTGGAGAATAGTGGCTGTCTGAGCTTCTGTACAAACCTTGCTACCTGCACATTTACCCATGTTTTTCAGCAATATGCAAAGGGATATTTGTTCTGGTTTCTTGCTGTTGTCGTTAGTATTTATTGAGTTACACCTCAAAATCTGCGAGCTGCTTTGTCAAATAAAATTTACTGAAATATTCTCTTCTAAATTTAATCCAAAGCTTAAACACACAGCTTTGATTAACTCCTCGGGGTATGGAAAACTCCAAGGTCAGAACAAAGGTTCATGTTCCTCAAAGAATCTGTCATTTGGCTGCTTTTCTGTCTATAGTATGTCCAACAATATATGGACTTGAAATTTTCAGCACTGCCCTAGAGATTTGGATACTCATATTCCCTTAAAACATCATCCTACACATTTCCAAAAGAATTCCAGGAATGCTTATACACATATGAGTCTCTTGCCTCGTCTCTGACTGACCTGCAATATAAGTGCTTATGAAACATTAAAACCTTCATTATTCCAAATGCACCTCCATGATGGTGCTGCCTTAAATATCAGTCACAGTGAATCTCCAGTAACAAGAATTTGCATCTTCTTTCACATCTGCCAGGCAATTTGTGTTTTTCCATCTTTTATTTTCTGGTCTGCCTCAGTTTTAATGCAGTGATGTTTCTCCCAGAGCTCCTACCACTATTTCAGAACTGAACAATATCTGGCAAAGAACAGTCAATACTTTAGTTCTGAAGGGCATTTTAAGCAGCTGGAAACCCTGGCTGCCAACCTGCTACACAGCAGTTTATGTATGTCTCCTTTGCACCACTGTCTCTGGGGTTTGTCAGTGCAAATGTGAATCACTGGAAGTCTGTCGGTGGAAACAGTGCTTGCAAAGCAGAGGAAAGCAAAGAAGAAAGACAACAGAGGTGGAAGATACAAAAAAAAAAAAAAAAAGAAATTGGCCTCTGAACTGCTGATGATATTTCTGAATGGCATTATTTTTAAATATGGTGCCATTTTTCTCTGAAGGGGCTTGACTTCTCTCTCTGCTCGAGTGCACAGTGTGATCAAAGAGATGACCGGTCTCAGTTCCAGACTCTGACTTGGTCTTTATCCCAGAGGGTCTCCTACCATAGTCCCTATTTCTGGGACCCCCAGTAAAATGTGGCAAGCTCTCCTGAGTGCCTTCCTGAGTAAGAGGGGACTGTCCTGCTCACTCCACAGCCAAAAGATGTTGCATTTCTCCTCGTGCAGAAGTCCAGGGCACAACCAGAGGACCTGCTGAGCCTCCTTCAGTGATTCCACTCAAACCCATTCATTCCCCACTCCACATGCCTCTAGAAGCCCAGAGTCTGTTTCTCAGTTTTATCACCTGACAAATTTCCATGGCTTTTCACTTCACTGAGTCTAACAGAAAAAAGAGGTCACTTACACTCAAATTCCTGGGACTATGTCACATGTCCCACAGTCTGTGACACACATCCCACTGTTTGATTCTCAACATGACTGGGGAATCATGAATAGCAGAGCAGCGAGTTTGTTCTTGCACTGACCTGCAACTGCTGAGTCCACAACACAAGAGGTTACACACAGCTTTAATAACTATAACTCTTTTATCTTAACTACCACACTGAGTGCACAGAAAGGCAGGTATGGAGAGTAGATAAGCATCCCTGTGTGACACAGAGGGTAAAGTCAGCCCAAGTGTGAAATAGATGATCCTGCTTACTTCATCTGCATCAGCCTAGCAGAGCACCCACCTCTGTCTTCATTGCCAGGCAAGAGGAAGGCACCTCCTTGTCAGACACTTCCAATCTGTTTCGCAAGCATAGGTGTTGTAGCCCAACTCAAAGTGCCCTTAAATGGTATAGTTGGTGAGTAGGAACTGGCATTTGCTGGATGGGACAGGGCAGGGACACAGCTAATCCCAGGTAAACCAGCCACTGTGTGTGCTGGGGGTCAGAACCATCAGCATCCTCAACAGAGATTAAGAGTCCATTCACTGATAAGCATCGACTCCTTGAGGCACTGAATGCTTGTCTTGCAGTTAGAGCACCTGCTGCTGGCCACAAGAACCTCATCCTCATCATCCTCCCTTAATCTGAACTAACATTGTCCTGATGATTTTTATGTTCTGAATGCTCACCCTACTTGTACAACAAAGCTGATCCTGCCAGAGAGCTCAAAAGTCATTTCAAGACTGTTGAAAACTCATGTTTTGCAGGTACCCTGGGCCAAATCACCCAACCTGGCCTACCTTGTGTAAATCAGTGGACCAAAACAACATCCCTGGGCCTTTCCAGGCTTGTACTGGAATTTTCACAGCCCCAAATCTACCAGTGTTCAAGCAAGAACAGTGGAAAAACAAGATTTTGTCCTCCCTTTTTATCTTTTGAGGAAGTTAACCACAACAGAAGTTAGTTATTTATGTAAGACTTTAAGTTGTTCTGGAGGAAAACAAAAATCAATCACACAGATATTTAGGGCTGTTTTTCTCTCTCTTGCTCTGATGCACAAATTAAACCAGGGATCAATCAAACAATTAATTGACAAGAACCCTGATTTATGTCAAGTTAAGTTACAGCACACAAATATTTGCCTAGTGTTGGATGTAGATTTAAACACAGACTCCATAAGTATTTTTTTAACTATGAACATTTATTGAGGATAATCCAAGTAAAAAACTCAAGTTCTTCCTCCTTCCTGATGATTTGAATGGATGGATTGTGGCAACAGTCACACTATTTGTGTTAAAACCTTAATCTGATAAATAACTCTCAGGATGATTTTTAAAAGCACAAAGGGCAGTAATGTGTCTTGCTCCCACTAACAATTCAACAGAGTTAGGCACCATGCTCCAGCTTACATTTTTAAAGATTTACCTTCTTTGTCTTAAAAGCTGTGTTGACAGCAAGCTCCATTCAGGACATTCCTCTGAGAGAAGCCAACAGCAGTCTCAGACCTTCCTGTGGATGTGTGAAGAACAACTGAGTAACCAAAGAGCAGAGAAAGAGACTGACATGCTGTAAGCAAGGAAAAAATTAAATTTCTCAAGGTAAAATTGTCACAGCTTGTCCATGACTCAGAATCTGAAACCTCTTCCAAAAAGTAACTGCAAAGTGACATACACACACACACACACACACACACGTATCTCTCTATATATATCTCTATATATATCTTGTTTAGGTACCAAAAAGGTCTTCTAAGGTTATATTCCTTTGTCAAAAAGGGACCATAAGACTGCTGTTTAAGATAGTGCTTTGGAGAGGTAAATCCAGTTCTCTGTCCTTCAGCAGGTTGTCTCATTCTGGCACAGTGCTCTGTGTACCCTGCAAAGTCGTGCTTGTGAGACGTTTTTAATGAAATTTAACTAATTTCATTCAAATCTATTATTTTAAGACTGTGTAACCCATGGATTCAAAAATATTTGAGGCTTTTCTAGAGTTTTCCAGCTGTTCTGAGTTGAACCTAAATCCTGGTTTGCTAAAGCAGTGCTGGGCCCTAGCAGCAAATCGATTTTCTATATCTGTTGGATGGGAAGGAGAGCAAGTTTCTTTACAGAGCTAAGCCACACTGTTTGCAAGGTGGCATAGTCTGTCTGGCTTTTACTCACACGTGGGAGCACAATGCATGTCCTGCCTTACCTTCTGCTAAATCCTGCAGCCTCCAGGGCTCTGCTGGGCTCACTTCTGTGCTGGGTAATTCTCCCCAGGCTGGCTCTCTGGGCTGGTGCTCCCATGCAAACAGAGCTGTCGTGACACAGGAGCAATGCCTGCGAGGTTGCCCGCAAACAAAGCCATGCTTACCGAGTTTGCCTGCATGAATTGGTGGAGCTTGCCCGTTCCTGCCCAGTTCTTTTGGCTCAGACACCTTAATACTGAGTTTATCCCTTGCTATATGCTGAGTAATCTGTTGTGAAAAATGCCTCCAAAGAGGCCCCATTATGCACGCTCTCCTACGAGGCAGCATTAAAATCCTGCCTAAATGGCCTCATGGCTGATTAAAGTCCCAGAAGTTTTTAAATGATTATTTATGCTTCTCAGCCATTAGCTAGTGATTGTTGAAGCACCTTGCTGGAAGCCTGCTTTGTGGTGAGTAATGAAATAATGCAAATTGATGGGAGCTGGTGCCTATTTTTAAAGGAAAACAGGCTTCATTGGATGACAGGATCAATGTAGTCTGTGTGAGCTGGTGAAAAGATTTGTTGGAGGGTACATCAGGTTCCCCATCATGACAATCCACACAGGAGGGTGTCAGAGACTGAAAACCTTCCTGACCTGTCTCACTGGGAGACCTGGGCAGTGTTGCTGTGAGTATGGAAACAGAGAGGGGAAATGATGAGTGGAGAGAAGGCATGGAGGAATCCCAGAAACATGTAAAATCTTTGGCTTTACATGGCTGCATGAGGAGTTATGGATCATCATATCATCCAGACTATACATTTTGCCACCATCCCAAGATCCCAGCAAGGAATCACTGCAGCTTTCTTGGACCTCTGGCATATTCTGTGACTAGGGCCACAGAAGGACAGGATGAAATTCTGTTTAAGTTTTTTTAGATACTTTAGGATTTAGCAGCTTATCAACAGAATATACAAGAACCTATCAGCCCTAGATTTACCATTTTGAACATGATTTTGGCCAGCTATGGTTAAAGTTATTGTTGCCTGTATGTTGTTCCAGTTTCTGGTTTTTAAAATTAACTAAGAGACAAACCCAAGTTTGAAGACCACCAGCTTCATGAAGCAACCATCTGATAAAAAAACAGACCAAATACCAAAAGAAAAAATTGACAAAGACCCCGACTTTCTAATGTTTTAATTGAGACTAATATTAGAATCAGGGTCTTCAATGACAGTGAATATTCATTTTCAGGCATATTTCTATTACCTCCATGACTTTGAAGTAACCCCTAAACATTAATGAAAATACACATGAGAGTAAAATGTGGCTCTTTCACTGTCTCAGTTTCTCTTGGAATTGAAGGTGTTTGGTGTGATTAAGATTAAGGTTTTATTGGATTCCTCCTTTGTTTGCTTTTCATTGGGCATTGTCCCTGTGAGAAAGCTCTGAATCAAAGTTGTTGCATTGCAGTATGATGTGATCAGTCGTGAGACTCAAATCCCAAATGACAGAACAACTGAGATTCCTCCCTGCTAGATCTCATCTAAACGAACTCTGGCAAAGGGCACCTTTTTATTTTGGAGACAGATCTGGAACGCAAATGTTAGAAAAAATATTTTGATTTGGGTATTTAACTATTCTTGGTGTTTAAAGCTGTAGTTCAGCCGCACTCCACTGGGGTTTTTCAGTGTTATTGTGTCTGAAACTTTCAATGGGAGCTCCTGAGAGCTCATTGTGGTACGTAAAATTGAGCTGAGTCTGAGTCTAGCTGTGTTAGTCCATTCAGACCTGCTTTTAGACCCTTCTTACAGGAGCACTGCCTTTGCTTGGTATCCACATGCAAACTGCAGAGTCCCTGCGTTCCCACAGTGAGGTACTCAGGTTTGTGTGGAAGTCCCTCAGCTTAGAAATTCAAGCATTTCTAATTTCTAAGCTCTGGGGATCCAGCACGGCATTTAAAGAATGCCTAATGTATGTAAACTCAATTTTGCCCAGCCCAAAGAAATGTAGTTGTCACCACTGACATCTTTTGCATTGCTCTTAATTAAAGACATTTGTCTTTGCTAGTTTGCAAGAGAGGAATCAGCAGCTCCAGAGATTTGTGTTAAAGAGTGCAGGAGTGCCCTAGATGTCCGTGGAGTCACAGGACAGATTTCTTGATGACCTCATATTACGAGGCACATCATGATGACACTCCAACCATCAAGACAGAATGTTTGTATAAAAATAAATGAAAAGCAAAGAATCACCAACAGCTGTAGCCCTTAGGTTTTTTTTTTAAAGTGCGTGTACAATCACTCCTTGTGAATTTCCATACCACAATTAATGTCCCTGCCCAGAAGCTTGGGAGATAGTCCATGGATACATAATAGACTGAGGAGTTAGAGCCCACAACTACCACCTCCCAAAATGGAGCCCTAACTGCATCAAAAAGCACATTTTGAGCCTATAATGTAGCCAGATATAAAGATATAAACAATGATGGGGCCAAAGGACTGGTGAAAGGCAACCTAACTAATGTTGAGGAAGATGTCAATTATGGACTTTGTGCTCAAGCTCATTTTTGTGTTTGGACTCTTTGGCAGGGACAAGTAGCTCTGATAGGAGGAACACTCTGAGAACCCCCCCCGTCTGTCCTGTCCATTTGGACCACACTCACTCAGAGCCAGGAAAGCACCTCATTCACTGGGGCCATGATTCCACTTCTGGACCCTGCCTGACAAGGACAACGGTGGGGACAGAAGACAATGCTGATATTGCTGATGTCCATGTGGCTCCATCAGGCTCCTCAGGGAGTCAGGGTGATTTCTGTGGAATGTGATGTACATTACACAGTTTGGCATTTCTGATCTCCCTGGAATATACAACAGCACTGGAGACCTTCCATGTTTGCAGGGGACTTTGATTTGCTCTCTGGCCACACGAGTCACCTCTTCCAAGGTGTACACAGAGTGCTTTATCGTGTGAAAAAAGTGCTCCATCCAAACAATGTGAATTAAAGGTAAAGCAGGGCTGCAGAATTCCTTCTTTGTAATAAGTTATCCATTAAATACCACTTGAGCTTTTCTTGTTTTAAAGCGTATGTCAACATAATCTCAAATACTTTTTATAAAGTACTAGTAGTAAGTCATTAAAAATGACAAAAATGTCTTTAATCTATAAAAAATATTTTAATCAACTGAGATATCTTTTTCAACATAACAAAATAAACACAACCCAGACTAGGCTATCTAATCTTCAGCTCACAGTGGGATGACTTTACAGCAGAATTTCAGAATCTCCAGCTAAATTCATTGGGTGCTTACTGCTCTCAGGAGCTTTCAGGTATGTTCTCCTCACTACTGTGGAATATCCCAGTTCTTTTTCAATATTTACAGATGTCGAATATTTATATGTTTGCATTTCCTAGGGGGTAAATCCTTGCACTTTCTGAGAGGTGCCATGATTGAGAAATAGGAAATAACATTTTGGTAGCCATTGATAATCATTCAATAACATTTGTGAGCAGCCATTCAGAATTTTCATCCCCTTTATTTGATTAAAATGACCAGAAATCTTGGAGAAGGCAGAGGAGTTCAGAGAACAGGGGAGAAACTGGTAATTATATGAAATGGAATATAGTTTGGGATAACCATCTATAACATAACCATAAAGCACCAATAATTTAAATGTAATATTTATCCATGTAGCATACTGCATAGTTGAGAAGCTACGTTGAAAATGAACTTCCATTTTTAAATTGCTCTAATTGAAGCTGATCTGTATTTTATATGGTGAGGCCATAATAAAGAGCAAGATGCAGCATAAAAGTTTATGATAATTATGCACATGGTTCACAAAGTGTGCTTGATCTCCACTCATATTTCATATTTTATTGTATGACAATTATCAAACACTTCTTTTCTGTGATCCTTATTCCATTTCATGCTGATTCCAATTGAACAGAAGAGATCTCCACAGAGGGATTCCTACTATTTAGTCATACAAAGAGAGATGGAGATCTCTCTGTGGTTGTTCCCCAAGTAAATATTTGCTGAGATTTAACAATCACATTGTCTAAAGATGGAAAAATTTAACTTGCACGCACACCAGTTTTGAAAAGTAAATTTCACATATTTATCTCTTCTCCACAAATTTAAGTTATTTTGTGTTTTTAATGGAGTCTCTAATGGATATCTGGCTGTCATAACCAAATGCATAATTGATATCTATGCTTGTTTCTTTGCCGGAAAGCAATGGAAGACTCAAAGAAGCTGCTCACTTGAACTGAGGGACTTCTCTCTTCATGCTCCAAGATACGTAGGTGATACAATTTTGTGGCTTTGGTTCATGTGATGTTTGATATCTGTGGCTCAGAGTGTTGGGAAATTTGCTTATCTCTAACCCCGGCTATTTTTTCTACTGAGGACCAGGAGGACCTGTGGATGTGATACCTCCCAAGGTATAATCACCACAGGGAACAACACCCTGGCTTTCACCTCCTGAGAGTCACAAAAAGCAAATATCTTTCTTTTCTAGTGTGACAAGAAACTACTTCTATTTGCTGACAGTTTCTGGTGCTGTATCCTCATTTTTCTATTAAAACATTAAGTACACTGTGCTTTATGTGCATATTTCACACATTTACACAAACACAGTTCTTTCTCAGTACAGGCAGTACAGAACCCTTTTTACACCATTACTGCAATAAAGGGAGCTCTAGTAAAGGTGAAGGAAAGGTGAATCACAACTGGAAAGAACAAACTATTTCTTATTTTCTCATACACTAAGCATGCAAGGGTAGACACAAGTTATTCAGTATTCATTTTATTTCTGAATTATTTGTTCACAATTTGTTTGCCTCTGTTTTCTGCAGAAAAGGGTTACCAATAGTTAAAAATTTTAGTGATTTTTGCTAAAATTGCTTATTTGCATATGAGTTTTAAGCCATGTCTGCTCTTGGAAAGTAGCCTGCCTGCTCTGCACAACAGTATTCCAATAATACTTGAGTTTCTCAGCTCCGGGCTGGAGAGACTATGAAAAGTATCTCCCTTTTTAACAAATCTTTCAAAACTACTCAGCCCCTTAATTTCATTATAAATTGGACTTGTACAAATCCTTACAAGTATGGTTGCCCTTTGACAGTTCTTCCTGCTTTAGTCTTAGAACAGCAATGGGAACAGAACTCTTGATCACAGCAGGAATGCGTTTATGATCATGCATTGCTCAAGTCTGTTTTTATTTCTCGTTTTATGTAAAATGCTGCAGTAATCCCTTTAGAATTCCCCTCAGCTTAAATCTCAGAGACTGTTCAAGACTGCCTCTTAATGTCTCAAGAGCACTTCAGCTCACATAAGCCTCATATTCAACAGGTAAAGCCCACTTTGTTCTATAGAGATGGCTGAAGTAATGTAAAATTAAAGATTTAATCTTCTGTGGTAACTCAGACTGTCCTCAGCCCAGCACAAAGACACTAAAAGTCTGTTAACTTTTAAGTAAGTAGAAAATTCTTTGATTGACAGTGGTCTGCTTTATTGATCCCAAAAACTATGCCACAATAAATTTTATTACAATTGGGTGAGAAGATTTATTGCACACTTTGAGAACGCAAGGGGATTCGTTTCACTATTAACAGGTTTTCTCCATTATAAATTTTAATTGACAGGATTTAAAGGCAATTGAAGTCGAGGCAAACATTTTGGACAAATTAAGGAAGGAATTTTTTTGGTTTTGTTGTTTTGGGGGTTTTTAAAACTAAATTTGGACGGAAGCAGTCAAAGGAGTGACTGGGCACTTGAGAGTTCAAATAACTGGTAATTATATGTAATGGAATATAGTCTGCACACTTTTATTCTCATTAGGAACTTCACACAGGAGCTTAACTGATCTGTACCTTTAATGTGTTTTCTCCCAGCCAGTGGAGAGATGCTTGCACAAAGGACTCCAACAATTAATGCAGCCCAGGCTGACATTCAAAGTGGGTTAATATGGACACAGCCAAACTCAGCACACATTTCCTCAGTCCCAGATCAATCAGGTGCTTCCAAATCCCCCTAGTCTTACCCTCAGCAAACCAAGAGAAACTGTGTTAAAGTTGTCTGGGCTGGTATCCCTCAACTCTACTAATGAGTTTGCCAAGAAGAATAAATGCAGCCCACAGAGGACTCCAGAAGCAAAGCAGTCGGGCATTTTGGTTGATGCTTTGGAAATAATTCTGATATTTCAGCAGTGCTTTTCTACCTTGAACTGAGACCAAAAGTTGAAATGTTAATTTCTTTGTTTACTTAAGTGTTCTGGAAAATTGCAGTTGGCCAGGCACCTAAATGAAACATTTTGACTGAGAATAACTAGTACTCATCTGTTTCCAATGCCATGGTTCCAAACCCTCATCAGAGACATGGAGGACCAGGTAGGTCCCAAACACAGGGTGACTGAACAGTTCTTTAGCCTGTATTGACTTGACTTTACATCAGAACTTTACTGGTGACAGGGGAAGGTTAGACAGTTCCCTCATGTGAACATACATAAACCCATGTTTACGTGAACTGTATCTTACCCAACATATTTAAACTGCTATAGCTCTCTAATTGCTCATGAAGACCACAGCCTTTGCAGTCTGTGTGATTCCTTCTAAAATGTAGCACTGGAACATTCCTGACATCACATTCCTGTTGTGTTTTAAACTGTATCTCTTTGGGACAAACTTCTGAGATGTAAAAAATAAGTATAAAAGATTACAAAGAACTGAGACCTATGGATCATTCTTTTTTTGCCTCTGTTTTGACAGCTCACCATCTAGAAGAATTCAGTGTTTTCCCTTCTCTGCCTTCTTTCCTTTGCATTCTCTTGGTTTTGCATCATGTATTGCATCCAAAATGCCTGATTCAATGTAAGGCAGGGGAAATTACCAGCAATATTCAGAGACTGTTTTTAAGTGGAGAAGTTGGGTGGCCAGGGGAAGCACTCCCACCCAAAAGGCGACTGGATGCAATGCAGTGGGCCTCATTCTCTTCTTTATTGTTCCATTTTCAGTAAAGCATGTTCTTTTCATTAAGACAAAGACCCTAAGAACATCCCTCTCTTGTTTGTTTGGGAAGAGGTCCCAGATCTGTAGCCAGTGGACACCTTGAGCATGAAGAGCAGAGAGAAAGGTTTGCTTCAGCTGCTCTTTCTTCCCCAAAATTTCTATGTAGCCTGGCAGTAAGGCAGAAAGCTTTTGGGGATGCTGTCATTAAAAACTGCTCTGAGCATAGATGAATCCTGACTATGGACTTTGCACAACAAGGCTGTGTTTTACATTGTAAGTAGAAGAAAAGTAAGACAATGTTTACTTTCTTTTTCAGAATCCAAAGGTGTTTATGTCCAATATTCAAACACTCTCGAGTGAATGAGAGATATGCATTTGGACAAATATATATATGGCCAAATCCCTTAATGCCTCAAAGTAAAAACCTCAAAATCTCAATGAGGTTTGCCCAGCACCCCCTGGAATCAGGCACTCAGCTGCCTCAGAGCTGCAGTTTTAAATGGCTTGCAGAAGGTGTGCAGCCTCACAGGCAATTTCATTTTGTAAATGTAGGCTCTGTGAGGAGTGCCAGGATAAAGATAGGGCTGTAATTACTTAAAGAAAAGGAAGAGGTTGCTCCTCCAGCACTCATCTCCCTACCTCAGAGTTTTATCCCTTTGCCCATCGTCATAGCAGCTGAGTGCTTGCTCTGTGAAAGATCATAATTGCCCGGGAAGGCTGTAAAGAATAGGGAGCACAGCTGCAAAGTGTCCCTAAGCCCAGCTATCATCTCACTGCTCTGTCGCGGGGCTCTTTATTCTCAAGTAAATAGTTCAGAAACATCTTTTTGAACATACTGCAATAACACTGGCAATATTACCCTACTTAAGTCCAGACAGTGAGAAATACTGGGTCTGAGGCTCCCTACTTTTGTTTTAAAGTAGGGTCTCAGATAAGTTTTTGTAACTTTTCTCAGTTTCTTATCCTTGAAGTAAGAGCAATAATGTAGTTCATCTAGAACCTAATACAAAAGCCAGGAAGAATTCTGGGGCCAGGAACAAAACTTGAGGTCTCTCTCACCATCCTTCCCAATCACTGGATCAGAATTGCAATGTCCAGCTTATTTCTCATCTGTCCCCCTCCAACAGACACAGACTTGAATTTTGTATTTTCTTCTCTAGCAATAGGCCAAGTAAGGAGAGGCAAAGGGTGCCCCAGTATGATCAGCTGGTGCGTGCAAAGCCTGTGCTCATTTTGGGATTGAGTGGGTTTGATCCCCTTTGACTGAGGGAGACTGGACCTGGCTGAGCTCCCCCCTGCCCAAAGACAGCCAGGGCTCCATCCTGGGGAGTCTTTGCTTCACTTTTATGTAAATACCCCATTTCTAGGGAACCTTTAGGCACTGATGATGTCATGAATACCTTCAGCCCAAATTCAGTTTAGATGCCTGGGTTTTTTTCACTGTGGCCCAGAAATCTGCATTTAAGTGCTGAAGTGCTTGTTTGGCTATTACTGCTTTTGACATTCTCGCCTCATGCAAATCAGTGTGTGCTCAATACAGCTGGAATTTTTCCTTAATGTTTTGGAGCTAATAGCCTGTTACTTGCTACCAGCCGTGACTGGGCAATTTTTGATTTATCAGAGGAGATAAAACATTCTTGATGTACCAGCTAAAATTATTAATCAATCCAATGCAAAAATCCTCTTCTTCCTAATAGAATATTCTGTTTCTCCCTGCTCCCTGGGAAATTCCATTATCTTCTGTCATGTGTCGAAATATATCCACTGAGTATTGATATCAAGCAATTATGGTATGGTAAGAAAGCAGAGGCAAATGACTGCATTCTGAGCTGCCTCTCTCAGTAGCAATGTGGCAAAAGCTTCAAACCTCATATGAAAATGAGAAATGCATGTAAATTACTTTGTCTAAATGGATTTTCGTTAGAAATGAAATACAAGCAGTTCAAAAATCACTAATGTTCACTGGCAAGAGCCAAATGGCTGAGTCAACATCACTTTTAGTCTTTAGTTCTTTTCTATAATGCTGAACCACTGAATAGTCTAATCAAACTTGGCATTTCATTGTGCCAGATTAGTTAAGTCATAGACTGACTCATCCTTGGGGTATGACAAGTGCTAAATGAGATACTGATCCTTTGCACTGCTGGGTACTGCTCACTGTGGGACTAGGACACAGACAATAGGAGATATTAATAGTGGGTGTCTCTGTCCTCCTGTTTAATTATTCTTATTAATTCTGCATAGGTTCTCTTCTTCACCCTAGATGCTGATTATTTTAGCTATGATGGAAAGGAGAGAAGTCCAACACTCGTAACTAAAAAAAGCTGAAGAGTCATCAAGATTCGAAATGTCACTTTGAGCAGGACTCAAAGTTGAGGCCTGAAATCCTACATCTGTACATGGTACAGCCTCCAGGATATGAAGAAGGAGGTGTACTATAAGATCTAAGCAGGATTACACACTGGAGAGTTAAGAGCTGTGCTCTGCTGCACATCCACAGCTCTCTGTGCCCAGAGCTGCCTAACAGAGCTGTGCCCCTCAGGTAGCCAGGCTGGGGGGAGCTGCTCCTGTGAAGGCAGATTCCTCAGGAAGATCCTGAGATCCAAAATACAGATGCTGACTGAAAGCTAAAACTTTCAGAGTTCATCAAGGGCTTTTTAAGTGTAGGTATCTGAAGTCTGCTAGTGTGGAAGATATCCTGATGTGCATCCAGTCAGGTGCAGAACAAAGAGGCAGGAAACATGGTGACGAGCCTCCCAGCAGCCTGTCTCACTGCCTCTTTCAGGATGCACAAGTTTTCTCTGTAATTCTTTTGCTACAGCTCTGTGAAAGGACTTGGAGCTTTATGGCCTTGTGCTCTGCATTTGCTTTCCTCTGAGGAATTGCCTTGGATTCAATCAACAAGATATGCTAAATGGAAAGCTGTTCTAGGTATATCACAAGGCAGTTTAGTTTGCATTATTGTCCACTGGGGATATTCTTATCATGCTATTTGTGTGCAGAACTGTCATAACTAACACAGACAGGGCTGCCCCATCCTTGTTCCCCCTGAGCTCCATGGCATCCAACACTATTGAATTTGAGCACAGGAATGCACAGTTTACCTTTACAGTATTAATTGGATGACAGTGCACTTAGATAAAAAAAAAGAAAAAAGGATTTGAAAGCTGTCTTGGTTTAGCTTTTTGTTCATTATCAGAGAGTGAAACTGTTCTCCCTGAATCCACCTCATTGATGCTCCTCAGGTGCTCTCCTGCATGAAATGGGAGACTTCTGCCATTAAAAAAAAAAAGAAAAACATTTAACAAAAAGGAATTATCTGGAATAAATACCTGCTCAGTTATGAGTTGGAGGTCCAGTCTCCAGCCCAAAGACAAAGCAACTGCTCACAAGCAAAGCAGGAGGTTGCACTGAGCTAAAGTTGTCCTTGTACTATATACAGCTGGAAACAAACAACTACAGCTGGAATGAAGAATCTGCAACAATTTCTCAGCTGATTAGAGTCTGTTTAGACAGATAATGTCATCTACTGTTACTAACTCTCACAGCTTGCACTGAAAGTTCAGGTACAAGTCCTCCTCCTGCTTTCTGAACTGTTATGTGGGACAGTTTTAGCTGCCCCTAAACTTGGTTTTCCAATAGAACCAGCATTTGAAATGCCTGAGACTGGTGATACACTGGCACAGGTGCCCAGAGAAGCTGTGGACGTCCCTCTTCAAGGCCAGGTTGCATGGGGCTCTGAGAAGTCTGGTCCAGTGAAATGTGTCCCTGCCCATGGCAACACGGTTGGAACCAGATGATTTTTAAGGTCCCTTCCAACCCAAACCATTCAATGATTCTGTGATTTCAGAAACCTGGATCTTCTTACTGGGATGTCTACGTGTCAGTGCTCCCTGGACCTTGGGCTGAGTCCTGGTTTGCTGTTCCTGTCCAGGTTGCACCAGATCTGGATCACATTTCTGAGGGGAACAGCCCCTCCAAGCTGCTCTCACCTGCAGTTTGACTGAACACCTGCAGGTGAGATTGGGCTGTAGTCTCTGGGGATCTCATTAAGATTGGTAAAAATAAACATTGAAACTTAGTAAATTAACTGTTACTTATGCAAAGTTCATTCAGTGCAGCAAAAGTACAGCAAAAGCTTATGGTATCTCTTTTGATATCCTGGAGATTGTAGCAAATTTGGTTTGGTCCATGACAAGTTCTCCCAGAATAACAGCCCAAGGTCTGAAGTACACTTGCAGGCTCACTATAGAGGTTTGAATAGCACCTCGTGGTCAGCAACAGCAATCCTTCACTACCTCAGCCTTTGCCAAATTAATTCCATAAATGCTAAAATATTTGTAAGCTGGAAAAAATAGATCTGGAGAATGAGTTATTGTCTTAGTCCAGGAAGGCATGCAAGCCTTTAATGAAGGCAGGTATGATACCAAACTAATAATCACTCATTTAGAAACTGCTGAATGCTATGAAAAACTGCCCTGGTATCTGGAGAGTTTAAGACAGACCCACAAAGTAAGAAACAGCTGCAATAGCTGTTTCTTACTTTGTGGGTCTGTCTTAAACTCTGGCTACTGGTGGCTTGTGAAGCCATGAAATATGTCTGACGTTCACTTTCCAGGTCTGTGAGTCACACAGATACAACATCTTGCTTCCACCAGAAACAAAACCCACTTTACCCAATAAATTGACCAGGCAAGGCTGTTCATTTGACCTTAATTACCCAAGTGTTCACCCAATATTATGCAGACAGACAACATCAGTTGACACATTGGTCCTGCTAATAGTGATACTTAGCACTCCCTACCATTTTTCATCTTCAAAGCACTTTCCAAATTTTACTTAATTAATATCTTTGAAGATGCCAAACTGTTTGCTGATATTTCACTGATATTTTCTGCTCTTTCCAGAGCAGAGGAAAAGATGCTATTTCCTAATTAGGTTTTAGCAAAGACACTACTGACTTCCCCTTCTTCTCATCTGGTTTTCAGTATCCTTCTACTTCCAGCAATCTGACCTCTCACCAGTCAGCACCTGGGGAATTATTGCCTTACTTGCCTTTTAAATGGCAGATAACAAATTGTTGTCAAAGTAAAACCTCTCAATTTTTCTTTTAAGACAAATTTAAATGTTACATTCTTAACTCTCAGAACTTCAATTCTTTTAGTCAGTAACAAAGTAGGAGTCAATTAATTCCAAAAACTTCCAAATAATTTTCTATCATTTAAATATATTTCAGAGGTATAGTTTCCTGACTTTCTGCTTGTTAGAGTCTTACAAACATTTATCAGGTGCTTGAATTATAGGCCACTGTTTCAGCGGAAGCTTTGTCAGGTAGTTGAAAAATGGATGTGATTCTGGACCTTTCATGTTTTCATGGAGCATGTAAAGCCACATACAGTATATTACATGTCATTAGCACTGCTGCATCTGGCACCTTCAGAGGGGAATTGGCTACTGGCAGAGTGCACTCTAAAGTCACAAACAAGTATTTCCACCAAGGTAATGAAGATCATAGCTTTTCCACACAACAAGAGTGTATTTAGGGGAAAAAATATCTGCACAGCATGACTATATCTTATAAAATTAACTGAGAAAAGCAGGTTTTTGGTAGGTGGGAGGACAGTGCATTGCTCAGACAGTTTTGCAAAGTAGACAGAGAGCAGGGCCTTAAGATACTGCTTCAATACCCTCTGAGCCACACAAAAATTGTGCCTTACACTACATTACAAAACTCTCACTTGTTGAATTTTAAATGACTTAGACATGAAGGAAGATTAATGTCCTTCCAGTCCTTTTCTTTTCATTTTGTTCCAACCTCTCAACTATTTCTTCTAATTCTGCTGTAGCAGAATCATCCTCCTAATAAATATCTGTCAGACACAGTACTGTCCATCATTTGTCACAGCTTAAATACAGACACACTCACACTGCACACTCATGTGTGTGTCCAGCTGTGGCTCTTTCATCTGCAGTTCAGCAAAGAATTGAGCCTGCTTGCATTCTGTTCAACAAAGCACTTAAACATAAAAGTAAGGATCAGGCTGAAGTGAAGCATATTGCAATTAGAAATGCATTGTTTAATTAAAGGTTGAGATGAATGGTATGTGTTAATACATTATAAATTACAGGAAGAAACCTCTTTCCACTAACTTTCTGAGATTAAAAAAAACCTATTTCAGACAGACCATGGGTACTTCTGCCAGCAGAAAATCCATCTGGCCTAACTCTAATAGGATGCTAAAAACAGTAACAGTGAGAAACACCCAGAGCAGAAATACTTGCTAAAGATGTGATCAGCAGGCAGTGTGCCCTCAGGGACTCACTGTTTACTCCTCTGGAAGTTTAGGGTAGGTTTTTCCAAAAGAAGAAAACCTTAATAAAAATACAACCACTCTATAGAAAAAAAAAAAAAAAAAAAAAAAAAAAAAAAAAAAAAAAAAAGAGAAAAGCAATTTGGAGTAGAAGAAAAGAGAGATCTCAGAGAGAAACAATTTTAAACCAGTCTACTTCTTCTCCCCCCAAAAGCCATTCAGGGAACAAAAGGCCTCTGAGAAGCTGCGGACTAAGAAAGCTCATAGAGGAGGTACAGGAGATAATTTGTTTAAAAGAAAGAACTGCAAAGCAAAGGTCACTTCAAAGACTGCCCAGAAATGTGGAATGCTGGCCTGCTCCTCCCTTTCACAGTGCAGTGTTGCCATGATAGTGTGCTCTATCCTACTTGTGAAATTGTTTCTAACCACAGAATATCTTGGTACCCTTTTCCCTGTTCTCCTCATGGTTTTCACGATCCAACTGTTCTCAAAGCTCCACAGCTGAAAGATGATATATTTAGTAGCAAAATGAACTATCTTGGTTTGTTTGTTTGTTTATTTTTGACAGCAGTATTTATCATTCTTCTCAGATTGCTCAGCTGGGGTTCAAAGCTTTTCTTTAATTGTGCTTATTCTTCTGGAAGTGACCCGGTACATCCTGCACTGGTTGAAACTGGATGACAAAATTAAAGTGAAAGAAGAGCTTTGCTGTCCTGTAGTAGCCAATTATGAAGCAAGCACATACACTGTGAAGAAAAAAAGCTCTGTTAAAAAATTAAGAAACCAAAGCCATGTTGCCCTTCATGATCCTGAGGTATTTTGGTTCATTGTCATCAGTTTGGACACCTCTTCAAAGCTCTTCTTTTTTGTTTCTGGGCCATTCATAGTATTTTAGTTCACATTTGTCATAGAAGAACGCATCTCAAGGTGTGTCTCCATTTGCTCCTGCAACTGAGATGGATGAAAATGTTTTGCATGAAAACAAGGCAGTTTCCCAAGGAGGTCTTTAATAGGTTCTTTTTCTGACCATTATTTTCCAAGAATTCAAGTTGACAAATGTATTGCAACCATTGGGAATTTGTAAGTTTAAGTAAAAATTACACTGAAAGAGGATTGAATTCTAGTAGTATGTGCAAAGCCATCCTGTTTTTGTAAATTCTGCTTCTGCTAAAATGAAGAAATCTGAAGAAGGTGCTACAGATTTTTACTTCTCTAGGACTACAGCAAGTCTGGCCCTCATTGCCCATGCTATACAGCATTGGCCTTTGGTAGCATTATAAGAATACAAAGGAAAAGAAAAAGAATTCTTTGCCACTCAGTTGCTTACCAATTCTGCAGACTTATTTTTCTCCAAGTATATGTATTGTGACATTTTCAAAATGAAATCAGCATCTAATCCATCCATGAGTAATCGAACTTGTAGGAAACAGAGAACAAAAAGTGTGCTTTAAGATAAATCCTAATTAATTGTACATGCAAATGTCTTGGATGGATGTGGTCATGCAATTCAATTACATGGCTAATTATACTGGAATTATAATGCCATATTTAAACAGATAAACACACATAAAAGTGCCTGCCCAGGAGTTTGCATGCTGGAGACTGGGGATAGAATCATTTATTGGCTCTTTAGTGCCACCTGTTGAAAACTGAAAACTCATGCAAATGAATCTGTGCGCCAATGAGACGCCCATTTAGAAGGGGAATGTCCACTTGCTTGGCTGGTGTGAAAGTCAAAACCCTCAGAAATTTAACAGCTGGGGTGGAAGTATTTGAGACAAGGTTGTCACCCTACGAAGGAAAGGGTAACACACCATTGGGGGTGCTGGGGAGCAGAGCCAAGCTCTTGGGACAAGTGGCACGTTCATAATGTCACACCCCTTCAAAAACTGGATTGGCTCCCCTTCTCTCCAGAAAGCCATCATAGCACACACCTCAAAATAGGCATCCTGATTACAGAAGCCTCTTCTTCTATGAGTAATTCCATGGTAGTGCTTCTCTGCTAATTAAGAGCAAGTTCACTGCTGCCTTAGTCATGCAGAGCTGTGCTGGAGCCAGAGTGGCCACTTGGGGTGTAGCGTGCAGTGCCATGGGAGGAGGGCAGTGTACCTGCTGTGTGTGTGGGGAGCAAGCAGCAGCAAAGTCAATGTAAGGACCTCTGCCAGTGCATTGTTCCCAGCTGTGACAACTCAGTGGCCAAGCTGCTGACATCATCTCTGAGGTCAAAGGAGCAGATCAGAGTAAAAAGTCTTCTAGAAGTTCAGTTTTCAGAAATATTATTTCTTTCCTGCTTTACTCTTTTGCTTTTAAAAGAGCATCCATTTTAGACCATATTTCCCCTTTGGATTTAATTTAGGATCACGTTCTACCAGAAAGGTAAAATATGGTCAGATCTGGGGCCTGGGCTGTGTTATTCATCAAAAGTCACATGGTTTACCAAAGATGAAATAATGCAAAAATTCCTATTAAAGAAATCAAATCTATTTCTTATGCAAAACCACTCATCTCACCCCCTTACCTACAATTTGAAAAGCTACTCTGCTAATTCAAAAACTATGTGAGGCTTGATGACAGTAAGGTAAAGATAAATCATGTGTCTGCTTCACAAACATACCATGTGTCACCATGGTTTAGCCAAATGGCATTTTAGGTGAGAAAGGAACACCGTGGTGGAGTAGAACAAACCATGATGGAGGTTTTAGCAAGTATTGAGGCATACAGAATGGTGCAGAGAAAATGGGACAGCTTGTTCTGTGCTCCTCAGTCTCTCTCCAGCTCTGCAGGAACTTCTGTCATGGAAAGATAGGGAGAAATTAAGGCAAATGTTTTCATTTCACTGTGCAATTCAAGCAGTTTTAGGGTGATAAAGCAAAATCACTGTCAGTCTCTTTGCCTCTAGCTGTGCCTTGAAACATAATATTTCATACACACCATTATCTGGATGTTGAAGGAACAAAACCTGCTCCCAGAGCTGGCAACAGAAAAATGATACCCTATTTTCAGAGATATTTTTCAAAATCTGGTGCAATATGGAAAAAAGCCTCCACAGATATTAAAAGCCATCAAGGAGAACCTGGCAGGCACTGGCCCCACAGCTGCACACCCACCTGCCTGGGGTAGGACCTGCATTCTTTCCCCTGGGACACCCGTGGGGTGAGCTGACGTGACTGGGCAGCTGAAGGACAACATTTGAATTCTGCCAGTGACAGGTTAAAACGGGACCTTCTCCATGGACTGTCTTCATTTCTCCTCCTTATCACATTCCCACTCATGTTTGCTGCATTTCTTTGAACCAGCCTGCCCCAGAGCTTTAAGCTCAACACATGATTAAATCAAAGAATTACAATTGTCTACAGCATTTTTGACCTTTCTGGCTGACTTTCACTACCACTGACAGATTCAGCTGCCCAGATGTTTGTCCAGGTGTCACTTTCACAAAATTGCCAAAATAAGGGGTGTGTCCACCCATTTGGCTGGGCTTTCTAACATGTCTATGTAGGTATTTGAAAGGATAATAAAATACAGAAATCATCCCACCCAAATGACAGCAAATCTTTGTCTGAAACATCAGCTTTAAGATGATGAGAAACCTTAAGCACAATATTTTTGGCACAAAATACTTCCTGTTTCAATTTTAATCCTTTTTAAACATTACTCCATTCCAGTTAAACACCTGTTTTAGCCCCACAGAAGCTGATTCTGTAGAATTATATTCAATACCTATTATTCTTCCAAGTGGGAAAGAATTTCATAGAGAAAAGTAGAATAGCTATTATGAGAGTAGCACTTTATTATGGAGTAGCTTTTGGAGAAAAAAAGGTAAGTCAGTGGCTTTGACAGATGATTATGGACTCCCATTACACAGCAGAATATCATTAAAAGCTACAATATGTAAAATGTCTTCCACATTTCAAAAAATGTTATCTATGTTTTCCTCAGTTAAATGACTTACCAATTTAACAAAGCGAAGTTCTTTTAAATGTAAAATATTTGCTCTTTGAGTTTCTTTCAACATATATTTTTAAAATCTTGTATATATTGTTTCCATGCATATTTGGTGCTTAAGGAGAAGTGTTTGGAAAAGATTCCACACAATCTGGTTGACCTTTGTGATGCAAAATGAGAAAAGATTTTACAGTAAAATGCTCAACAATCCTAATATTCTACTTCTGTACTAACATGGCTTGAAAATACAGTTTCAGGATGAAGCACAAATACACAATGCACGTAAGAGGTGCTTTGTGATTACTTACAGTGCATTTGCATTCTGCCATCAGCCTTTACTCATCTAAGCACTCCTAAGTGAGCAGCTTCAGCCACTTAGAAAAGGCTTGATTTGCAGAAATTAAGGGACTATGTCCTTCAATCTACTACTCCTTTTTATAGCATTCTACTTTTAAGGAGTTTCAAGTTGGACACCCAAAATCAATACTTACTTTTGAAATTGGAGGTCTTCAGCTTACCTTCAAAGAGTAAAAGAACAGGGATCAGCTGGCTCTTTTGTGCTGTCTCAACTTCTGGACTCCCACAGAAGAAAATCTCAAGTTGCTTTTGTATACTCATAAAATGCAGATATTTATCTGTGCTAAAATGAATCCCCTATTGTGATATGTCCTATCTATTCACTCCCTGCAAATTTCTCTTGTAGAAACATAAAATAACCTATTTCAGATCCCCATCCCTATCTTCAGGGCACTATAAGCTTTCACTGCATTGAAGAGGATTTTACCAATACATCCAGAATACAGAGGGTTGTGTCAAAAAAGACGAGATGACATCTCAGTATTGCCTTTGGCATTTGCATTCATGTTAGGTTGGGGTTTGTCAGCTGGTGAAGAGTTGGGAACAGAAGAATGACAACAGCAAGGGGATAAAGCAAAGTCTCATGCCAAAAACTCAGGAGCTCTGCCAGACACATAACTTGTTGCACCAAAGAACTAAATCAGAAGAACTATCACCTTTCTCTCTTTTCTCCAAACACAGCAGTTATTAAAAGGGCTTACTCTGTGTTTGTCTCTGCTGCAGCAGCCCAGTAGGAGTGACTGTCAGCTCCAGCAAATGGCAGGAGAATCTCCTGCAAGGCTTTGTGGGAGAGACAAAGAGCTGGAGAGCTGTAGGTGAGCAGCACTTTGTGGCACCAATTCCTCATCATTCACTGATCATTCACTTTCTACTTTTCCATTCCTGAGGATGCTGTGATCCCTGCCTGCAACTCAACATGCTCCATGACTGCAATCTATTCCACTTCACAACAGTGGGATTTCACTGCTTTCAGTCAAAGAAAAAGTCATTCTTAAACTGCATCTTCATATACTATGCACTAAAGATGCATTTCACATGTCAGTGGAGTGAAAAGCCTGGGAAAAAGATGGAGCTACTGAATAACAGATCGGAGTAAGCAGGTGAATTTATTCATATTTCGTTTTGCAGGTAGTACATTTACCCAGTGCTAACTTGGACCACATCTACAAATGATGGTGATTAAAAAAACACTCCTATGTTTCAGTTGATACACATCAGAGAACTCCACTACCAAACCAAAAACCACACTCAAACATGTTCCTGGGAGAAAAGTAGGCTAAAGATATTGTCTCCAGACAGGGCCTGTTCATGTGGCTGGTGAAGATTTTTATCTTAGATTCGAAACTAGTAAGAATAACCTTTCCAGCTGCCTGAAAGAATATGAGTGTTCTTAAAAATATAGTAGCTATTGCCTATACACAGCTGTTATTTTCAAAGAAGTTATTGATCTGAGGAAGATAATTTTTTCAGTTGTTTCTTCTTTTTTCCTAGTGGAACAAGTAACTTTATTAGAACAATGAAGCATAATGGCCAAGGAATAGCTTTATGTCAGAGTCATAACTATAATTGCAGTTGGAATTGCAGGGAATGTTCACCTGCAACTGTGTTTTTAAAATTATCCTTTTTTGAATGTAGAGCATAATGGAACTATGCCAAGTAAAGACTGTGAGTCTCTTATTTACCACTGGGATCCACTTTCCTACCACAGAATTTTCTTCCCAAGTAGCTCTTCTCTCAAGTTCCCTTCTACCAAACCCTTTTTGTTGTACGTGGTAGAAACTGGCTGAAGTCCCTGTGCTCTCTCTCCAGTCCTGTGACAAGCTGCTGGCACAGCCCAGTGATAGAGAAAAACATATTTAAACTACCTGGTGTTTGACTCTGCCTTCTTCTGAAGCAGGCAATCCATTGACCTGTGTGAACAACAGCAAAATACTGGGGTTTCAACAACAACTTGCTCCAAATATTTGCTCTAGATCACATTACTGGCCCTGCATTCATTAAAATTTGTTTGTGTTAGTACATATGTTTCAGGATTCACATACAAAGGAGCTTCCCTTCTAAACAAGAGGGACTGGATTCCTGATGACAATCCAGGTGAGGAGCACTGCAGGGATGATGAGCTGAGATGGGCAGTAGCAACAGCATAGACCTGATCCTGTGTTACCAATTACAGCATCAGGACTCTTTTGGCTGTTAGCAGGGTTAGATGCAACCATAACGCCGTGGTTGTCTTCACCATGAACCAGTAAAGATTTAAAATAGTATCTTTCTCCTCTCCTGCCTGTTCTCTGCTTACCCCTTTTTCTTACTCCATACATTTCCAAGGTGACTGGCTGAGACATTCTATCCAGTGTGGAGGTTCATTCCAGGCTCACTGATGGCACAGCTTTCACTCTCAGGGTGCTGCTTGGGTAGGGCCTTTGCCTCTTGGGTAGGGCACTCTACAACTACAGAGCTAGAAAAGGTCTGTAACAGTACTTCACTGAGGCTGCAAGAAAAATCAGAGGCAGAGAGGAGAACATAGATCCCCAGAGAAGTGCCTTTATGGATCATGACTTCACTGTGCACATTTACTTGGCTCCTTACAGATTTGCTGGATGAGGAGCTGGCATTGCTTTGGTCAAAACTCAGTTTGGAAGTTCCCACCACGAAGCATTACCTCCCAAATGAATTAGATCCTCAAATAGAGTTGATTTTATACAGAACCACAGGATCATGATCATGGACCATACACACGAAGTCCCTCTTGGCAAAAAGAACTTTCTCACTATTCCTCCGGACCTTATTTTAGCGTCATCAATGGGACATTAAAGTTCAGGGGAACAGGACAGCAGCTTGTCGCTGCAGCAGTAGCTAATTTACCCAAAAAGCATAAGCACATTTGCCTCAAAAGAGTTAATGGCATGACTTGCTGCAGCTTTTTCACAGAAAACTAATCTTGCAAACTTGACGTGTTGTTTTATCTGCAGAGTGGGTGGAGCAGAGAGCACAGCTGAAACGTGAACTCTGACAAAGGCACACAAGAAAGCCTTTGCAGCCGCTCTCTGTTTGGTGCAAGGTTTTGGTTCATTAGCCTTGAAATGTTTCATTAACAGAATGCTTTTGGTATGCTATGAACAAACTGTGAGGGCCCTAGCATGCAACAGCACTATGTCAAAAAATGAACGTGGTTTATATTCCCTTTTGTGAAATATTTAGAGAGTGAACGACAAAGTTAAGCAATGATCATATCTGTGTGATCTCAACAAAAAAGTAACAACATGGTAACAAGCACCTAAAAATACATTTGTTCAATTATAGTTCTCACAGTGCTACAGTTTTATTTCTGACTCATAAGTACTGTTCTCTATACCTTTTGTGTCCTTTTCCCAAATGTTTTAAAGGAAGAAAAAATAGTTGAATACATACTGATTAATTTAAGCAGTTCTTAAAATTATTTAAGGCTAAAGTTCTTTCTTCATTTGACCTGAATTACTTGCCCATCCCTTGTCTTGTATGTAAAGGTCAAATATTGAAATTTTTATTCTGGCAAAGATTTTAGTGAAGGCAGACTTTTTTGCAGTACATAAACACAACCTCCAGCAAACCATCAAAAGACAGGTGGAGTTTTGCCAGAAAAAAAACCCCAAATTTGTAAGGACAGTCTATTTTGGACCAAATAAACAGAAAGAAAAATATATAAACAAACAAACAAACTAGCAAACAAAAACACCTGATCTGAATCATAGCTCAGATTTTAAATTCAATCTTCTCTGAGATTAGAGAAAATTTTGCTCCTTATTCCAGGCTCTATGATACTTACTCACATATTTTGACAACAAATTGTTGTGGCTCAGAGTAATGAAGAAGCCAAAAATGCTCTAATACAATGAAGCCCAGTGTTCTCCTTGAAGTATTTGAACCCATGAAAATAGGCAATTTTTCTGTCTCTTTAGTTGCATACAGCAATTAAATTAATAAAAAGTTACCCTGCAAGCAAGATCTTCTAAAAGAGATTTCATAATATTTTGGAAATGTGTCCCTCTGTATTGTGAATCTTTTTTAATGGTTTGAGTGAAATGACAGATCCTAAACAGATAATCCTGTGTATTAGCCTTAAGATGTATTGGAGCAGAGGGCATAAATCCAAGGAATTCCTAAATTACCTTGGGTGACTCAGCTGGGACTAGATCCTTTGTAGGATTTAAGTTTTTAGCTCCTTTTTCTATGCAAAAGTAGGAAAGAGCATCAGCTAGGGCAGCTAATGAAGGTCTAACATCGGTTGAGAGTAGCTGCTGAATTAGTATTTATTTTTCTGGGACATAAATCTCCCTGTCCAGGTTCAGCACCATGGCTTCTTAGTGCCTCCAGAAATCTCCACTGATGTCCCATTGCAGTCAGGCAAACAGCAGCTACTGCCTTCCAGGACCTGTGAGCATTTACCAGTGTAGGGATATCTGGGATTCAGATGCACCTTTTCCCACCTGGAGCAGCCAACAGTCCTGGGGGTCACAGCAAATACCATGAGAAACAGGGAATAATCCTGTGAATATTCAATTCAGTTGAATTTCCAATGATGTCAACAATAACTTTGGGTGCAGAACTGATTCCTTTCCTACGATTTTTTTTTTTTTTTCCCAGGAATTAAACTCTATCCTACCTAATCATACCGCTTTTGCTTGGGGTTACTTCTGTTTCAGAAAACTTCAGAAGAAACAAGAATGGAAGAGGGGAGGGGGGAAAGACAGGGATTTTGGCCTTAAGTTTTTGCTAAGTAAGTCACCATACAGCATTTTATTTGCATATCTAGCATTTAAAGGGTTACACATGTAATTATTTAACGTAACTCCAAATAAGCTGTTTGATTTTCTTTCATCATGAGCCAAACATTAGGCTTCGAAAGGAATTCCTTTAAACTTCAATAATATAAAGGCACGTGGCAATGTGAAAGTTACAACTCCAGCTTAAATGAGTCAGACATAAAAGTATTTATGACTGATATTCTCTGAATATACCAGCTTCAGACACTTTAAAGTCTAGTTCTGCTGTACAAGGATAGGTACAGGAATATCAGCCATCGCACATCTGCAGAACTCTTACTTGCAAGCAAAGCAGAGTCCAGGCCCTAGACCTCTTTTTTTTTTTTTTTTCTCTGCTTTAAGAAGAAAATCCCAACATAACAAGCCTTACCAGGCCGTCAGCACCTGAAGCAAGTAAAAGCAATTCCTTTATGAACTTCCCACCAGTTATTTGTTTTGTGAGGCTCATGGAGAAAAAGAATAAAAAAAGCTAGTGAAAAAACAGTGAAAAGCATCGCACATGAAAGAGAGAAACAAATGAAATGAATGTTGTTTTTTTCTTGATGAAATAACAGATTTGATCTTAGACTTTTTTTTTTTTTTCTTCAAACTCCAGCACAGGTGATCATCATTTGCTCTGTCAAAAGCATTTTCAATGACACAACCAGAACAATGTGGCTGTGATTACAAGGATCAGCATGGACTGAAAGATACTCAGGGCATTTACCAAAGGGATATTTATAGCAGTGCTAAAGACATTCACTGTTTTAAACAAGCTCACAAATTCAAGGAACAGAAGGTTTGAAATCAGGGTTGCTCCATTTGATTTTGCCTTTGCCATGCTAACCTGCACAGCCGTGTCCCCTTGCAAATGAAGGCTGAACATGCCAGTTGAAATGTTATTGTCATAAAGTCAAATCCAAATGCTGAAGAGGAAAATTGAGATAGTTTTCATTGTGAACTTTGATGTGAAGCATCACAGCTTTTGGAGGACAGCCATACCTTTGATCTTGCAGAAATTGAGGAATCAACCACCTTGAATGCAAATCGTTCAGCAGGTGATTTATAATGTTATAATAGGACTGAAAGGACTTTTCGAAAAGTCATGTAACCAGTAAAGAAAAAAAAAAAGAGAAATAACACAGATTTAACAGAAATTCATGCAATTCTGGTAGCAGGCAATGAAAAGTTCACAGCATACTCTTTATTTTCTGGCAGAAACTCTGAGATATCCAAGCTTAAAAATTAGCCTGCCTGACTTCTAACAACACTGAAATAGATAAATGCAGCCGTTTGGGTGCCTCAGCCCTGCAGACAGCCACGGGGCTCGGGTTCTGTGATGTGAGGAGGAGGCAGAGCCTAAGGAAAGAAGCATCTCCTGGTGGCAGACTGGCTCCCCAAAGCCTGTCTTCATCAGGAGGGAGTGGAGAACAGCTGCAAGGCAAAGGCTGCCAACTTTAATTCTCTCCATTAGTGGTTCATTATCAAACGAGAGGGTTAACGAGAGTGGGGATTGCGTTTACTGTAAAGGGCTGCCCTGTGCACACCCAGGCTCCCTTCCCTGGAAGGCTTTACTGACAGCAATCCTCAGGAGCTGCTGCAAATCCTGGTGGCATGGCCACTGTCAGATGTGGGTGTCTCAGACCCCAGGACAGACTTTGGGTCTGAGACACCCCCTGAGCGGCTTGTGGGAGGGCAGAGAGAAGGGTCTGGGCTTTGGCACCTTCCACTGGCAGTGCCTGGTGCTCTGTGTCCCCACAGCTGCAGAGAGGGACTGCTCCCATGCACCCTCACCCAGCACATCTTTCAAATATGCTTCACTTACAGCTTGTCAGGGCCCTTCCAAATAGCTGCATTTTGCTTTTTATTTTTTTTCTTTTTTCGTTAGATCAAGCGTTCCTGAAGCACATTCTTCTGTTTTCCTTAAGAAGGCCATAGTAGGGGTGATCAAATATCAGAAAATACCAAACAAATTAGATATTACATGCTCTCTCTCTTGACTAAGATTCTAAATCTTTGGCCTCTCAGTGATTCCTCCTATATGAAGTGAAAACTTTAGATTTGAGATATCTTATTTTAATGATGGTCAATGAAATTAATTACTCAACAGCATTTCTACATTGATGTAAATACAGAACTGGGTGAAAAAACTGTGTTTCAGTTGTGTGGCAAATCTAGAAGCATAAACCAAAGACCATGATATTAATCTGGAAGAGAGAAAGGACTGTTTTGTTATATTTTTCTTGAGCAATTTTTAAAAATTCTTCCTTAAGAGCATAAGCAATACCCATAATGAATTTTTATTTAATGCAGAGTGGAAACACGCTCTTGTAATTTTTTTTTCAGTCATAATTATTCAATTTATTAACCAAAACCCATCAATAGTTTCAGAAAACCCCAAACTGCATTTTGTGAATACAAGACAAAAATTACCTAGCTCTATTTAGAACATAATCTCCTTAAAAGCATATGTGTCATGGATTATATTGTGTCCTCATAGTTTGAACTTGAACTTGAACACCAGATCTTGAATTTCCTCATGACTATTTGTTTCTTGTACTTTGAGATTTGTTATGTTTCTTGAGAAGTTGCTAGTTTAAATTTCAAAGTTTTATGATGGTCTGTTTGGATAAAATTACTTCCTGTAGCCTACAGCAAACAAGTTTTTTTATGTCACGGCTTTTTTCCTTTTTATTTTTGTAGATTTGTAGCATACAGGTAAAATGTAGCAACATTAAATTTCCCAGAGCTTTGAGATTCTCCTGCCGTAAATCTTCCTGCTGAAAAACATGCTAGACATGTCTTAAGAGAAATCATATACAAGAACATGACTTGATCAGCATCCCGGTGAGATACAGGATATTTTTCAGCTAGGGAGTTAATGGATGATGATACTATATTTGGCCAATAAAAATAATGACACACTTTCCCCTGGTCTACAAGAACTACTCCCACATTGATTTTAACTTAATATCTCCCTCATTAGGAACCTGCACAGAAGTTTGGCAGAAATACCCAAGACACTTATTGGATCATTTGCTGGTAATAATAGATATTGCTTTTATTTTATTTTTTTTTTTTTCCTTCTGAGAATGTACAGGCTAATCATAAAAAGGATAGCCCTGAAACAAAAGCTTTTTACAAAATACAGATTTTTATCAACTCCATCACTGTTGAGGTTTAATATTTTATGGAGCTAAATAAAACTCAGACTTCTCCACTTTCACGTTGTGGGATGCAATAAAAGCTTAAGAGCCCGATTGGCTCTGTTGCCGAACGACATCCATTACGCATCAAATGCCCTTCGCTTCACAGTGGACTCTGGCTCTGATATGATCAGACTCCCAAAGCCCAGGTAACCTGATATACAATTTCAAAATGGAAAAGCCCATGCCAACAGCTGAGAGTGGCTCTTCTGCAGACCTGCAGTGGAAGAACTGGATCCACAGCTCACCAGCAAAAATGCCATAAAAAGCACTCCTTTTTTTCCTTAAATTGAGCCAAATATTCAAATATATTTCTACTTAACAAAACATCTGCTTTAATTCCACTGTAATCTACATTGTCTTATGTGCTAATCTTGAGCCTTGGACATGACAAGCACCAACACCCAGGTGCTGTGAGCCCCTCTGAAGGGACAATGAAAGAGTCACCAGGCTTGCTCCCCATCTGACTGAGAGGACACTCAGCCAACCACTGCTGTAGCTAAGAAAGCCACCTAACTATTTAATGGTGACACAGTTGAGAGTAATAACTTGACTAATAACTCATTGCCTGATTGTTATTTTTAAGTGCACTCGTGAAAATTAAAGCTCTGGGTCTACGGCATGAAACCATTATCTATACAACAGCTCACAGAGAGGGTTATCTAATAACATGAGAAATCTATTAGACTCGGTGGAAGCAAGAACTAAAAGAAATAAATCATGCAATAATGGTAAATCAGATCTCTAATTATGGCCCCCCACAGGAGGCCAGAGGAGAAATATGTCCCTAGAACCACTACGTGGCATTTCTCATCCTCTCTTGTTTTAGAAGCATTCAATCACATCCTCCTGCCTAAATTCCATCAATCCCACAGAATTTCTGAACAGTACTGGTATGCTTGGGAAGAAGATGACTATCAACCATCGGTGTAAGTTTTTTTCTAAACTGCTCACAGACCAGGATCCTCACAAATTTTTCTCTGCTATTGGTGCTGGAAATGCCAGCACCGAAAACCTGTGGTGTCAGAGGAGATTCAAGCCCTGTGCAATTCCTTTATAATCAGCCAATTCTGCCTGTGATGGGGACAAGCAGTGCTGGAGTCTGTTCCTACACATGATCTGGTTGTGTCTGCAAGTCCTTTCCCTGCTGCCCCAGAAATCTGCGCAGTGTTCTGGTCTGAGACCCAAAAGAGAGCAGTGAGTGAGAGCAGGTCCATGTGGAGCTACCACCATTTCACCTCCTCTCATTTCAAAAGCAATGGAGGAAACCAGCCCGTGGCAGTGGGACCCCAGAGTATGGTATTTTATTTCTCCACTGCTCTGAAGCAAGACCTCTGGCAAAGCCACTCCTTTCTCTGTATCAGGTCTGAGGGCTCTGCCAGGTCAAGTGTGAAAGAGCAGGAGGGATTCTAGTCCTGCTTAGCACTCCTCATGTGGGCACGGGGTGCAGCACTGCCCCTGAGCAGCCAAGCCCACCACCCCTCCTTCCCACCCCACACCCACAGGCAGCTGTGGGGCTCCATGGGTGCCCTGGTCTGTGCTGCCCTCTTTCTGAACACTGCCCAGGGTGGCTGGGTGTACCTGCCTGTCACATCAAGCTCTGCTAAAGCAAACAGTCCCACTGTATCTTTTAATTATTTTGTTGGAACTGAGGACAGTGTGTACTTGGGAATTGTCCTGGTTGGAAAAACTTCATGCCAACCGGATGGGCTCAAAAGTGGACCTGACTCAGTAGAAATGATGCACAAAAATCATTGCAACCATCTAGATAAAATTAAATAAGCCACAGTGTGGCATAAATGACAGTGCTGAAAACATCATCAGACTTTTAATTTTACCTCAAAAAAACGATGGAGAATGCAGTTTATCAGGAAGCCACAATATCCTTTGCTTTATCTAAACCACTTTTGCATGCACAACTGTTTTCTTGGACATTCATTTTGGTCCAAATCCTGTTAATTTCTCTCCTTGGTAATCAGCATTTCTGGCTGACAGGAGGCTGCTCTGCAGCACTGTGGTTTTCCACTTAGAGGTCCATTCTGAGGGCTGTGCATTTGCAGGGCTGTTCTCAGGTGGCTTTGTCCACCTGGGTGAAAGGAGAGCAAGGATGCAGTGGGTGCACTGCAGAGAGGAAGGGCCATTCCCTCTCCTTATCCTCATGTGGAAAGCAGAGTTATTAAGTGTTGTTTTAAGCTGTGTCTGTATGGCCAAAGAAGTGTTGAAATTCACGCTAAATAAAGCAGGCCTGAGGCCAAATGACCTGATCAAATCCATACTGCACAGAACTTGGTCCTGGGTTTCTTCTGGAGCATATTGTGCTGCCACTGGGGATATTAAGACAGAACCATCATCCTTTGTGTCTTCCTCTGTAGTTCCATGATATTGAAATGCTGTGAGAGCTGTGTGACTGCCCTCCACAGAGGTGTTTTCATAGCATGAGACCTTTGGTAAGAATTGTTTGCATCACATAATGGCACATGAGGATACATTTAAGAGTATGCAGACCTTCCTGGGATAGTGTTGGAGTACTGTGTAAGGTGAAGGCAGTCAGAAAGTTTGCAGTCTCACTCGTCCTGCCTCTTGGGAACAGCCATGGGTGCGTGCCATTCCCTGGTGGGCACTGGGACGTCTCCAGCATGGTGCCAATGTGCAATGAAACAGCATGGATAAAGGGGGTCAACTTCTCTGAACTGAGCCCCAGCCTTGCTCCCTTTGCAAATATAAACACATCTGGGGAGGTAAAGTTGTCTTTAGGTACAAGCTGAGATTATTTTTCACCCACAGAAGACGTGAGCAGTCACCCAACACCCCAGATACCATATTCAGAGTGATACTGGCATCTCAGAAGGAGTTTGCACCTCTGATTTCCAGCTGTGCCCACAAGGAAATAACAGCAAAAAGGTAGCACACGAAAGATGAAATTTATTTTATCTGATGTGCATTTTAATGAGAAAATTATATATATAACTTTGTACTGTTTCCTTGAAGCAAGGCAAATTTAGCTACATCTTTGCACAGTGTATCTGAAAATGGGAAACAAAAATTCCCTTTAATGGAAACCTTTTCCATTTACACAGGAATGAAACAGAATAAACTCCACATTTCCACACTCACATATTACTGTAGACATAAAAATATTCCTGTGGGATCACACAGTCAGAAATCACCTACTCAAGGGGATATGAATGATGACTTCAATAGAAGATGGACATAAATTTTAATTAGTTGGTTATTTGATCTTGTGTTGTTAGTGATGGAGGATCTCAGAAGGGAATTAAATATGCTTAAGACTGAAATTGCTTAGAACCAAAACACACTGCAAGGTAAGTTAGATACCACTAAATTAAAAGAAACTTTGCACCTATTAGAGTCACAATAAAATAAAAATGGCAATTACAACCAAGCAATCAAAAAATGCAATTGAGATCAAACCAGCTATGGGGATAACTAAATTTATCCTTGACTTAATCAGACCTGCTAAGTATTTTCAGCAGATTTGAGAAAAAGCATTAACATTCTTGGGAACATTTTCTCTTGGAAGATAAAATTTAGGAACAGAGAAACTAGGTCCAGGGGTTTTTTTTGCTTTAATGTGTTTTTCATTGAATTTCTCCTTCTATTTATATATCCTAAGCAAAGCATCTCTTGCATCATTTATACACTTTGCTTGCTCTCTCCAGTACTCCCAATCCTTCACCTACTATCTGGTAGCTTATGTCAGTAATACCTCTACAGCTATCGCCACTTAAATAAAAAATATATTCTTTTATAGTTTTGCCATCAGTAGAATTGTAGATGTGCAGCTTAATATGAGGCTGAGCACGTAGGACTGCAGCCTCCTTTGGAAAGGGAACCAGGAGAGATGCTCCAGCCAGCAATCCCCCAGTTGCTTGGACACTGCTGGCGAGTGTGTAGCACAGTTTTGACCTCTGCCAAGCGTCTCATTTTTCCCTGACAAGTTCTGGGCATGGCTCAGCATTGGTGCAGATCGAGGACCACTGCCAACAAGCAGCAGGGGATGAAGCTTCTCTTCTGGGGGTTGATGAAAATTAAGCTGCATGGTTTTGAGCTAGACCAGGCCATGCCAGCTGCCCTCCGGGCCAAAAGGAGTTCCCACTTGTTTACTACTGAATGTCGAGCTTCTACACACAAGAGATGAGCCTGCCTTAGCAGCATGTAATGAAATGAATCAGTCCTGCCTATTGCTGGCACTCTTTCAGTGTTAGAAAATTGCCACATTCGACATTACGAACACTTCAGCTACCCAAAATTTCTGTGCGATTGCACAGCAACACCTTGGACTTCTTTTTAGCAGTCAAGATCATGTTATATAGATTGATGTATAGTGATGGAAAATTGTTTATTTTTTTCACCAACTTAATGACAAAAATTTGTTGAAGCCTCGGGTGAAAATTTGTACATAACTGAATTATCAGATAAAGCTCATGAACGTTCTGCAACATCAAAGAAACAAACTAACGAGCCAGAATCAGAATGGACAAACACAGACACCTTACTCCTTAATTAAGGAGTAGAGATTATTTGTAATAATTTTCATCCTTACATATATTTTCCTATATTCATTCAGGAAAAAAAAGGGAAATAATTTTTCTGATAAACTTGCCACTGAAAGTGCATGACCTTGCATTTTTCATCCTTTTTGCTCCATCTTAGAGATCTCTGGCCACTCAACATGCAAGACCATCACAGTTTGTTGACATGCTTCTCCCATGATCCCATATGACCTTCTTCTCTGCCAGGGTGTCTGTCTGAAACTGTTTGCACAATCTAATCCTTCTTTAAATATAATTTCTATTATAGAAACAAAAGGGGCTGGTCCTCTTTTCTAATAAATAACCACAAATCCAGATGCAAAAACATGAACAACACGAAAAAGATTGCTGTTAAATCTGAGTACCTAGCACCTTTTCCTTTCATCAGATATTCAACAGTATAGTATCAATTTACATCTTGATCCTACATGTCTAAAGCTTAAATACATGACAGTTCATACCTAAATTAACATTTTCCCCTCTGTTTCCATTATTAGAATTTGCTAATAATCTGACTGCTCCATTGCCTGAGGAAGAGAGGAAGAACTGACCTCTCTTCACTAGGGGAGAAAGGAACCATTATTATATTGTATATTATATTGCTTATGTTATTCTCCTTCTGCTCAAAGTAAAGCAAGTTTCTAATGACTGCAGAATTCTCTGGGTACTTGCTTTAAAATACAGTAGAGAAGTTAGAAAATTAGTAGCCCTATATGTATTTCTGCACATACTAGATTGTTTGCATAATAGTAATAATAATATGGGGAAAATACAGTAAAGGAGTAGGAAAACAAAATGTCTTACCAAGCTTTATATATAGCTTAGAAATAACTGTAAATTTACAATTATGATTTGGTAAGCAAAATGTGAGTCCCTGGCAAAATAACAAAACATCTCTTAACACAGAAGAATATGACCACATAGACCAAATAATAAATAAGGAATGAATAAATCAGTAAATAAGTCCAAGTTTATCTACAGCTCTTTAAAAGAGCAAATCATGCCATGTGAACTGAAAAGAAAATTTTAGTCAAACTATCTACTAGTAAATGATTGGATTTTTAAATATCCTGAATTTTCTTTACAAATTAAAAACTTGCAGAAGAACCTCCAATATGTGCTTATACATTGATTGAAACCATATGGCCAAAAAGTTACTTTAGGCGTAACACAGTTGTGAGAGCGGAGGGAGTTCTGACCAAAGAGCTGTTAACAACTTCAATCAAAATCACTGTGACAGCCCTAAGCTTGATTTTAAGAACGAATACAGGCAAATGCATGCACACAGCTGTATTTAGGCCTAACTTTGAGGAATCCAGCTCAGAGGATTTGTGCACAGTAGTTAGGACATAGGTCATTAAGGTCTTATCTAAAAGATAATCTCCCTAAAAAATCATGGAAACCTATTGCTCCAGTCACCCAGCATTGGACAAGGTATTGAAGAACATGCTTCAGGAGTAATCCTCTACTGGCAGGGGAAGAGATTAAATGGCCCAATAGCTTTTTCCATCTTTAGCTGTTATGATTGCACTGTAATCCGACTAGTGCCACTTGCCTGAAGAGGGGAAGAAGACCTCAACTTTGGGGGTAGGGAAAGACACAATATTTCATTGTGTACAATATTTCAGAAGCTATTCTTCCCAGAGAGCTCCTCTCAGATTAGTGTTGTTGGGAAAGGTTTATCATTTGCATTCCCATTTCTGCAGTCAATCCAAGTAATATGATTGTGGCATTAAACTTATCCTACAAAAGGTATTTGTTTAAGACATTTCTTTTCCATTATTACTCACACAATGAATGTATGCACTAGGTTTCTAGAAGTCTGCCCCAAAAACAACTTTTAAGCCCAGAATCACATTTCCTTCTCCATCGGCCTTAATTCCTCTATTGAAACTTTTTGCTGACTAGTTGAAAGGGGCCGTTCACTCACTTTGCAAAACCCAATATGCGATTTATTCCCACATTTCAAAGGAAGAATGGGAAGCTTTTAAATCTCTACAAAGGAACCGAGTAATACTGATCAAGCCCATCTGACAAGGGGACAGATGCACGGTGATAAGTGAATTTCTATAAGACGCTTTAGAATTTGGAACAGTGAAGACAAGTGTCTTCCAGGAGCAGCTTCTCCCCAGCACAGCTCACTTGGCTGAGTGGAAGTGCCACAGTTCCTGCTTCAGTGTTCAAGAAGCACAAGCTCCATTTCACCAAGGTGGACATGTTCAAGAGCTGAAGGAGGTCTGCAAAAGGAGGTCACTTGCACTGCAACTTATTAGGGCCTCTGGGTGGCCTCATCTATGTGCTACTCATTGTGTCCCAAACTTTCTGAAATTCTCTCCACTGTTGTATCATGCACAGAACTTTCTATGATAATTTCTAAAAAATACCCTCTCAGCTCCTCACCACATCATGTGGTACTTCCAGCCACACAGCAGCAGCACCTATGGTGCTTTTAGCTTCCTGCAGAGCCATATTTTGAATCTTCTCTTATAACTGAAAGATCTGACTTGGCACTGTTTTGACAACGAATTTCACACAAAATTTCCTATGAGATTCATCCCATTAAAAGTGGGCATGTTGCCATGGCCTGCTGGGCCCCTGATCTACTATCAAATCTGGTGCATCCCTGAGCATTGCTGGTCTTTTTTGCCTTCATTAAGGCTTTGATTGGAGCAGAAATATGCCCACAAAGGAGAGAATAAAGATTTTGGACCCCACAGGAAAAATGTGAGATTCAGCTTTGTTAACATCTTAAATTGAGGTCATCACTACAGTTGCACCATAAACAGCCACTCTTCCAAGTGCAAAATGGGTGCAAAGGGGCAATTTGGGAGTCAGCAGTACTCTACCAATGTGAGTATGGTCACAGTTTTTTTAAAACCCTTGCAACCACTGGGGAGTTGAAGTACATAAGCAGCAAGACACAAATGAGTTTGGCAGTTATTTGTACCCAATACAGGAACTCCCTGCAAGAGTAAATAAGAAAGTAGCTGAAGAATTTTTTTTTATCTTTTGCATGAGGATGATTACCACATTTTCACCAAACATAGAATTTACCATCGTTTTCCTCGAGGAAAAAAAGTGTCTCTTCTGACTTTTCTGCTCCAAGAAAAAATTGGGAGATATGAAACTATGTTGCACTTAGTTTTGGAGAAATACAGGTAATTATTGCAACAAGATTTTTGAAGAGGGTGTCTGTATATACTCCAGGACTTAGAACTTCTGTAGTCATTTTACTACATAATACTCTTTTACTGTATTTGCCTTTTTAAAGACTCAATCAATACTTTCAAAATGACCAGTTCTCCACGGGAAACTGTGCAAATGACACAACCTCAACACCAGCTTCCCTTGGTGCAAAAATAAACCACCTCACAATAAAAAACTTCCCCTTGCTGTCTTAAGCAGTAAAGGCTCTCCTTTGTCTCACACCCTTATTATTACTATTTCAGTTGTTGTACTGCAACAACTGTGGTGCAGACCTGTTGTTTTGGAGGGTAATGTAAACTATTTTCTCCAGTGAACTCTGATATCTCTGCCCAAGAAAGTGAGGAAGCATCCTGCCATGTACGACTTGCCTTGCATGAAGCTGCCTCCTCCCCCAAGGAGTCCAGTGTGTTTTGGTGTACAGTTGTCCTGAAGTCTCTTCCCATTTTGTCCCATTCAGCTGAAGCAACTTGAAATAAAATAGGGGAGTCAACCCTAGAAACTGGAGAAATTTAGAGAGTTATTTCCATAAACTGAAATGACTTCTGGAAAAGCAATTATAAACATGAAGGGAAGAGGTAGTTCTTTCAGTTTGTTTTGTTTGCTTACCTTCCTCCAAGTGTGCTGTGGGGAAGAAAAAAAAGATAGGCAGACAGAGAGATGTAGACGGAGATACAGAATGTACCCATTAAGTATCTGCAAGGAATGCTTTATCAGCTTGCTCGTCAGCTGCCGAGTTGTGCATTTGAGGGCATTAGATTCCCAAGAGCAGGGATCTATAGAGGATTCCTACCTTTGGAAAAGAACAAAAACACAGAATAAAAGCCTTAATCTTATAACCCCCAATCTAGGCAACTAAATCCCCAATTAGCAATTCAAACAGATTAATATAGACCTTCCCTCCATTAAGCATATCCGACATCATGTGGTTGTGTATTTTAAAGTTACATTTTTCTTGTGTGCAGCTCTTTTTCTCACCAAAGTTGACAATTCCTTTCAGACCATCCTACTTTTCCATTGACTGGGAATGGAGTCTTTATCTTTTTGCCTTTCTTTTCCCCCCCCCTTTTTTTTTTCCTTTTAAGTGCAGTCAGTCTTGTTGATGCACTCTGGCAGAATCTCTTAAATTAATGCTTTTCTTATTGAGCATGTCTCCAGATGTCTGTCCACCTTGCCATTTCCATACTGCAGGCTGTTCACAGTGTTCCCACTGAGAGCAATGCAGAGGGTGGAAATGACACACTTCTCTGGCTTGCTTGAGAATTCAGTCTTATTCCCATCAAACTCATGAGTGCTGTAACTTTAATGACTGTTTCTGCTCTTGACTGAGGAGAAACCAAAGCACAGGGCTGGGAAGAAGCACTGCTAATGCCTCCCTGAGAAAGGCACTTTGGATCTTTCCCAGATTTCAGAGAGTAAGCTGGTGCCAAATGCCTTTGGACATATCAAGATCATTTCTAGAAAGTATGAATTACCTGTGACCACTAGAGGTGGCCAGCAGTCTGTTGACTGACCCTATAAACTATTTCCCCCATTTTTGCAACCCCATTGGGCTAGGTGTGGCAGAGAACCTTGCATGCCCCTGGTTCTCTCCCATCCCTCACTCCCCTGCAAGTAAAATGATGGTGGAAACATTTTGACCCTTCTCTGCCCTGCAATTTTATCCCTCTTGAGTAATTTCCAGTTTTAAGCAAAGGTAGGAAAAAGCTCACCATTTTTTTCCCCTCATACTTTGTTAAGCAGGCCATTTTAAAATCTCCTTTTCTATGAGATGCAGTGGATTATCAGGAGGGAGGCTTTGGGAGGAAAGTGAGCCTTGCAGGAGAGCATGTCTGTGGCCTCCCACAACTAACCAGCTGTTAGACAACTGGAATTGGTAACACTGAGGTTCATGCCCATGCTACTGGCTTCCTATGGACACAATAACCCTCAGCAAGGGTAAAGCTGCACTGGCTTTTTGTCTTTTGCATGTGGCAGAAAGGATTAAAACTTACAAAAATGTAATTGGTGACAATGTTTCTCTCACATCCTGAAAAGCAAATGCAACATGGCTTTGAAGGTAAACATAGACAGACAACTCATATTTTCTCAGTTCTTATCTTTGACTCTTTGAAAATGAATTATGAAACTTGTAAGAAAGTTTAATAAAATAAATGCAGGCATGAGTATATGGAGAATATTATCATGATCATTATTCTGCATGTATCCAATCCATTCTGCATATTCCCAATCACCAGCAGCATTTCACAAATACTTTGCTGCCCTGCACTTTACATATACAGGTGTGCTTACACCTTATATAGACAACAATAGGGCCCAGTCTGACATGTGAAGCATAAGAGGAATAACAAATACATGTCTGCTTTACTTGTCTACCAGGTGGAACAAAACTTCCCTAAACATTTTTGATCAAAGGCACTTTCCACCAAACAAATTTTTGTCTGTATTTTATAAGTTTGACCTGACTTTTTTCTAGGTTAAGTTTGCTTTAGGGATATTTTCCTCTTTACTGAGAGTTTAAAAATCTAATAGTCCAAATGAAATTATTTTCTTTTAGACAATAATAAATATTTAAAGTATTTATGAGAAAAAATTATCAATTTTGTCAGTTCTTGTCTTAAGATGGAAAAGATTAATCAAATAGAGAACCTGTTCTTCTCATTGAACTTACTTGGAAACTTTGCTACCACGTTTCAGAATCTCCCATATTTAGTTTTTTGTTTTGTGTCTCATAGTCACTGGTGACTTTCTAACAGCTTACTCTGTTGGAATCAGTAGTTAGTTCCAAAATATCTATTTTCTCTTTCTGTAAAAGTCTTTATCCATTAAGACTTAAGGATTAAGATGTGACACATGATCAGAATCTATTTCACACACCTTGCAACAATTCAGCAAATAAAATTACCTGAATGGATTCTCGTTACATTTAAATCTTACAGTTTATTGATAGCTTCACAGATTCTCAGCATTTTAGATTGGTCATACTGAAGTATCAGGAACAATTTTTATTGCAGTGGTTATATGGCCATAACAAATGGACATACATGAAGATGTGTAGTTAAGAGACAGCCTCTGACCTTCTCACTGCCCAGAAAACCATCCAGTGAACAAAACAGGTGGAGGTGAACAAGAAAACAAGATCTAAGGATACCGTGTTTGATGAAATCCAAGTCACTGAAGTTCCTGGCCAGTCAGGTTCTCCCACACTTCCTTCTGAGGGATGGATCAGCCCTCCACAAACTCAAACACACATGCAGAGCAAACAGCCATGAGTCTGCAGCCTCCTGTGCACAAGGGAGTGTGGGACACGCTGAGAGCAATGCAGGGTGCAAGGGATCATCCAGGGCAGATGGGTGCATGCTGACCCTGGGGGCACGGGCTGGGGGAGAGGGGAGCTGAGTGGGGATTTCCAGCGCTGGGCTGAAGAAAACAGGCAAGAAGGAGGAAATGCTGGCTGAGCCAAGCCCCGTGGCATGACTCCCAGAAAAGGAGTCAATATCGCAGGGATCTGGAGGCATCAGAGGTGGTTTTCAAGAGATGGCTTTAACAGCTGGATCTCCCTACCTTGCTGGCTGTGAGACTGCACAGTAGCAGAGACGGGAGCAAATTATCTCCCAGAGATCCCAAATCCATGTGGGCTGGCCAGGGGTGACTGCAGACAGCCAGAGTAACTGGGCAGACAGGCTGGTTTTTAATGGAAGTGAAACACTTGCACAGAAGTCAAGCTCACAGGCTAAGCTGGATGTGGGCAGAGAACCACATGCTGCACTGATACAGCCCATGAGTCATGGGCAACACTTCCACCAATGGCACAACAGGACCTTTTTTAATGACTCCATTAATAGGCTCCTTGCAAGATCAGACACACATACTTCTTCTTGCTCAGCCTACTTGCTCGGTGCAGGAGTATTCTGCTTATGCCCAGCGAGCTCTTAATTTGCAGTCAAGTTAAAACCTGATCTGGTTCCTTCCACTATCAAAAAATAGCAATGTCCTCTAAATTCCTTGTTGCACAGGAGAGCCAAACCTCACCCAGATGCTGGCAGCTGCTCATTTTTGACAGTTAGTGGCTTGCAGCAAGCATGCTTTGCTACCATGAGGAGCCAGGTTAGGCCCAATCCTGCTGACACCTCATACTAGACAAAGTCCTTACTCACAGAAGTCAACAGGCATAACTCATTGCAGGAAATACTAGATCTGTTACTGCTTTGCAAAACTTTTTGTTTAGATACTGAAATAAAGTTGCAGGCATTCTTATTTAAGAAGGTATTTGAAGCTATTTTGGTCTGCTTTAGTTGTCATGCCATATACAGATGGATTTATTGAGGCTTAAATTCTTTCTTCCTGATGTGTTTGTATTCTTCTGATGCCACCTTTAGAGTACAATCCACCATAACTTTCTTCATGAACACATTTTGATAATAATGTCAACATAGTCTTCGTTTGCAGTACCAAAAGTTAGAAACATGCACCTTACAATTTAATGAAAAAGTATTTTAATGAATTCTTGTATAAAGAGGAAAACAATCTTCTTAATCTTATTATTAAATATCTTCTATACCAGCAGATTTATGTTTCAAGAGGCTCAGAAATACAAAATGGGGGAAAGCCACCAACATCTATCAAAAGATAAAACACAAAGAAGATAATAAAAGAGTAAAATTACCATGAAGTGATAGATTGTTTTTGATTCTTGGTGAAGTAAGGAGCAGGAGTCAGCAGAACTGCCATCTTGGACTTCTATAGGGTAGATTTTGTCCTTTTTAGGAGCCTGGTTGACAGTGTCCTTTGGGAGGAAGTCCTGAAGGGCAAAGTGGTCCAGGAAGACTGGACATTATTCAAGAAAGAAACCTAAAAGTTACAAGAGCAGGATGACCCCATGACTCAGTGTGGAAGAAGACTGGCCTGTCTGGAATTTGATGCATGAAAAAAGGAGTTTATGAGCTTTCTCAGAAGGGTCAGGCCACTCAGGAATCCTACAAGGATGTTGTGAGATTATGCAGGGAGAAAATTAAAAGGGGTAGAGCCCAAACAGAACTTCATCTGGCTACTGCTGTAAAAGACAATAAACAAAATACTTCTATAAATGAATCAGTGGTAAAAGGAGGGCTTAGGAGAATCTCCATCCTTTACTTGATGTGGGAAAACAGTGTTGAAGGATGAGGAAAAGGCTGAAGTAGTTAATGTTGAAGGTGGGCAAATGTGCCACCCATCTATAGAAAGGGCTGGAAGGAGGATCCAGGGAACTACAGGCCTGAAAGCCTAACCTTGGTGTTGGGGAACACTGAGCAGATTCAGTCTATTGAGCCGATCATCTTGAGTGCCAACAAACAGGACAACCAGGGGACCAGGCCCAGCCAACATGGTTTTGTGAAAGGCTGCTTGACCAACCTGATCTCCTTCTATGACAGCATGACTCACTTAGACGGTGAGAGAAAGGCTGTGGATGTGTCTACACAGACTTTAGGCACCATTTTCCTGCATTCTCCTGCAGAGTCTGGCTGCTCATGGCTTGGACAGGTGCTCTGTGCACTGGATAAAAACTGGCTGGATGTGCAGTCCCAGAGAGCGGTGGGGAATGGAGTTACATCCATGGCTGTAACTCTGGGCGGTCACAAGTGTGTGCCCCAGGGCTCAGTGCTGAGGCCAGTTCTGTTCATTATTTATATCTGGATGGGGGGATCAAGTGGGGATTCCTCAATCAGCTTGTGGATGGCATTAGGCTGGGTGGGAGAAAGAGAAAGGCAACGAAGGTGGGGAAGGATCTGGAACACAAGTCTTAAAAGGAATGGCTGAGGGAGCTGGGGGTGCTTAGCCTGGACAAGAGGAGGCTCAAAGAGGACCTTTTCATTCTCCACAACTACCTGAAAGGAGGTTGTAACCAGGGCAGGCTGGTCTCTTCTCCCAAGTGAAAAGCCACAGGACAAGGGGAAATGGCCTCAGGCTGCACCAGAGAAGGTTTAGATTGGATATTAGGAAAAATTTATTCTCAGAAAGTGTTGTGAAGCATCAGAACAGACTTCCCAGGGAAGTGGTGAAGGTATTTAAAAGACGTGTAGATGTGGTACTTAAGGACATTGTTTAATGGTGAACTTGGCAGTGCTGGATTAGTGGTTGTACTCCATGATCTCAGGAGTCTTTTCCAACCTAAATGATTTTATAATTCTATGAAAACAGTGAAAATCGTAGTATCTTAGTGCATTAAAAGCTGTGTAAGTTACCAGAGACTGCAACACATTATGGCAATAGTTTTATCAAAACACAGGTAAACATCTTGTAAAAATTAAAGTGATCTGTAACTTTTCCCCTTCTCATTTTTCTCCACCCTGCCCTATTATGATGGATTTTAGATACTTCTTTCTAAAGCAGAGCTCATTATGCAAGGACACACATACACATATATAGATACAGAAGCATAAAAGTCTACCTCTCATGTCAGAGAGCATTGTCTACCTACCCATTCAGCCTTGGGAATGAGGGCCACCCTCTGACAGGGGCAATGAGAACAAGTATGGTATGGAAAAGCTACCCTAACAGTGTGATACTGGGGAGATAGAGTTACAGCTTCAGCCCAGGACTCCCAGCCCTGAATAAACATGGGAAGCTCTTCCTAGGCTGGTATTTGCATGTCTTGTCTAAGGCATGACAAACCCCTTGTCCAGCTTTACCCACGACTTCTTGCAGGGTGACCAGGCCCAAGTGTCTTCCACTCACTCAGGCCAAGGCTCCTGGGCAGTGTGAGGCCTTTTTGAGATCCACGTTTTTCAGAAAGAGTTGTTCTTTCAGGTTGAAGAAGCCTACATCTCAGGGACTGTTGAGCTCCCCATGAAAGCTCCCATCCTCTCAAGCTCCTTTCTTTCAGCCTGAGCTGGTGCCTGTGTCGTTGTTGGTTTCTCTGGGGGCCGCCTGTCCGGTCCTCAGTAGCTCCGGCCGGGGTCCTGGCCAGCCCAGCTCTGGGAAGGCTGTGCTGAATCCCGGGGTCTTAGGCTCTGTTCCAGGAGCCACGGTGGCAGCTGCTACCAGGTTAACAGATGGATGGGTCACTGCCATTAAGAATAAATAACTTTATTCCTCACAGAGGAGAACACAGTGCAAACCACAAGGGGAAAATGGCAAATGACCCCGGCTCTCTCTCCCCCAGGTCCCTCAAGACCTCGGTCAGGGAGATGGGCCAATGGCATGGTGAGGGAATAGTCACCTGGCCAGCAGGGGAGGAGCAGAGACAAACGTGGGCTGTGGGGAACTTGAGACCTCCAGTCTGATGCACATTCATCAGCTGACCCAGGACAAGAGAGGTCTGACCTCTCAGGTGTAGCCCCCCGCCTCTCCCGGATGCGGGCACCGCTACACCCCCGCACTGCTGTGCTGGATATTCCTGGCGGGCTGGTGGTGGCCAGATCCTCCTGGGGTGTCACCTCTGGTTTCCCCATGAGGCCTGGTGCGTGTCCCTGGTGTCACTGAGCAGGGCTGTGAGTGTTCCTGTGCCCATCAGCATCCAGGGCAGGGGCAGCCCTCCCCTGACAGGGCAGGACCCTGGCAGAGGGGCTCTCCACCACGGCAAGAGGGGAAAGCACAGGCACCCAGCCTCACACACTTTCTCATTGTAAAAGTCCCAAGCCATTTTATTAGGCTTTCTTCTTCCCTTTTTCTCACTCTGTGGTTACAGCAGCCATGGATAAGACGGGGTAATTAAGTATCAAGGTTACCAATCCTCCCACCTCCACTGATAAACCTCCCACCCCTGCCTCGACACTCTCCCTGACATCTCAGAGCCCAGTATCCTCTTGATCCTTTGGCTAAACAACAGACCTTCACTATCACTCAGGAAGCTGAGCCTTTGAACTCAAACCATGTATGTTTAAGGTGGGGAAAACCATATCTCTGTGTACGGAAAGAGACTGAGTTTTTTGGTGGTTTGGTTTTGGTTTTTTTTTTCCCCTCAGTAGCAGTTTAGTAGTTTTAAGGTCTGATTAAAACAGGAGAAAACAGAAAATCCTGGAAAATTTCAGGTTGGATTACTTCTCTGCAGTAAGAGGAAGAATCCCAAAACAGAAAGGACATCCAAATGTCATAAAATATTCCGTAGTTTTGGCTCAGAGCACTTGCAGTTACTGAGATAACAACTTGCCTTTCTACACTGCTACTTTTTAAATCCTGCACATGCAGCTACTAAAGACAAAAACAGATGTATGCACACATACAAATAACAGTGACCTAATATCACCACCTGAATGAAATCAAGTACTTCATGTAAAGATTTTTGACATTATTTCATTGTGTTACTTGCCTTTTTTCCCCCCAGCAGTAGACAATTGGTAGTTTAAGAAGGATCTCTTTAAATATACTGGAGCACATTTAAAAGGCTGACAAGTTGTATTTGTGGTTTTCAAAAGAAATATTTTTTGAGTAGAGCTACCTTTTTTGGCATAAAGCAATTGGAAAGTACCATAGATATCTCAATAAAACACATCAAAAGTAACTTTCTATAGCTTGTTTTGACATGTCCACTTGTGGGTTGTATCAACTTTAACTAAACATCATTTTTTTTTCCTCTGTCAGTACAAACCATTAAAAACATTCAACACAAAAAGCAAATAGAAATAACCCAGTCCTGTGTTTGCCTATTTTCAAATAAAAGGAGATACAGAAAGGAGTGGTCACTGCAGTTGAAAGTGCATTTTTCTGATTCATATATTTGCTGTAACTATTTGCATAGGATTTAAATGTCTAAAAAAATTGCCCAACCATTTTATAGAGACTGCTGCATTTGAGAAACTTGAAAATTCTAATCTGATTTCATATTTACAAAGGTTTGTTTACTGTATGTGTGATCAATTCACCAAATGACAGCAAACTGTGGTAAATATAGTTTTGATGCCGAGACTCTTTGACCTTTTTATGGAGGAATAGAAAGCTTATCTGCTCCAGAACCAATCCTACAGGAGTACATTGTGCTGATTTCATTTGAGATCTTATCCTTTCTCTCCCTTTCCTTCTCTCTCTTTTTCTCCCACCCTCCCTTCCTATGAACACTGAATGCTAAGTAATTTCCTTGTCAAGGTTGCTTATCAGGACTAGATTTACACTTGATATCATTTTGTAAGCATGTAGCAAATGGTTCATACATTAAGAGAAAAAGGGAGCAGACAGTGTTTGTGTCTGAGGAGGAAACAAATCTCAAAAAAAATAAAAGGCTGTTAATTAATATCCTAATAAAAAATAAATAAAAGTTCATTCAATCACAAAACACACCTAGGAAACAAGCAACAAAATTAAGTCTAAAAATAGGCCTGCATGCTCTTTATTTATCCTGAACACTCAGAGGCACTTTCTGTTCAGGGATGGAGTGCAGGCTAGTTAAATGCACAGTGGAGGATCTCCCTTAACCCCCCACAAAAATTAATTGCAAAAAAAAATTGTCGAAAATGTTTCAGCGCATCAGCATCCTGCCTCTTCCACAGCAATGTTTAAAATGACAATGCTTGTCTTACGAGAGAAAAACAGGTTTAAGGCTTCATTGCACCTAACCCAGGGTTGCAAAGGTTGTGGGTGATCAGGTTGAAGTCACCCAGTGGGAAGGATTAGAAGATGATCTGTACTGACTGGGCTTAAACTTTCAGTTGAAGGATTCCTATATTTTCAGTGATTTTGCTGGAGGGAGAGAGAGCCTAAAGCTTATTCCAGGCAGGTAGAAGTCTAAGCTTTGGCCAGCACCCACAATAAATGCAGCAATAACATCTCTATTGCCTGGAAATGAGAATCACAGATGTTTTCTGCAAAACTACATGACCCCCAAATCAAGAATTCCAAGTCCTGTTACAAAGAGATGAATTGGTAACACATTACTACTGAATTACATTAATGTAACTCACATAAGCTGTTAAAACCTATCACTGAATAAGAACACCCATAGAGTGTTTTCATTATTGAATCCCAAAATGCATCACAAGCATTTTGATAAAGGTTTAGGGATGCAGCATATGGTGTTAGGTGAAGTGATAAATGTATGGCACTTCAGCTTCTCTGCATTAAATGCCCATTGTTTTGCTTTCCTTCTGTGGTTTCTGCACAGGAATACCAGGCAGCCAGTTCCTCTACAGGTGTGAAACCATTTAACGTGCCCACTGTTGGGGACAGCAAGCACACTTGGAAGCAATGTTCTCCTGTCCTCTGTGCTTAACCCTGGTGAGTGCCTCAGGGGCCCAGATTGTCTGAAGCCACTCAGGGCACCAGGTTCCCTGTCTTCTTCATCAGCTTCAGTTAAACAAGCAAAAGTGCAGTGATCTCACCTTGTCTTTCAGATGCAACTCTCAGTGGGCGAGAGGGATCTGGGGGCAAATGGCAGCCAATTCCTGCAGCATTAGAAAAAAGATCTTTGTAGAAGAGATCTTCTGTGCTGTACAACACTGAAATCCCAGTTTTTCCTAGCTTATGTGCTACAGCGTGGCAGAAAGGGAGATGTAGATCTAGTTTTCACTTCTTTTCTGATCTCTTGCTCTTCTCTCAACCTGCTCCCCATTTCTCTCCTGCAACCTGCATTACTTCCTGATGCTCCTCATTACACCATTATTCTTTAGTGATGTATTTCTGTTTTCACCAGCTTTCTTCTGCCTTTTACTCCTTTTCCCTTCTCTTTCCACAGTTGCTCTTTCAGCCAAGTATCATCCTTTGCTTCATGTTGTGGACTGACTCAGATGGGAACCTGAGGATGACAATCCTTCCCAGGGAAGGCACAGAAACCCAGGGATCTCACAAGCTGTTAAAAAGATGTTGCAGTTATGCAAGATTTCTAGTGTCTTCTCCATTAAATCTCCCGAGGCAATTCCATGAGTAAGGTGGAAGGAAGGTAGCCATGACAACTGAAGGCTTAATAGTATCTGGTGCCTTCTGCTGATGAGCCTCTTCCTGACCCCAGAGTGGAAACTCATGATGCATATCTTCCACTATGACCCAAGGATTAGAACACAAAAGGGACAAATCTGGCATAAAGAGCATTATTTTGAAAGCAAGTCAGGTAAGTTAAGATACAACATGAATCATAAACTGAAAAGGTGATATCATACCCTATTCAGATCCCAGACAGAAGGTTTAGCTTAGACTAAATATATAACTCAGACTTTGTGTCTGTCCCTCTCAGGTGACTGGACAACTATCCAGTCTCTGTCAGATTCAAAACTCAGCCTCACCACCAATCTCTTCAATGCAGATGACAGTGAAGGTACCAATTCTCAAGCAAAGGGCCATTCATTGCACATGATCTGATTACAGTCCTCCATAGCCCTTCATAAAGAGTGAATGTGATGTTGCAGAACGAGATCTATGGTGTGGTTATCTTGGAAGAAAAGCAACATGAAAACTGAAGGACTGAAAGTGAGTCAAGCAACAGAGCCCGCCAGTGGGACACTGCTTGCTTCACAGAGACTGTGTGAATTCCCAGCCATTCCCATCTTCCTTGCCAAACTTTGTTAGTCTGTAGTAACACTGTAGGGTCGTACAGTGCCAGATATGACCCTGGAAGTTCAAATGATGGCTCTAATTTGTTGCTGTGGTGCAGCCTGGTTGATCAGACCCCCAGGATGCACACCAAGAGAAGGTGGGCTTTGGTTCCATGAGGCAAACCAAGGCAAGAAGCCAATCGCTCCTTAATATGATTGACTTCTACTGGTGGACTTCAGTCACTGAGGATGGAAAATAGACTAAGCAAGAGAAGAAACTTTATTTTTTAATAGCTCGATTAAGTTGTGCATGATTTAAGATGCTTTTGACAAGAAATGCACTTAGGAGCTCTACTATTACATCACACCAAGCAGCAATGGGATAAAGGTTAAAGTACTTAACTTCCAAAATAGTATAGAGCCAAGATCAATCAAGTGGGAACAAGTCCTGTCTAACATGTCTGCCCATCTTCTTAATAGTAGAGTGGTACATAATGCAAATTCAGATTCTCCCAGTTAATTTAGTGTGGCACTGGCACTGCGTATAAACTGCCCATGGTAATTTCTGAACCTTATAGTAGGAAGCCAGATAAATCCATGGTTGGTCAGCTGTGATTTTAATTATGATTTCAAACTGATTCACGTAGAAACTTAAAAGATGTGTTCAGGACTCGTTTAGTTTCCTACCTTTCATGGAAAAAACACAGCACAAAATCCAAATAACCCTTTGCTGCCACCTTCTTCAGGAGGCACCCACATTTCATTGATTTTGCCTCCTGATATCTGGGCATTCCTTAGGGATTCAGAAGTCACCTTTCCATAGATTAAAATCCCTAAACTCACTTTTCAGTAACATCTTCTAGTTCACATTGAAATTCACGTTCATGAGTGAAGCCTTCAGAAGGTCCCATGCAGAGGTTTCCTTCACTCTCTATTATAGAAACTTCCCTTGTGGTCAGTCCCGTAAGGACAGCCACACTGCCAACACCTACTCTAGCAAATTCAGCTGGATAGGGAGCATTTCTGGGCCCCAGGGCCAACAGCACTGCCCATCCTGCTTTCCATGGAGGCAGACTCTTCCCTCCAAACAGGTGGCCACATTGAAACTGCCCTTTGGGAATAACTGCTGGTCTGCACAACCCAAACCATTCCTGTGCACGTCCTTGGTAACAAAGCTTTCCCACTTCTGGCCCAGGTCAAACTTGTACCAGGGACAAGAATAATAAATTAACAGCCCTCCTGCCTGTGTCCTGGCCTGCCTAGATCCCTAGGAAAGGGCCTAAGAAACAAAGTACAATGTAGTGCTACCATGTCATCTGATCTCCTGTTCTGGCAATAAGTAGATGAAGGTTTCCGTTAACCAGATCTGCACATGGATCATCAGTTTTAATAGACATCACTCTCCATTTAGTCTCATTTGGAATTTTTCTAGCCCTTTTGAACTTACTGCATTTCCACACTCCACCACATCCTGTAGCAACAGGTTAGTATGGTTCTACTTCGCAAAAAAAAATCTTCCTTTTACAATGTTGAACTTGCTGTCATTATGAAAATAGTGACTCATCATTTCCTCTTTCTCTACATCACATCATTCATGTATGTTTAGATCTCTTATCATATATCTTCTCTTGTCCCAATTAAAGGAACCTTGTCTATTCAGCCTCTGCTTGTATACAAGCTCTTTGATCACTCCAGTAAGTCTTATTCCTTTTCTTATTATCTGAGACAGGGAGCTACCAGAAGTTCATGCACTACACAAGATATAGAAGTTTCATGAATTTAAAGAGGCAGCAAAATATTCTTCATTTTTCAATGTTTTGTGGGTTTTTTTGCATTCTCTATACTGTTGGTTTATTAACACCAGTAGAGGATGTTAAAGTCTTCATTAACTGAACCAGTCTTCAGAAATGTTGAGGTAAATTCTGAACACAATCTTTACTAACATTCAGTGAGAGATGTGATCCTAAGGATATCTTTAAAAAGATTTCAGCATTTGCTTTATTCTCTCAGCCAGTCAGATGCTATTAGGTGTTACAAGAAGAGCCTCCTCCTGAAAAAGAAATGGGAAAGCTCTGACAGACTTCATTAACAGACAAACAAACCTACTTGACCTATTTTCACAATCTTCAGATAGAAACACAATGAGGTCTTTGCCCATATCTCTGCTCTCATCTCCATACTTTCTATTGTCTTGGGATGACTCTGAAACCATAGGCGCATGGAGTGAATCTTGTCCAGCTGGCCCCAATAGCTGCGTTGGCTCAAAGAGACCCAGAAAGACACAGATGTCTTTAGCAAGTGTAAAAAGGCTTCACCCTTACAAAGAATTTAGTACATTTTCGCACCCTATTAATTAGTACAAGGAGAAAATATTAGGCAGACTTGTGTAATTGTGCTGGTCCACTAATCTAAGCAGTAGTATTTGTTTTGACTTGCGAGTAATATATGATACATTTTTTCATAATTATGAACTTCATCATAAGGATAGGCAAAGAGATTTTAATCTCAAGTTGATAAATTTTGCAGGGCTGGATAACAGGTGGAGACATTTATCTCTGTACTAACTTGATCGTGTTTACAAACCAATTGATGAATGCTTCAGAGGAGTTCCAGGCCTGCCTTGTTACTTATTTAGTAACCACACAGATCCATGGGAATCCAAACTGGGTTTACAGCACAATTTGGTTATTCAAAGCTGTAGCTGTGTACAATTCCCTCTTCCTCAAAATAGAGATTTATCCCTGCATGCCTATTAGTTACAATGAACATTGTCTCAATGGTCAGAAGTCTCAATTATCCAAACAAATCCCTTATGACATCGGGATAATTGAGCTCAGCTACTCTTGTGGATAGTTGAAATACCAACATTCCCATGTAATTTCTCATTAGGATTTAAGTGAGCTTAGATTATATCTTGGAAGTCTGTCTTTGATCATAGAGCTATAATGCAAACATAGCGATGACATTATTCCCACAAAATTAGTATCAATATTAAGGATGATATGTTTTCTTGTAAACTCTCCCCAGTTTACCCAGAGAGCTTAACTCCTCAATCAGTGCACCAGAAGACTGAGATGGTGACAATCTATTTTTAATCAGAAAAATGAGATGTCATAATACAGTGTAATTTTCAGCAAACAGTAGCTACTGTCAATGGAAGCAGGAGCCTCCAAACAAATCCCACAATTATATTCCTGCAATTAAATGAGAAAATTAGTTTAGGATAATAACACATCAAGCTTCGTGTGTCTGGAAGATAAGCCATTGCCTCAGTGAACACAAATAAATAGTATGACCCCACAGGGAAAAGGCCACCAAGGTGAAAAACAGTTCTTGAGGAACTTTACTGTCACTGAGAACTTCTGGGACAGTGCAACAGGCATGGGGGATGATGCTCAGGAGTGGAAGTTGCCCACTTATCAAATATAGACAAAATATCTAATCTGCTCCCAAAGTGGCTCTCTGGGTGAGAGCACACCTTGACCTTGGGTGCCATGAAGATGAGGAGCAGAGAGAGCCAGAGCAGGACAACAGTGGGCTTTGTTCATGGAGTCCCACATGAGAAAGGCGTAGCGTGGGCAGCCGGGTGTAGGGCATGGGCACTGCTAAAACACACGTGTGGCTTTAGGCTCAGTTTATTGCAGGGCTAGCCACAGTTTGGTTACACAGGACAGGGCAGAGCTCTGTGCTCAGGGCAGAGATATCAGCTGAGGAGTGAGATGGGGAGCAGGTGGATGGTGGGAGAAAAGGAGAGATTGTTTGAGGAGGCTGGAGACAGGACCAAGGGCAGGTTAACAGCATCAAAGGACATTGTTTCGAGTGTCAAGGAAGCAAGCCCAGCAGAATGTCCCAGTTCATGAGCCTTCCCACACACTTTCCACCTGACTGCTGTCATCCCAAATTTTTGAAGAACTTTTGTAGCTAGACTGGGACGTGCTTGTAAAAAACACAGCTACACCCCACAACATAGGAACACTCCTGAAAGTGCTCTGACCACTGTTTTTTTTCAGCATGTTGCTGGTCACCTGACATCCACTACTGGCCAGTCACCGAGCTCCCTGCACACACACAACCAGCAGTTATAACTTCTTCACGGACCTGAGGTCTTGAACCAGGCAGCCACAGAGAGAGCTGGATTCCCAGGGCACTCGGGGGAGTGTTGGTGTGTATTTCAACCCCATGGCAGTGCCATCACACACACACCTCCCACCAACACACACACACACACACACACACACACACACACACACACACACACACGTGTTCACCAGCTGCTGTGGCTGCATCCAGCTCACAGAAAGATACCAAAGGTGTCTTTCTGGCCATTTTGCAGACACCTGAGTGGACTGGAAGATTGTTGGTGATCTGAAGGGATAGAGACAGTGTTCTGAAGCTCCATTCCCACCCACCCTGCTCAAGAAGGGTGTGCCCCAACCCTGCTGTTTCCTGAGGCTACAGAGCAGGCTGAAGGAGGACTCGTTTTGCTCCCACCACTGCTCGGCTTGCTCAGCCATCTCCTTTAGCTGTCAGTGAGGCAATGGGGAGGCATAAACCTCTTCCCACAACAAGGAATATAAAACACTGCTGGAGCCAGTGTGTCTTGGAGAGAGTAGGCAGCCATGATAACAGCACAGAGGCTGGTGAGAGGGCCTTGGGTAAGCCCTTGCCATCCCAGTTTTAAAGGGCCTAAGGGGATGATTACAAAAGGGATTGCTCCTGTGTCAGCTATCCCTGCTTCAATTATTGCTCTCTGGAGCTTTTCTTCGCTTCAGCAGTGGAGGGTGTTATTTCAGAGGCTGGTGAATGATAATACAGTATCAGCTGGAGGGACCTGGGCCACCTGGCAAATATTTTCCAAGGGGCAAGAAAATAGCCACAGGTTTTTTTTGGGTTTTTTTTTTTTTTTTTTTGTTTCATACAGAAGTTTCCATATGAAGAATCTGTAACACTTTCCCCCTTTGAAGTTGGTCAAACTGTCTTTTAGGATGTTTCTGTGAGGATGGCTGACAGAAGAACCTCATCTTTTGGAGGTTAATAAATGGCAGAGGGCAATGGATATTGCAAAGGAGAAGATAAACAAGCCACCTTAGATTGTAACCCCAAGACTGAATTTAGTAAAACCAGCCTGGAAGCGTCTGGGCTGGGTGAGTAGTGGCCATGAAGATGAGCATGAATGGAGGTCTCTTGTCTTCAGTGGTTGATTACAACTTATCTTTTAGTTTAGGGAAAATAACTATATGGACTTATTGACTTTCTGCAGCTGCAGAAAGCCTCACCCACCTTCTAGAGGGGCCTTTCTTTCACTGATTTCATAAGGTGACCATCTTAGGTTTGATCTATTTTAAGCAGATGAAGTAAGATGGATTGAATGTCATCCCTGGATCCACCACTTTAGGCACAGCTCCAGGTGAGATGGCTACACCCTGGTGAACAGAACTCTGGCTTTGCATCTTTTTCTGGAGCAGAGACCCAATCAAGAGACTGGTGAGGTGAATAAAGCGGTGAGGAATCTTGCATGTCCTCTCAGCTGTTTCCATTCACTGAGCTCCTGGAGAGCCCCAGTGGAAAATGAAAGCTGCCTTTGCTCCTCTGCTGTGTCCTTCAGGGAGGGCAGGAAACCTACCCTTCTTCACAGCACATCACCCCTCAGGCACAAGGCCTGGCTGTCACCCAGGGACGTCATTCACCTTCTTGGTACTTCAGATGCATCTATATTTTTGAATCGTCCCACTCTATCAAAGTTGTGGGGATCAAAAAGAGAGGCTTAAAACAGCATAAGCAGAAAATTCCCCAACTGTCAGTTTTATAATTCTTAAATCCATTCCAGGAGAGCTAGCTTTAGTGCTATTTCCTGATCGCCTGGAAAAACTGAGACGATCAATTAAAGTTTTCCCATGCACCCTCTTGGACAGATGGTTGAACCATTTTAATTAAGTATATGTATTGGACTGACAGAGTTGATGTATCTGATGTGACAGACATTTTCTGTGTTCATTTAGGTTTTTAATCTTTCACTCTCTTTAGTATACCCTGAATTGTGCTATTTGCACTGTGCTCTCAGAAGAATTATTCAATACACAGTCGATCGCTTGGATTATTGGACTTTTATTGCTTGTTGTTGTTGGGTTTGGCTACAGTGAAAAGCTCCTCAGTAACAATTAGCTACCACTCTGACTCCAATAATGAAAGGATCTAAAATTTTAAAGTCTCTGTTGGAAGAAAAGTGACCATATTTTTTGAAGATATTTAGATGTCAAAATTAGGGCATACGGAGATTTTCAAAAGCATCTAGGTACCCAGTGCCTCAAATTTCAATGGCACTAAAATGGGGTTAGTTTTCTGCAGCCCTAGACTCCTAATTCAGGAGCCTGCATTGCTGCAGTGGTGAGTGGTGGCTGCCCTCCCAAATTCCTATTTGAAATAAAATTAAATTAGCCTTGCTCCAAGAGGTTTTGAAATGAGACACATACTTCTCTTTTCCTATATCTCTTTATATTCTGCGGCCTTGCATGAGGTGGAAGATATGGCATAAGGGCACTGGTGGCCCTCGGTGTGAGAACAGGATCCCATGGAGGGTAGGATTTCTCTTTACATTGCTACAGGGGTGGGATCTGGGTAAGAGCAAGTTCCTAACACACACAGATAATTTCACAGCTGTAACTCTCTTCCTCAAATGTACTGGTCCATAAGTGTGTTACAGTATAATATAATAAGTTATACTGCATATATGGAAACAGAGAATCACCAGCATTTTTTCTTTTCTTCTCATGCAATGGCTATTTGTATAAATATTAGACATTGCTACAGTATGAACAAGCCCTCTGACTTTCCTGGGTTTCTTCACATGATTCTTTCAGTCCTGTTTTAATATTAATAGAGATTAATAGGTAGATTTGGTATTAATAGAATCTACTCTCTCTAGGTTTCAGTGAATATCAATCAATAGCTGCAAAAGTACCATATACTGGAATATTGCAGTGGCTACAAATACTCTTCTTATTTCCAGTGGATGACATGAATGATTGTTTTCACCTGATATAAACTCCTAGACTCTCATACATTTCATGGCAGAAAAGGCAGTGTCTCCTGCTGGTGAGAAAACCGTACTGGAAAAGTACTTCTACAGAAACATGCTTATTATAATAAAAAAAGTGTCTTTATGCTCAGGACTTTCCAACATCCCATGGCCAGGATCTATCAGTTCCAGGAATTTAGATTGCTTGAATGGTCTTTGAGGAAAAGCAAGAGGAAATAGTAAAAAGCATGAATGTGGTCATATGCCTGATGGTTTTGGAAGACAGTATATTTGTGACATAGCAGAAAAGAAGAAAGGAAAGCGTAAGGAAAAAATCAGGTTGTTCTGTGCAAGGAACACAAGAAAAGATGAGGTTTAAAAATAAGTGGAGTCCTTCCTGGATAGGCAGAGTGAGAGGGAGCCCTAGGTATATCCAGCTTTTAATAACATGTATGTATAGTCCAACCTGTGCATGTACAAACCCTGCACTCCTTCACAAACTTCAAATACCTGCAGGCATAGATAAATACTTGGATAAGCACATACCTCTTTGCTTGCTTACATGGGAGATTTTGTTCATGCAATAAAGGCTGAGTGCTTTTTTTGCAAAACCTCATTCTGCATCTGCATATGGGAGTGTTCTGGGAAATTCAAAATAGCCACATGTCAAAAGTCCCAATAACGTACACTATCTGAAGGCTCTTGGAGAGTGGGCTAATGAACTTATCAAATCACTAACGATTGGTTTTGAGAGCTCAGGTGGCAGGGGAAGGGAAGGAGACGGTGTGGAATATCCCTTTGCTCCGCAAAAAATGGTGAAAAGTGTGATCATGGAAAATGCTGATTGAAAAGCAGAGAACTGAGCAAGCTGCAGCCCTTTCCTAGCAACAAATCTGAAATGTTAGTATTCCATGCAGTATTGTGCTAGGTGTGCTATCCTGTACGGTCAGATTCACACATAGAGGTTTGGTAAATAAATTCACTCCTGACCAGAATCAGCAATAACACATTTGATTTTCTAAGAGCATCTGATCTGATCTAAGAATATCAAAAGGAGCCAGTAGCTCAGACTGACATTATTACACAAGCAGTCACATTTTGATATTTAAGCTTGTACATTCCTTAAGCCTCAGTCAAATTTCTTGGCATTGTCAAAAAAAAAAAAAAAAAAAAAAAAAAAAAAAACCAAAAAAAAAAAAAGAAAAAAAAAAAAAAAAAAAAAAAAAACAAGAAAAAGAAAAAGAAAAAAAAAAGAAAGAAAGAAAAAACAAGCCATGCTTCTGATGAAAGCAGCTGTCATTCAGCACCAGGACTTGCCCTTCGAACAGCTGTACTTGATCTCAAAACTCTCACCTGCACAGCATGGTAGGCTGAATCAACTCAGCTCTTTGTCTCACTACCTCAGATAAGCCTGTCATCAAAGTGAAGAGATAAAAAAGAGACAATCATAACTCTAATGTCATATTTGACAGAGGAAGCTGTTAGTCAAGTAGCTTTAAACTGTTTCTCCTCTACACATATCGAGTGACGTCCTGGCACAGCGACAAGAACTTAACACGGTACTTTTTAATATGAGAAAGAAGAAAAAAATAATACCAGAGCAGATGTGTCATCATAGACACACCTTTTAGTGGACCTTCAAAGTGAAGAACTGGAGAGGCTCTTTTGTGAGACAAGTGTCACAACAACTCCATCTTCCTAGAGGTGCCTACACAGGCCACTGCAGACAGCACATAGCAGATATTAGAGGTAACTACGCTAACAAGGCATTGGCCAAGAGAACGTGCCAAGAGAACAGGTTTCCTAGGGCCAGAGCCTGAATTTGCTACTCAGGCAAAATGCTAAGTAGTGTAGGAACTGGTCCAAAGGCAGCTTCCTAATAAGAAACTGAAAATAGCTTGCTCATCATAGCTGGCATTCCAGGAAAGGTGAGGAAGAGAGCGAGCCCCAAATGCAAAGACTGGGCTGTAGCAAATTTAAGCTGTTGGCTACTCACAAGAGAATTGTTAACCGATCCATCATATCAAATAATTATCAAACCTCTATTTCTGTGTCACCAAAGTTCCACTCTTAGTAGTGCAGCAGCTTCAATAGTAGCATTCACATTTATGCACTGTGTTAAACCCCAGGATCTCAAAAAGCTTTAGAAATTATATCCATAACATTCTGGTCAGACGGAGCTTTTGCGTACAGAAAAATGCTTATGCTGGAAAAGCATAAGCACAGCCTTGGGCCTATGGGGCCCTATGTTGATATAAAAAGGAGATGAGTTGGACCTAATTCAAGAGATCCATAGTAATTTTACACACCTAAGCTGCCTTGTGACTTGTTTACCTGCCTGAAGCTCCCACAGTGATCTTACGCAAAACCTTCAGCATCCAGGAGTCTGCCTTGACTGGGAGTTTTTGTTTTTAAAACCAAATGTGTCTTGGTTTCAGCTGCATCAAGGTCAAGGAGAAGAATAAAAGTCACTGACTTTAACTCCTACCCCTTTAAGTTTTAAAAGCGCCTAAAATATACATGCAGGCAGCATTAATTACTAGTTACATGTTCCTGTAGCAGTATTGTACAGGTAACTCCAGTACCACATCTCACCCTAGTGTTGGATCAATGTCCCATAAATTAGGTCTCTAAAATTTGTGTGTCTTATCTAACCCATGGATCTCAGCTGCACCTGGGGTCAGTGGAAAGAGTCAGAAACCTCCATGAAATGACTGACAGTGCCTTTTGCAGGGATGATGTCTTGCCCTCTGCCAGGGCTGAGCTCCCCTTTAGGATGTGAGATGGCTCACTTAGGCTAGACATGTATCATTTTGATAGCTAGTGTTAGATGTGATGAGTCCCATCCACATTTCCAGATATTTAAATGTCTTGAGGTCCTTTCAGTGAACTTTTTTTTTTAATTTTACAAACTTCACACATCATAACGGTGTATAAGATACCATGTTATTATGTCCCCATAAAATATAATTACGCACCTGGAAATAACAAAAGATTGGAAAAGAAGTATTATTCCCTCACCAGAGTATTTTCAATTTGGAAACCACGTAGTACAGCATTGCAGGAATTTGAGCACAGTGCCTGTAAGAAATACCCTCTGAAGCACCACCACTTGTCCTTGTGATGGGGCCCAAGTATTGCATATGAGACTCAAACTCTTATGACCAAGCCAGGGTGGCAGTTCAATGACTTAGTTTTACATGAGGCTGTAATGGAAACACCACACAAATACAGAAAAATTTAGTACTGAGGTTCATGCTGATTTTTCTCAGTCACCTATTAGTAGAATGCACTGAGCTTTTCCAGGCACTGCCAGCCCCAGCAATAGCTGCCCTTGCTGGCCTCAATAGACACAAGTTGGAGCGAGGGCCACTGTTAGGAACAGAAACTTTTCCTACCCCACAGCACTGCCAGCACACTGTGTCCCAGATGGAGCAGGAGGTCTGGCAGGCTCATTCCTTGCACTGCACCATGCCTGCAGGGCAAGGGGAGAACCACTTGGGCTGATCCAAAGGGAAAGGAACAGCTCCCCTTTCTGCAGGTGTTGGATCTGGATGTCCTCTTGGCCAGCAGTCAGGCACACGGGGAACTGGAAAACTCTGTGAACAAGGAAGGGCAAATGAGTACTGGGTGCCAGGTACACTCTGCACCAGGCACCCTTTCTGATGAACCCTCAGCATGCTGAGGGGCAAGAGGACTGAGTCTTGGATAATTTTTACATCTGACCTGTAAAATGCAGGTCACTCAGCAAGGATGAAACACAATACTTCCTAACATCCAGACGGAAGAAAGGTTATTTCTACTATGTGAGAGCAGCTAAGCCACAGGAAGCTGTTGAATCACTCTGCCAGCTTTCCTGAAATAAAATAGTTTTAGTTTCATGCATGTAGTGAATTTTTACCTTACAGTTGTGAATTTGAGCCACAATTATCTTATCTGCAGGGTGATTAAACAGCCTATTCTCTCCCCCTTTTCCTGCTCCTCAGCCAGAGCTTTGCTATCCTACAAGGTTTCTTAATGCCTAGGAGCATCCTGCCCTTTCTTGCTGCTGGTGTCTTTGCATACATGTGATGGACAGGAGAATCTTTGGGAGAGTTTGCTGTTTGGGCAGGGACCCATCCGGGTGTTGAGTTTTCATTGACAGCATCGACACTGAAAGTTCCTGTTTTATACCGTACATTATGTTCTTCAGTGGATTTACTCCCTCTGCATTTATACCAATTTAACTTCATGGTGCTGTTTTTGAAATCACACTAGATCAAATTCTCCACTCAGTTTCTCTTGCATAATCACTGTGGGGCAGTGTGCATATAAATGAGGGCATGGTTTAGCACACTGTGTATAAATTAATGTGAACTTAAATATTAAGCACAGGTGACTTGCAGTTTCCCTCTCATATAGGCAGACTCTTCTCTGAAATGCCAGTGAAATAATTACCTTTGGGGTGGTGCAGAACTCAGCAGTTTTCCCACCTGCTGGTGCAAGAGTGACTTCTTTTTATGTCATCTTCACTGTTGCCATCTATGGCCAGCAGAGCAGAAGACAGGGATGATGTAGACAAGGGTTTACCCACCTGCTAAAAGGAAGACCATGCCTGTGGATATAAGAAAATTGGTGTAATGAGTGGATCTTACAGATATTTTCTAGCATTTCCCTTCTGATATACCTTTATGGTGGCTTGTTAGGCTGAAAATAGTAACTCAGGAAAACAAAACCAGAGCCAGTTAACCCTCCGTGTGCACACAGACATTCCCAGTGTGATACCTGTGTGTAACCAGTTTGGGTCCTGGGCAGACAGGGATGGCTCACAAGTAGGCCTCTTTTCTCATCCTGCCCTGAGCAAGTGAATCTTTCCTGAAGCCTTGGACTGCACTGAAGGAGCCATCAGTCCACGACTGGGTTGTTACTTCCTTTCCCTCAAGTCATTCTCCTGCCAGGCTGCTGCTTTGTCTGTTGTGATGCAGCAAAGAGATCCTTTCTAGATCCGCTTGTCTTCCTTAAGCCTTGAAGTCATCAAAACATGTATTATGTAGGGAGTGTTTTATCCTGTGTTTCCAAAACATGACAGAAGCATGGCTACTTTCTCATCCCTGCTGTTTAAAAGCTGTGAGTGACTCTGCCAGCGCAGAGATTACTGTAGCCTGCTTTCTAACATCAGAAAGAACAGGAGAGTGTGGCATACCCTTATTGCTCCCTGAAATACACAACTCATCTGATGTTTGAACTTTAAACTTCTTAGCCCAGAAATAACACACATAATGTAAAACATAATTTACAGCTTGAGGCACGGGTATTTTAACACTGAGAATACTGACAGCCTTGTGGCTGCTGCTGCCTACAACCAGATCAATAGCCAGGAAAGGACCTGTAGCTCCTTGGGCCCCATCAGAAGCTTCCTTAAAGTGCTACATGTCTGAAAAAGCCAGTGTTATTACACACTATTACCCATATCTGTATGTGATACAAGCTGTGCATGAGCAACACTGCCTTTGCTGTCTGGTGTTTCTGCCTTGAGCAGATCCTCCTGCAGGCCCAAGACTATATGAAGACTTTGCAAGGTATACACCTGATGAATAAAACTTACTCAACGACCACATGGGCTCAAGTTTACCTCTGATACCAAGCAAATTGCTCTATGGCATGAGAGCTAGACTCTGAGGGGGCTGGTCCCTGTTTTGAGCCCTTCAGACCCTTGCAATGTGGCATAAAATGCCACCTTCCTGGTCCAAGAGTGATCCAGACCCACTTACACTACACAAGATGTGATCCAGTGATGAATCAGATCAACATTCCTCCACTCAGATGCATGAGATACACAAGCAAAACTATGCCCATGAAAACTTTGAATGCTAGCTATTTGGCGGGGAGAGCTAAAGACGTCAGAACATCAAGAAATCAGAACCACAAATTCAAGCTCTCTGGCATTTGGAACTACTTCACAGAAAGCTACATTCTCACCGCCCACTCTCCAAACACACTCAGGTGCTGGCATTTTCACCCAGACTAATTAACAAATAGTGTGGCAATTAAATCACATGGCCTCACCATTGAGTTCAGAAAACTCCCTTACATCGCCGCAGAGTATAGCAACATAACTCATAAAATTATTTTATAACAACAATTTAAGTGAAGCAAATATTATGAAAATACAACACAAATGTGATAATTATTCCAATTTATGTGATAACAATGTTACGTGTAAACTAAATTGTCTTCCCAAGTCCATCCGACTTTGAACAGCCTCCCTGCTCCACAGATGTGCCTCGAGTATCAGTAGTGTGTGTAGAGAGGCATAGGGCGACTCTTCTAAACCTGACTTTGCAAAGCTTCCCATGGTAGTCTGTGGGGAAGCAGCATTTTTGGAAGATCTTCAAAGGAGAGGTTTAGCTGCCAAAAGGCCTTTCCCATCTCTCCAAAGAGTAAGGAAGAGTGAGAACAAGGTGGTCTTTGCACAGTACTATTTTGCCCTTCCTGGCTGACCCAGCTGTACCATTAATTTCGGTGCTGCCACACTTCATGCTTCCCTGTGTTGTCTTGGTTGGTAAGAGCCAGGAGGGACAGATCAAGGCCAAGCTGTTTTTAGGAGCAGCCCATGTGTGGTTCACAACTCCAGGACCCTGCTGTCTGCTATATTTGGTCTGCCTTCCTGTTCCTCAGATCTTGACTCTTGGACAGCTGCAATGAAGATAAGAAAAGCCTCAGGAAACTAGAAGATGCTCATTTGAGAAGGTATCTGGAGGGGGAGGTTAATACACAAACAGATTGAAGGAAAGCAGAAGAGTAAATGAGAAAGGCTTGGGGTCATTTTTTTTTTCTTATTTTTAAAGTAGGATTAGTTAGTGGTGGAGAGATATGATTTCTATGAAGGGAAAATGAAAAAGTCCACTAATTACATACTATATGAACATGAGTAAGCCCAGCATTTTCTGAGTCACAACAAGCAGTTATAGAGTGACAGGGAAAACTTTTTAAGTGATGATTCAAAAATAAAAAAGGCATTTGGAGTCATTGAGCGTGCAGAGTTAGCCCAGGTAACCACATGATCTTATCATTACTACCCTTCATCTGTCTGCCGCCCTTTTCCCACCTAGCGTTTGATACACTCACTTGTTGCATCTTGTCTTGCAAGTGGCATGACTTCAATTGCACTAATTGTGTGCATAAAGTTAAACATGCATGTAAATGTTTGCAAGATTGGAACCTCAGACTATAAACACTGGGAGAGGGCTCATCACCTCCATTGTAATCATGGAGGGCTAGATGCAAGGGGAGCTCAGACATAAGAAGAATTTTTGTGTATTATACAGGAGAAGTTACATCATTGTTATACTTTACTATTTTTTGTTTGATTCCTTTTGTCTTCAGTTAGTTATGTCACCCTCACTTCCCTTTTGTGCTCCTACTTTTCTTTAAAACACATGGTGGCAGAAAAGGAGCTGTAGGCATTTAAACAATTCCATTTGATTTCAAATTGAAGGGTTATTATTGTGTATTCTCTTATCTGAATACAGTTCTCCCAAGGTAGCTACTGTGCTGATATTATACCAAATTATGTAGGTGTTGCATGAGGCTGTAATTTGCACTAGAGGTTTAAAGGTTGTTATTATTTATTACCCTGCATTACAGCAGTATCAGAGAGTCTGGTGGGGAACCAGGGTGCTGCATTCTGCACAAACACAGAGCAGGAGGAAAGTCCCTGACTTAATACCAACCAGGAGCTCCACAAGCAGATCAGAGAGCATCCAGGTGGGGCCCAGGGCAGCAAGCCAGAGTGGATTGGGCTGCCCTTTTGTGGGAGACTGGGGATGTCAGGGTCTGAGTCTCTTCAGGCAGAGGAAAAGTAGCCACCTGCCAAAACAGGCTTGGATGGCAAACTTCCCAGGGGAGGGGGAAGCAGTGGCAAGGAGTGAAACTTGCTGAAAACATTTTTACCAGAATATTCTCAATACCCAAGGGAAATTTCCTCTCAAAAAGCCCAGTCCCTGACCATGGAGCTTGCCCTATAGGATTAGAGGCAGCACAAGAAGACAGAGGGAAGGGTGCAGGAGACAAGAGTACAAGACTGGTCAGCCTCACAGACACGGTGAAGGTCAGGATATAAGACGCTGTAAAAGAGACCCCTCTGCCTTAAATTCACAAAATGACTCACTAACCTATAATAACATTACCTAAAAGTCATAGTGAGCTCTTCATCTTCAAAGCACTTTACAAAGATTAACTAATTAATTTCACTGTCAAATCTTCTGGAGATCTAGTAATGGTATTTGGCTCTACCTCAGAGAGCAATTTTTTCCAGGTACTGGCAGGGTAAACATTCATAATGATATAACCAGTGGGAAGAACGTTTTTAGCACTTGAATGATATTTTAATGAGAGACAAAGGTTAGGAATTGACCCTGGACCAAAGGGCTCCACTGGGCCACTCACTTGGAAGTTGGGACTCCCTGTTGTTCCCACACTGGTGCCAGTACAACAACCCATGTGGCTAATGCATTTTTTTAGGAAAACCCCACTAAAATGCCAGTTATTTATAGATGTGTACATGGGTGAGGGCATTCTCAGGTCTCTGCCCTGTGTTCTCACGTGTGCTGCCGTGCTGGTGACATGGGCTGTGGGACTGAGCTCACCCACAGCCGTGAAGTTTAACAAGGCCAGGGGCACCTGGGTCGGGGCAACCACAAGCACAGACACAGTCTGGGCAGGGATTGGATTGACAGCAGCCCTGGGAAGAAGGACTTGGGGGTGTTCATGGACAAGAAGCTCAATGTGACCCAAGAGTGTGAACCCACAGCCCAGAAAAAACCCAACCACATCTGGGCTGTATCACAAGTAGTGTGACCAGCAGGTTGAGGGAGAGGATTCTGCCCCTATACTCCACTCTGGTGGGTTCCAACTTGGATCTGGGGACCTCAAAATTAGAAAAACATGGATCTGTTGGAGGAAGTCCAGAGGCAGCCATGAAGAGGGCTACAATGGAGACTCCTCTCCTATGTATGAGAGAGATAGGTTTGTTCAGCCTGGAGATGAGAAGGCTCCAGAGACACCTTAGAGCCCCTTCCAGTGCCTAAAAGGGGCTACAAGTGAGTTAAGTGAGTTAGAGAGGGACTTTTTATAAGGGCATGGGCTGGTAGGACAAGGAGGAATGGCTTTAAACTGAATGAGAGTAGATTTAGATTAGATACTGGAAAGAAATTTTTTTCTCAGAGAGTGGTGAGGCACTGTCACAGGTTGCCAGAGAAGTTGTGGATGTCCCATTCCTGGAAGTGTTCAAGGCCAGGTTAGAAGGGGCTTTGAGCAGCCTGGTCTAGTGGGAGTGTCCCTGCCCCTGGCAGAAGGGGTGGAACAAGATCTTTAAAATCCCTTTCAAGCCAAACCATTTTATGATTTTATGATTTTCTCTTCTGGGGAATCACTACTTCAGTCTGTCACTGTTCTTCCCACCCTGGGTCCAGCCTCTGCCAGCCCCACACTCTGCCACTAAGAATAAAAACATGGTGAGAGTGCAGCTCCCACGAAGAAGTTTCACTTTCAGTCTCCTGGCTACCTTGCAAAGAGACAGAGTAACTCCCAGAGGCATCTCCTGCCTCCCCATCCAGATGCTCAGCTAACGTGGGCTTGGCATGTTTTGATTTATGGAGGCTGGGTCTGGCTCACAGTGTTCTTCCAGAACAGCTATATTGGCTGCAGTATTAAAAATTCACAGCAGCAGCAGCCGAAATTAGGCTGAAAAAAGTCCTCCATGTGGACACTGACAGGAGAGAGATTTTATCAGTGTAGATTATGTTGCCCAAAGAGGTTGTGTATCTACAAAAGTAGAAAAGCTCCTACTGCTACATGCTGCATCAGTATTGTGAGGACCTGCTGGCCCTGCTGTGGGGACAGGCACAGGTATAAAAACTGGTGGCTTTCTGTATGCTAAACCAGATTTTCAGTGTATATCACAGACTGAGAGCTGCTGTTCTAAACTAGTTCCATTGTTTAAAAATAATACTTGACAGAAGCTCTCAAAAATTAAGAAATGTCAACACCTGATCATGTGTTTCCAGTCTTTATTCAACAAAGTGTTAGGTATTTACAATAATCCTCAGACTGCTTCTCCTGGAGTAAATTATTTCTCTTAGATGAACAATTAATGGGAAACAAAAAAGTTGTTGGTGAAAAAAACCCAAAAAATACAGCAGCAGGTCTGGAAAGAAATTGAAAAATTATCTGTCTCATTTCTCTGCAGGGAAGCAATAATACAATATGGTCACACATAACTTGGAAATGAGATCTTTGATTTCTACTAATGGAAATGGGTAAATAGAGATGTCACTGTGTCATGGTCAGTCCTTTTGATATGATGCTGAGACTGAAAAGGAACTGCACAGGCTGCTTGTAAAAGTTTGACACTTGGGGAAAAAAAATGCCTGAAAGCTGGTGACAACTCCTCATACCAAGCGTATGTCAACTATTCCGGCTTCACATCTCAGATGTAACAATATAAAAATGTTGCAGGAGTTTGAAATATCTTGTCACAACACCTCTGTGTCTTGTTTTGCACCTAAATCTCAGTATTGTTTATATTATCCATGGCCCAGTACAGACCTCATTTACAATTGTGAATCTCGTTTTTCAGGTTAACAGAAACAAATTCCAGGGCAGAATTTCACACAGCTGAAGGTGTGTATTGCTAAAAGTTCTCACCTTCATTTTCCCAGTTGCTCCAGAGGGTAAAGTGTTTTGGGAACAATTTTTTGCAGATGCCGTAACACACCACACATTAAGCCTGCTGCAGTTTTCCTTAGTCTAGCAATGGCACAAAGATGCCATCACCAATCACAAAATCAAAGATGCCCAGTGTGAATTCAAGACCCCCAGTGAGCTGAATGAGACTTTTCAGTGCCAAGAAGGGACAATTTGGGTGCAGAATATTTGACGACAGCTGTCTGTGTCTCCCTGGGTTGCCTAGGAACAAAGAGCAAATGACATCCATTTTGGAACACAGAAGGTAAAACTCTTCAGGGCATTCCCAAACTCTGAAAATCTCTTTGCTGCAATGAATGAGGCTGTGCTGCTAGATGAGGAGCTGTTGACCCTTGTGTGTCCCCTGTTGCCGGTGCTATCTTGGAATGCAGGGAGACTCCAAAATAAGAGTGTAGTGTTTCTTGGTGGCTAAGAGAACAAACCTTTCAGCTTCAGGAATGTGAAGTGCAGTTGGAGAAAGCCATCGAGCAGCAGTAGTAACAAAAACACCAATGGCATCTGTTATAGATTGTAGCAAAGAAGATCCAGCTAAAACACACAGGATCGTCCTTTCAGTGAAGACAACCAGGACACTGCTGCACATGTTGCTGAAAGCTGAATGAAAGACCAGTGTTAGAATTATACAGGGAGTTACAGCAGGGTGTGTGCTAACTAGTCCTTGTTCTAGTCTACATAATGCTTGTGTGGCAATTCATATCTAAAACATAGCCTCTGCACCCCAAAATCTCCTGCCATACCCCTCAAAGGAGCAAAACCTAAAGTGGAGGCATCAGCTATTAGTTTAGTGCAAACACCTTTGAGCTTCAGCTCCCTAAGCTCCCCTCCTTCTCCTGCCTTTCTGTATGCATTCTGCACTTCCCTGCTTCAAAAGGACTTCAGTTTTGTGCTGTTTGGTGCCCAGGCTGTCAGCCTTGGTGCCACTGCTGAGAATGGTCAGGTAGATGAAAAGCCACAAACCCTGGGAGAAAAGCCATCACTGTCTCTGTGTCCTTGGAGTCCTAGTTCAGCAAGCCCTGTAACTGCAGACATCACCCCTGTGGCCATTCTGTCTGTTTTGCTGGGATGGTTATTGCACTGTAAATTATGAAAGTGCTTATGCTCCTTGCTGAATCAGGCCCCAATCCACCAGATTACCTGTCAACCTTGCATTACGGATCAAGATGGAAAAAAACCCGGAGTCTCCTTATTGACTTTGATGGCCCTGGGACCTGACACAGTATTCTGCTGCTTTAACCCCCCAGAAGTTTATCATGGCAGAAAGGTGTTGCCTTGCAGTGGATAGCTACGGGTGCACCCTTCTAATCATCCACTGCAATACAGAGCCATGGTGTGTGAGGAGCTAAAGAACAATGTCACCCCTCAGCCTCCTCCTCCCTCTTACTCCCAGCCCTGAGTTCACAGAGCTACTCAGTCCAGCAGAAATTTGGCTCGGGAACTGCCTTAATTCTACATTCAAGGCAATGTTTCCTTCACTGCTCCCTTTCTGGAGAAAGCAGAGCAAAGTGCATTAAGAGGTGGATTAAAGAGGAGGGAAGATAAATAAATAAAAACTACATATTTTCATAAGATTTTTTTGAGTATGTTTCTTAAAAAATGTGCTGAATAAGTGATTTACCTCCAGTCTTAGAACTGTGAGGTTTAATGAAGCTGACATTTTTTCCTCTCCAATGTTATGTCAGACTAAAAACCTTTTCAACTTATAATAGATACGTATGGTAATAGATATCTGAATGAAAGATCAAACAGACATTAAGTACTGCAGAAATAGCCTGGTAAAAAGATGAAGTCACCCTCTAATGACACTATTATGACATACAGATTAAAAGAAGAACCAGTAAAAAAGAAGGATGATAATGCTATTGTGTTACTCCACTAAGGTATTTTACCAGTGAAATGAAGTTACTCACTTTCTGCATCTATCCACTCATCTGACTGATATTTTAAGGGGGAAAAAAATTTGCAGGAGAAAAGAACTGTTCTTGAAGGAGAAAAAAGCCCACCAAGCGAACCCTACCTGTATTTGGGGTTGGTATGTAGTATCAGATGAATACTGCATTTCAAGCGTTTGATCCTGTGCCTCCAAAAACTACAAACATCATAATCCAAAATTAAAAACTTTGCCAGCAGTCTAGTACACATAGTAGGTTCAAACTGAACCCCCTTGAGGAAAGGATAATTACTACCTTGTTGTAAAGCAGATGCATTTTTGGAAGCAGATGCGTGCAAGGTGACCATACTTTGGGAAACCACATTTGAAGTAAATATTTATTTGCATAACAAATAGAATACTTTCTACCAGCCCATTATGCAGCTAAGATTAGCTCAGACCTTTATAGTGACACTACATAGATAATAAACTGAAAACAAATTTGAGCTGGTGCAGTTTCGCTGGTTCCTCAGCTGTCCAGCCCTGTGTGGGTCGAATGGGTGGAGAGCCATGTCGCTTTGTGCCTGCCAGCAGTAAAGCCTGAGACAAGGGGTCAGAGGGTGATTCCAAAGCATAGGATCAGCAGGATAACTCCTCATCCCAAGGGGAATATCTTGGAAGTTTGCCCAAGAAGGCTGAGGCTTCTCTACTTTGTGTGTGTGTAGATAAGACCATCTCCTGAGGAGAGAAGTGCTCGTGGACACAGCCCACCTCTACTGCAACCTATTTATATCTGCCACACAGACAGAGGACAACGTGATTCAGATGTTAATCAGTTCCTGGCAGCATTACAGAGCCTCCTTGAGTAAAAAGCAATCCGGTTCTGCAGATGAGGCAGAAGCACACGAGGCTTTGTTGTACCCTCCTACTGCAAGTGCCTGACTTAAGCACAGTGACTGCTCCCATCCAGTGTCTGCACAGGGAGCTAAGATCCAGCAGACCTGGATTGTAGGGGTCTGTTGTCTTCCCTCTTTATTCACCTGAATTGCCATAACAGTCATGGCAACTGAGTGAGGCCTCTTGTAGGTGGTCTGAGCACAACCCCCATGGCTGGGTCTGAGCACAGCCCACACTGACAGGATGTTGGGCTCTGCCTTCATCTACTCCTCCCCAACCCATGAAACCAAAACACCATCAATTTACTACTGGATGCTAAGAAATGAGAAGCTGTTTCCCCTCTCCTTGCCTCAACATGGACTTTAAATGCAATTCCTTTCTTAGAAGAACCTGCACAAATGGCACTGCAGAGTTGCACGTGGACTTTGTCCCAGACAGTGCAGGCTGCAAGTTCTCACGCTGTGCGGAAATGGTTATTTTTTTCTAGCTATCCATGCTGTCTGGCCAGTCTGAGGATAGATTGTGGATTCTCCTAATCTCTTTTGCCATTGCAGACAGTATTCTGCGGGCCAAACTACCTCCTAAACATCAGGCCTTGAGGAATTCAGGGATTCTGTGCAACCCAGCTTCCCCAAAGCATTGATTCCTTGGGAGGAGCAGAAGCCAGCAATACATCCAGTCCTAGGTGCCTAGGACTTGAAAGGCAAGTTCTGCACTGTGGCCTTGTGCAGCCACGTTAGAGTGTGTGCCCAGGAGTGCAAGGAGGTGACATTTTCTGCAGTGAGTTTTCAGAACAAAGCAAGGCTGCAGATGTGCAGGTAGGCAGCAGCAAGATATGCGCTGTTATCTTCACAGAGCATTTCTCCCTGTGCTGCAGGAGCAGCACATTAATGAAACAGTCAATACAGGGCTGCTTTTTTCCCTGCCCTTAACTGCTACCAGAGGCTGAGCTGGCTGAGTGAGCTGGGTCTCTGTAGCTTCCCTGGTTCCCTTTGAAGGGGTTTGTCTCTGTGATACAGCAGCACTGCTACATCCACAGAGCAGTAAGTAGTGCTTCCCTTGATGTAATCCTTTTATGCCTACTTGCTGCTCCTGGGCTTAACTCATCTCTCTTTGTATTTGCCTAAATAAAATATAATCATAAAAAATGACCATATAATTGACATGACAGAAATACTGCCTTTCAAACTGAAAATGAAAATCTATTTACTTACATACAATTTTATAGAAAAAGAAGAGGGATTATTGAGAATAAAGGAGTCTGACCTCAAAACCAAGCAGCAAGGCCTAACTTCACCCATGCAATTGACTCTAGGTCTCCTTTGGGCTTGTTTTCTGCCTCCCTGGCCCTGGGATATTATGTTTTTCAGTTTCAAGTGGCTGAAATTATATGAGGGCTGTGCTGCAGCCTGCCAGACAGATGTTTTCACAGTAGGAAAGGGAGGCTGTAGGTATACTTCATGGAAGAGATTCATGATGATGAACCATCATCTGGCACAGCTGTCCCAGGACAGCCTTATGGGTCATCTTTCCCCAGAAAGCAATATCTAAGGGACTGCTGTTTGGCACATACACAAATCCTTTCAGGGAACAGGCCAGCAATTTAAACATGTGGATGGTTAGCCATCCAGTGCCTGGACTCAGTCCTTGGGGGTGCCTGATATTTCTTAGATGTCCAGCGTGATGCGTGATTAATTACTCTCAGTTTGTTCCTACTTTTCTCCATTGACTAAAACGGGTTTGAAAATTGACTTGCTGAGATTTAGACTCTCTGAACTTCAGATGGCAAAGGAGAGCAGATGAAGAACAGTCCTTCACTGTTTCGTTGATACCCAGTATCTGATGTTGAGTAAGAAGCCACAATACACGTGGAATGTGGCATTGCGAATGATCCGTGTCACAGTGGCTCTTGCAGAGCATTACAAAGCAAAGTTGTATGATCTTTGTCCTGAAGACCCTTGCATCTAAGTGAGAAGCATATACACATATTCCTTGATGCATTTTATGAGAAATTAGTACATAGTGGTCTGGATGGAGTCTTTATCAAGAAATAATTAAATCAATATATGAAAATCAAAATATTTGATTCCCATATAAGAAAAGAATAAAAATGTAAGCAAAAATTGATCAGGAAATGCTGATTGTCCCAATTGTCACATGCCTTTCAGTGGGCCAAATTTACCAACGTAGCAATAAAATTTATGTTAGCATCAGCAAAAAAGAGCAGGAATCTGATTCAACCACTTTCTGATGCAGCAATCTGTGGGGCCCAACTCCCTCTGGAGCCTTGGCCATTGCATCCTCATTTATATGAGTATGTATTGATTGTACAGTGGCACAAAATGGAAAACTGGTGATTCATACCAGACCTTCATCCATTTGACAAACTGGAGGGCACTAGCAGACTGTGGTGCATAGATCTCTGGCAAAATTTAAATACTTCTGCAGCTTCCAGGGAAGATTGCTAAGAAGAACAGAACAGTCCTGTGGGCTTACCTTGCACTTTGAAAGCAAATTGAGAGGAGTCTACACTTTTATTAGGAGACATAATGAAGCTGGCAGGACAAAAAACCAGTCCAAATGCCACTGCACTAGAAGCTGGGGACATCCAAGCCTACATTGCTAAAGGCCTGATGCCCTTGCTCATGACAGAAGGATAAAAAAGAAGCCTCTCTGCAGTGAGTAGACAGGTTATGCCAATTCATTGCTTCTCAACGGCTCCAAACCCTTGATCACTACCCCTGGATTTAGCTGGATTTTCCAACCACTGGAGAGCTCACATTTTTTGTGTTTTAAACTCCCCTAAGTGGGGAGAGGGATGATGAAAAATTTCATTTGTTCTTGAGAATAAAGGCTCTAAACTGAAAGCTAGTAGGTTTAGATTAGATATTAGGAAGAAATTCTTGCCTGGAAGGGTGGTGAGGCACAGGAACAGGGTGCCCAAAGAAGTTGTGGATGCCCCATACCTGGAAGTACACTTGAATGCATTGAAGGTATACTCCATACCCTGAAGGCCAGGTTGAATGGGGCTTGGAGCAACCTGGTCTAGTGGGAGGTATCCCTGCCCATGGCAGGGGGTTGGAATGAGATGATCTTTAAGGTCTCTCCCAACCTGAACAATTCCGTGATTCTCTGATTCTATTATCTTTAAACATTCTCACATCTGAACTGAGCTGCACAGATGACTCCATGATAGGCAGTCCTGATTACTCTTTAATCCATTTCTTCACAATTTAATTGTTCTGAAATGCCCCAATCACTGAGCATGTGATCAGCAATTAAAGACCAGTAGACCTTCAACCACAATAAAAAACATGTTGTTTAAATTACCTAGATAAATGCAGGGCATTTCATGTACGGCTATGTACAAAGGTACACGGACAGAAGAAGAAAAAGGTGATCAAATATATTATTAATAAAACTCCAACAGAGTTTGACCCTGTCACTAGATCATGCAGAGGTACTTAAGGCTGAGTGGGATTTACAGATATTATTTTGGCCACCAGAGGGTTCCCATATTTTTCCACTTGTTCAGTTGAAGCAGTGAGAGAGTAAAGAACATAGAAAAGCCACTTTAAAATGTGCAAAAGCAATAAAGAGAAAAAAAAAATAAAAGCAACCCCAAAGTAATGGAAATAATCTGTATGCAGGTCTGATTTTGTTACTGTAAAATTCAATGACTGCATTTTGCAAAACAAAACCAGATATATCTGCACTGGTTGCAGCACCCTCATTCTTATTTGCACCATTGCACATGAGATCAGGATTCAAGCAGCTGACGATAAATTCCGCGTATGTAGGACATCTATTAAAGGTTTCATGTGATGTTAGAGTGAGTAGGTTAGTACAAAAGAAACCCCACAAAGTAAATAAGATTTCAAACGTTGTGGTATTGTCAGGGCAAAACCCCAGATTCCGAGTCAAGTTCAATCCTGCAAAGCTAGTAATGGCAGTGCTATTTTCCTAACTTGGCTTCAGTCACTACCGTGACTCTCAATTCTCAAATAATAGGTGATTCATCTTAATGTTATTTAGGGAAGGAGTAACAATGGCTTTGATAAGTCAAATGATGGTCAGATATTTTTCTCACAGCTCATTAATTTTCCCAGGAAACAATGGGCCAAATCCTTCTGTCAGTTATGCTACCAAAGTCAGTGTACTGGGGATGCTTTTTAATCCTGGCTGGATCCAGACCCCCTCTCTGACACGAACAGGATGGGCTCTTGGGTTTCTGTTTTCTGATATGCTTCGTCAGATCTCTCGGGGCCCTCCTGAAAATGTCAACCAGAAATATACTCGCTGCAGCAACCTGATAAAATCTCTCTGGAGGGTGTGATCAGGGATAGCCCTCAGTCTGAGCAGGTTCCTTGGAAACTTTATCCAAGGTTTCATGGTTCCACCAGTAGATTCAAGCTTTGGTGGGGGGAAAAGGCTCCATGTTGCCTGAAATGGGGATGTTGGAGCTCATAGGGTTGCAGTGCCGTCTCCCCTGGAGGACAGACATAAGGTGCCCTCTCTTCCCCTTGTTGGTGAGTTTGAGGGCCAGAGAAGCAGCGCATGAAGGAGTGCTTGTGGCTTTCCTTTGGTGTCCTCCTGCAGAAGGAGGTCGAATGGGCTGTGAAGCCCAAAGAGCAGCTCTCAAAAGGGACTGACCATTCTGCTCCCTCCTGAGATAACTCAGACGTCTTCACTGCTGTGCAGGTTTCTCCTCTGTCAGCATACCAGGAACTCCATCACCTTGTGCAATATGGTCCAAAGGTTTGGCAAAATCAAAATCTCCTTCCTTATTTGAGGTCAGAGCCTGGTGCCTTCAATCACTGCAAACAGAGACTTACTGCACAGTCCACTGACTTCAAGGAAGCTTCTCATGAAGAAATCTATTTATTCAGCTTGAATAATGGGCACAGGAATCTGGCTTTTGCTAACACAGGCATGGCAGCTTTGTAGATGCTACAATGTTCAGTATTATTTCAAAGTTTCAATTTTTATTTCTAATAAGATGCTGACCTTCTAGACATTATAATTAGAAGACTTATTTGGAAGCCTAATATAATATTATACCCACTGGGGAGTCAAAAGTGCAAATAGTAAAAATATCAAATCTCAATATTTAATTAATTGAAACAGATTAAATTTCAACCTATTTCTCATTTCTGTCAGCTACTTAAAGTTGCATATGAACTTTAGAATTTATGCAGATTTTCCCACAGAGCTTCTAGGCTGGAATTTCAAACAACTAAGATCTGTGTTTGTAGACACACTGTGCAGCTTTTTTAAGACCTTCTCAACAAAGAGCTTCCAGGGCTCTGTGTGGGAGGAATTAATTGAATATGACTGCTCTAGTCAGGTGCCTAAACAGGATTCAGACACTTGAGAGAACCTGGGCTTTCTTCTTGGTGAAGAAGGCTTCTGGAAGACCATCTTTTAAAGCTCCCCAATCAGGCTGTTCTCAAGGAGCACCTTTGTCCCAAAACACGCATAGATGACTAGGCGATATAAAGACAGGGTGTTTCAGTGAGGCAGTGAACAGCAAAAGGCAAATAGAAACAGCTTTCACAAGAGCTGGGACTTCCATTTTTATGTCACTTCTGACCTTCATCCAGCATGCAGAAGGCCTTTTGTGCAGACAAATGGAACTGTGCAAAAATAACTGAAGAGCAGGTGTGTTCTCAAATCACAGGAGTCTTATTTGTCCTTATTCCTGGTAATGAAGCCCTTACAGGGGCTGCATTCACTGGCTTACTGCTTGGTAGGGATTTGTTGTCAAAGATATATAAATAAATGAAACAGGCCCTTGGTAAATGAACCACCAGCGATGGACTAGGAATTCCTCTAAGAAATTTGTTATTGCTAGACAACCCATATGGCTACAGTTCATCCGTGGAACTGCTGTTCTGCAGTTGCATTACTCCATGGTCAAGAAAACATACAGTACTCAATCATATGCCATGGGTCCTTTGATTAAATGTGGATTTACTGTACTTGATAGCCCACAGCAGCTTAAGTACCATATAGTGTGTTACATAAATGCATGTTCAGGATTATTACACATACCAAAATAGGCATGTGCTTGATGGAGGTTGTTATGGTTTACAATTCCCTTTTCCCTTTCCCTCTCTGTGGTAATCACCGTACATGTATCAGCCTTAAACACCTATATGTCTTAAACACAGGTTAAATTATAAAAGAGATTGCAACATCTTCTTTGTCCATCATCATCTAATAAATCAACAGGTCCATTTCTGTGGATTGATGTAATGGCATTTATGAGCATTGGCAAAGTCATATCCACTTAACTGATGCAATTAAGTAGTGCCGTGCTCTTATTATAATAATAATGGATTGACTGATGAGTAATTTATTTCTTTCCAATGTAACTGACAAAAATAGGCTATATTCATAGACAACGCAATGTATTTGGATCATAAAACTGCTGTCTTATCAAATCCACCATTAGCTTAGATTTATCCTCACCAGAGAGTAGTGAAAAACACTTTAAACCAGGGACTAAGCTTAATGAGGAATCCTGGCCCTGATGTGTAAAGTCCCGCAGAGGAGGGGAATATTTTACTAGCTATTTCTCATAAGAGAAGTGCTGCTTAACACCGTCATAAAGACCCAACTCTCAGAGCTGCCAGCTGAACTCTCTGGTCTAAATAAGGAGATGGCTGTGTTTGGTTTAATTTTAATTGAGTTTCCAGGAAAAATATTTCCTTATTGCCACTTGTTACTCCCTACAATCTCCCTGACACTCCTTTCCTATCAATATTGCCTGGAGACCTGGCAATAAGAGAGATCAGTGCTTTTATCACCCTCAACGTGACATTTTGGAGTATCTTGTTGTTTCCTGTGTTTATGACTATGATTTCATAGAATCATGGAAGGGTTTGGGTTGGAAGGTGCTCTCTCAACTTCTCTGGGTTGAACAGCCCCAGTTCTGATAGCCCCTTTCTCTTCAAAGCTCCAGCTTTCTGATCATGGCCCTCCTCTGGACTCACTCCAAAACATCCATGTCCTTATTTTGGGGGCCCCAGAGCTGGACAGTCACTGCAGGTGGAGTCTCACAAGGGCAGAGCAGAGAGGCAGAGCCCCCTCCCTGGCTCTGCTGGTCGCACTGCTGGTTTTGCAGGCCAGGACACCCTTGGCTTTCTGGGCAGCAAGTGCCAACTGGTGGCTTGTGTTCTGATTCTCATCCACCAACACAGCCAAGCTCTTCCCCCCAGGTCTGGTCTCCATCCATTCTCTTCCCAGCCTTTGTTTGTGCTTGGGATCACCCTGACCCAGGTGCAGGACCTTGTGCTTGGCCTTGTTGAAGTTCCTGAGGTTCACACAATCCCTCCTCTCCAGCCTGTCCAGGTCTCTCTGGATGCCATCCCTTTCCTCCAGGGTGTCACCTGCGCCACTCAGCTTGGTGTCACTGGCAGACTTGCTGAGGGTGCCTCAGTCCTACTGGTCATGTCTCTGAAAGAAATACAAAGCAAAGCCAATCCCAATACTGAGGACCAGCACCCTTGCCTGGTTTCCGCTCTTTGAGTGCAACTATCCAGCCATTCTTTAACCACTGAGTGCTCCACCATCAAATCCACATCTCTCCAGCTGTCCAGAGACAAGGATGTTGTGTGGGACACTGTCAGAAGCCTTCCACAATTTCAGTTAGATGACATCTATTGCTCTTCTCTTATCCACCATTGCTGGAAGCCTGGCATAGAAGGCCATCAAAAAAAGTGTGAAGGTTAAGGGCCAGATTATCTGCTGGCTGGGAATGGATGTGGTTTTACTGTCTAGAGCAGAGGTGCTCCAGTTTACAGGCTGCAGGGGGGTCTGTAGGTGGGCAAGGGCAAGCACTACCTCCAGACACCCCAGAATTTCTGCACTGTAGCCTGTCTTTGCTCATTGCTCTTACCTCTATCATTTGCTTTGGGTATAAAAGCTCAGAGTTCTCAAGGGCATATTATATCCATTTCCATCATAATTCTCTTTAAATGATGGCAGCAACAACTCTATCTTCCACTGAGTACAAGCCAATTGTTCCAAATTCCAATTTCAAGAACAAAAGAATCAACCAAATTTTCTCATTTCTCCTCAAATATGTAGCACTTAAAAACAGAAAACAGAGCCTGAGATTCCTGCATTGACAGGGAACTGATTAATTGGGATAAGCCCAAATGATTCCCTCATGGAAAATACCTATCCAACTCCAAAATCTGGAAATCAACATGACCTGAGCCCCTGAACCACGAATGGTGACCAACACTCAGGCAAGGATGATTCTACGTGTCATCTGGGCACACTACGATGTCCTATCTGGGAGTCTTTCTTTCTCTGTGGGGTATAGTCTTTATGTTCCACTCATGTTTATGGGGTCTTGTGTGCATGCACACAATTCTTTACCAAAGGGAAATTCCTTCCTTGGTCCCTGAAGCCTAAGGTCCAACGTTTGTTGTTATTTGAAATGTTTTCATTTGTCTGAAATAACACTGGGGACAATCCAGAGCTTGTCCTCTGCATGGATCATGGATGGAAAACAGGGGATTAGATAAACTCAATACCAGCAGAGACCACAACCACCCCATACTTCTGACCATGCTGTCTGTGACACCCTGATGAGGAGGGGAACAGCTCTGCTGACGGAGGAAAATGTCTTCTCTGCCAAAAAAAGAGATGAAATAGCTATTTCTTCTCATCAAATGGTGGCAAACATTTTAAGTTTCCCCAGCACTAACAGACTCATCCTAAATGTTACACCAGGAAGCTGAAAATATCTTTCAAATGCACCACATGAACACTAACCCTAAAGTAGAAGATGTGGTTAATGGTATTGGCTGGCCCAAGAGGGAGAGAGATCTACAGAGGTTTATTTACTGCTCTAAGTGTTAACAAAGTTTGAAATCGAGGTGGTTTATGAGTGAAGGTAACAAATAGGTTAATTTCTGCTCACTGGATCCAAATATTTAATGCAAAGCTAACTCACTGACCTCACCCCAAAGGCATTATGTATTTAATTTTCAAGACACAACTGCATGTTACATGATGACCAATAAGATCATCAATGCTGTATCTATTTCTGGTCTGAAACCTTTAAAAGAAGAGAAACATCTGATCTCTGATAAGGTGTGATCTATGCCTGCACTCATGCACTCATATATTATTTATCTTGATCTACAAGAGAAGCCTTATAAAGGGGCCCATGGAGGAAAATAAGAGCCATTTGTGCTACCTTTCATCAGAAATGTTTATGTAGATTCCCCTCTCTCTGACCACAGAGCAGACATCTCGTTCCTGAAACTACACCTCCTCTCAGGAAGAAGCACTAATTGTTCTCACCACTGCAGAATGTCTGGTTCTCATTCTGACCTAAACTCTCTGCTTCAAACTCTCATTCCTCTTCACAGATGATGCAGCCACTTTGCCTGTCCAGCTACTGATGTTAGATCTTGAAGCACAAGCCCCCCAGGTCCCTGCTCTGAGCTGATTCGTGCAAACAGAACACAGGATCTTTGTTGTTAAACAGCTGTTAAAAAACTGGTTACAGATCTTTGATAAAACCCTTTGGAATAGGAGGAAAGCAAAAATGAAATAACATCCTAGTGACAAAGGTTAAGTGCTGAATCATGAGGAATTCCCATGTAATGAAAAACCCAGGCCTGCCTCTTCTAGGTGTAGTACCAAGATGTTGGCCTCTGAAAATTCAGCAGGGTCGACTCACTGTACTGGTGACCAACATTAAACAGGAAAATGATAAGAAAATCAAGAATAATGACCCTGATGGATAGGCATGCAATGCAATGAAGAGAAGGTTTCAGCTTCTGGCTAGTTTGCTGTCCAATATATTTCACCATTCTGCCTGAAAGTTGAAGAGCTGTTGTGACACCACAGTCACCATACAGTTAAGGTCTGGAATGTGATGTTCTGGTGAGTTAAGAAAAACATTTTGATTACCCATGCTTTGCACCTGGAATTTAAACCAGGGACTGGATCTGAAATAGTGCTGGATGTGCTTCGGAGATAAGGACTCACGATGCCAATAGGGATCTTTTTGTTGCTGTTGTTACTTTATTTCTCTTGTAGCATTTATTCCAATTCAATTAAAATAATAGAAATTAATTTTAAAGACATATTTATTTCACTGAATCTTGAGACACAAAAAGTTGGCAAAGGGTTTCAGATTTTTCTGAAAAAAGAATGATTGTTCAATTTGCAGTAATGAATCAGTTTCTTACTATGTGGTTAAAGGGAAGGCAAAAAATGGCCATGCATGAAGAAGGGCAGCTCTATTTGGGTGGGGGGAAAAAAAAAGATGAGATGCAGAAATGTAGCAAAACTATTTTCATGACCAGTGTCAAAGGAGAATCGTGTTTGTAGATGGGCAGCATGACAAACTAATGTTTTTCACAGGTGCATAGGCACCATGTGGGAAGAAAAGCAGAACATTCATGGTTTTCTGTCTACTTCTAAAATTCTGTCCCTGGCCTTTCAGCATAGTCAAGAAGGCTTCAGGGATCAAAAATCAAGACAGCTGTTGCCAACAACTGTGTGCAGAAATGGGTCAGGCCTGAAGGATCAGGAGATCCTGAACCTGCCAGAAGGTGTGTGCTGCTGTGAGATGCCACATATCTGCCTGTGGCATCTGGAAATGAAGGCAAGCCAGACAATTATAAGTGAATGGTGGCACACAGAAGAAGACAAGGAATTTAGAGGGATTTTTTTCTTCATATTTAGGAGTGAGGGAACTCTGTTGAGATACAACATACAGGTTTTGTCTATTGTATGAATCATAGAATCATCCACCTGGATTGTGGCTGTGCTGCATATTCCCTGTACTCATGGAGCCCAGCACAGATAATCAAGCCCTATCCAAGGATTTTAGACAAGCCCAGAATTCCTCTAGACTAGACATGAAGTGTGGCTTTTGATTCACTTGAAACAAGATGCTGGAGGCTCAGGAAAAGGTGAAAACCTGAAGTTCCCTCCACCATCTGCATCACTGTAGCTGAATCTGCCATGTCTTTTGGAGGCTGTCCAGAAGAAATGTGCACAGGAGGACCCAGTCCCACAGGCCACTTTAAAAAGGCCTGACACTGCCAGTCCCCACACCCCGTATGCAAGAGAAACACAGGAAGCCATTTCCACTTACCCAGAAAGAGAAGTAACTGCTACACCCCCCAAAAAATCTAATGCTTGGGCCCATGGTGTCTATGCAGTACTCCCTCCCCTTGTTCTCTGAAGAGCTCTACTCCTCTCCTGACCCATACCTCACTCCATTTTCCTCCCACTTGAATATTCCCCTGCACCATCCCAAAGTCTGTGAGGAGCAGACACTGCTGCCTGATGTGCTTTTTAGGAGGCTTCTTTCAACCCCAGTATATTGTCTTCATTATGAATACACAGTGTATCTAGCAACAATTCCTTTTCATGCCCACTGTCTTTTCAGGGAGTTACTCTGGATATCCAGGCTATAAACAGACTGGACATGAAAATAGTTTCTGTAGAAGGCCAAAATCTTTTGGGAGATGAAGGAGAGATCACAGCTCATAGCTTTGATTATAAAATGCATTTCGTTTCAAAAGTGAGGGCTAAACGGGCTTGGCTGTACCAGGAAACCAGAAATCCTAAGCAAGCATGAAATATGAATATAATAAAAAGGAAAAAGAATAGCCCAAAGGCATGGTGTGCAGCAAGAATACCAAGAAATTGGAACAAGAATATGGCTTTGCATGTGGCCAAGTTCGATCCACTATGGCTGCTCCCATATTGCACTTAGATCTCTAATGTTTCCTACAAGTTCCTTCAGTGACTGTTTAGGGAAAGTGAGCACTTTTGGGTAAAGAAATTCTTGTGTGAACCAGTAACTAGACAAAAGGGGGAAAGGAGAGTAGGAATGTATGGTCGTGTTCTACCATGGTGGGGATTATCAGTGGAGTTTCACAGAGAGCCATCCTGGGACCTCTGCTCTTCAAAATACTCGTAAACAAAACAGAAAAGGAGCTGAGAAGTAACACGATAAAAAAAAAAACCCAACAACCAAAACAAACCATCAAAATTAAAAGCAAAATTTAATTATGACATATGACTGAAGGTTTTCATGTTGATTAGTGACCAGCTGATAAAACAAGTCAAATTAAATTTATTTGATAAATGCAGGATGGTAGATAGAAACCATTCTAAATATAAAAAAAAGGACAGTGTGTTCTAAATTAGTAATTACTATTCAAGAAAGGGGATATCAAGGAAGGGTATCACATAAAAATATCAAGATGCAAATTAAAAACAAAATAAATTATTATTAATTTTTTTTTCACATGCTGCATGATTAAACTGCAGAACTCAATGCCACAGGATGTTGTAGAGGCCAAAAGTATACATGGGCTCAAAAAGCAATTAGACAAATTCCTGGCTGAAAAATTCATCGAGCGTTACAAAACGCAAAGATGCAGATACAATCTCTGTCTCACGGTGCCCCTAAGGCACAGACTGCTGGGAGGGTGTGCCAGAATAAAGTATCCCTCTACAGTTGCTCTGCTTTGACACTGTTCCCCGAAATACCTGCTACAGGCCATTGTCAGAAGCACTGGGCTGAGGAGAGATTTCTGCAGCTGCTGCTGCGGGAATAGGTAGTTACTCATAAAGTTAAGAAAAAAGAAATTAGGAACCGAATCCAGCAGCATATGTGATTGCTGAAAAAAAAATGAGTCAGAGAGGATTTGTCAGTCATGAGGTAAAAAGATAATGCAATAGAAGAAGTAACAGTTTTAGCATGGGCTGATCAATGTAAAGTAAAGGGTATCAGTCTTATACTGTCAGGTAGAAAGGAGGCTATACACACACTGGCTCAGGAGGCTTCTGGGGCCATAAACCACATTAAGAAATGAAATCCACACAGAAATGCTTTCTAAGACATCATTTAGTAAAAGACATAAACCCAATCTCTGGAGTTGTACATGTCATTGATGTATCTCTAGCAGCTTACCTTGTTTTTCACTAGAATCCAAGAAAAGCCATTTGTATTTAAATGATTGTAGAAACGGTAAATAGTTTCATCTGGGAATTTAATAAATGGTTTGCCCTAGTTTGCCAGAGTTTGCAGTAATTTTACGTGACTGGCCAGATAAATTTGCTGGAAATGATCAGATAGCAGGAGATTGGCACAACAGAGGAATTCCAACAGAAGCACAGAGTTAATGAATCTCCACCCGTGTCCAGACACGCGGATGGGGAGAAGGCCAGGCAGTAGCACCCAGCTGGGATCCTCTGAGCCGAGCACACTGGCTCTGCTGATGATCCCCTTCCCACTGCTGGCTGCACCCATGGGAGAGTGGCTGAGACTGGTGAGAAACGATCTGTGTCCAGCCCCTCTGAGCACTGGAGAGGTCAAAGGACATATCCCAAAGCAAATTACTATGACACAAAAAATAATTTGTGTAGTGGATACACTATTCACGTGTCTGGTGTTAAAAACCAACTTCATTCTGGGAATGAATCCACCAAGGCACTGCAGCAGACTCCAAGCATTTTGGAGGAGCTCAGCTCCTGCTTAAAACTTAAGTGCATCCTCAGAGGTACGGAGAGCATGGTGGTGGGTTGGGAAGATGTCCTGGACTCTGCACAGCCACAATCTCCAGTGCTGGGGCTGGTCCAGGTCCACATCAGCTCTCCATGGGCCATGGCTGGGCACGGTGTGGCCTTTCTTCTCTGTGTTGCAGTCAATCCAAACTGAAAGCAGTTGCTCAGTTCCTGGGTTTTAAAACATCTCATAACTGCTTCAGCAAGGACGTAACTTCTTTTTAAGTTCACAAGTCTGTTATTACCCTGAAGTTACCAACCTAGAAAGTCTTCCTAAAGTTAATGGATTTGAAGGGAAAAATATGCCCTGAAGTGCAGACAATTTCTGGTTATCCTGATTGTCTGTGCTCTGCAAATCAATGCACTTGAATCTGGTCGAATTTACATCCAGACAGGCTGAAAAAAAAAAATAAATCCAGCAGGGCTTTGAACGTCTTTCACACATCTTAATAGGGACATTATGCCTAAACCCCTTTGTGACCATTTAAGAGATAAGACCATTAGAGCCAGTGAGTGGCAAAAACAGTTCTCATAAGGAAAATGCATCTCAATTATCAAGTGGATACAGTGTCAATCTTAAATACAAACATCATTCCACAAAAATTCACAAAAATCGGGAAAAATGCGTTGCTGGTCCCAGACTGCTATCTGGGCATAATTTATTGTTTTTCCCTGGTTAGTTTTGATGAAATGCAAAAACTTCTACAAGGAGAAGAATCTTACATTTTCAGAAAAAAAGGAATATAATAGATTTTTTTTTCTTTTTTCCTGCTGCATATTTGGATTTCTCCTGCACACAGTCTGTGACTTTCAGCTATGACTGGTCCCTTGACAACTCTAGTCTCTGAGATAAATTGTTCAAAGTCAGACCTGCAGCTGTGTCAGATCCTAGAATATCAGGGTTTTATATCTTCTCTAGCCTCATTTTAAATTTAAATGATAACAAATGCAATCTGACCCCAGATGGAACAGAACATTTTTTTAAATCAGATTGGTGCTTTTACTGATACGTTTTTGGTAAGGATCTCAAACCCCAAACAGTCTTGAACAATCCCAAATCTCAATCAGTCATTTATGCTGAATGCCTACATGCTTCCTAAGAGGAAGATGAGCCATGACCCACCCTGGAAATGATGCACAATGCCAACAAGAGGCAGGCATTGCCTTGCAGGGAAGCAGTGCCGTGGTCTTCTGGACACATCTTTTCCCACTTTTGTCCCCAGTCCTTCTGGTTCTTTCTAAGTTGGTTTTAGCAAATGCCTTATATGTTTATATTGATTGTGTTGGCAGGGAGATTTAAATTGGGGGTTTATTGTTTTATTTGCACATCTACTTATTTCATTTTGAAAAGAGCATATAATCTATGCTCTTCCTCAGCATTTCAGTATGACAGGATTCAGACCCAAAAAAGTAGCCTGTTCCTTTGTCCTTCCACCCTGCCACTCTCTTTTCTTAAAAAATAAATAAAGATCTGAAAAACACTTTACAGCAGGCTGGGGCCACACCTGTGTTATTTAGAAGAGGCTGGAGAGGACAAGCCTCACAGAGAGAGAACAAACCTGACCATGCACTTGTATGGCAAAAAGGCTCTCCTGATTGTGTGGACAAAGAGAAATGTCTCGTGGCTTGTGCTCCACGGTGACACGGCTGATGGTCTGAGCAGCAAGGCACTTCTATCAAACACTGTTTGAATCCACAGACTTTTTTCTCTGGTCTTCTCTGGTTCTCATCTGTCAGTAATCCCTTTCCTGTTTTCAACCAAAGGAAAGCCTTGTGCCATGAACAAAGGGGAAAGAGATGCCACATATTAGTAGCCAAGATAAGGTACCAGTATTTAAACAACATCAAATGCTCAATCCAGACAAAGAGGGATATCTCTGATGAGTCCAGTGCAAATACACACCCTCACATCTACTGTGGTCATCTACAGAGCCATTTTGGTTGGAATTTTTTCCCTCTTTGACCCCTCATCACCTCTTTATTCAGCTTCCCCTAAGCAGAGCATGATGTCTGACTCAAGCTTTTGAACTCTCTGCATGTAAGTAGGTTTCAAAGTAAGCAAACAAGCTCATACATCCCTTGCCTGTGTAGGTGTGTTCACATATTTTTATTTATTAAAAACAAAATAAAAACATAATCTGATACAATTAAAGATGTGTTTCAGAGAGTGGTCTGTGCTAAGAAATGCTTGCACCTGGTATCATAATTTATAATGTTTAAGAAACAAGTTGGCATTAAGAAAAAATGGAATGACAACAGAGATAATGGGATCCAAAATTCTCTCCCAATTACCAAACAATAGAGAGTTGGGTAAGATCACTCAGTCTATTTTTCTAATGTTTTAAAGTAGTAGTTGCCTGCTCAAGCCTTTGATCTCATAACTTTGCCAGCTGACAATGGATAAATAAGTGTTATGGACAATAGAGCAGGAATGAAAATTGATGCATTTTCTAGGGAGGCACTGAGATGTGAAGTGATAGGAGATGCAAAATGGATGTGAAGGGCAAATTTTGCTCTCAGCTGTCTAATGAACATGCAGAATTCTGAATATGGCCTGTTGTAGGAGGATCAGCTAAAATTGTTAATTCAGAAAATAGAGAAAAAAACAGTTATTCAATGTGGGTTTTGTTGTTGTTTTATTTTAATTCCCTGAGCTGATGGGACATTTATTTGTTAATCACAGCATATAGTTAATGCTCCCAAAGGAAAAGAACAACTGTATGACAAAGCAAATTGAAAATTATCCTCTCCAGGAAGAAAAAGATGGAAAAACAGACTCTCATTTTATTTCTGTTCTTCTGAATAGAGTGAAATGAAAGCTCATCAGGTCTGTTAGGCTCCATCTCAGAGCCGGAAAGAACAGCGAGGCAGAACTCTGTGAACCACTGAGCCTGGTGAAGGTTTGGGGTTTCTAAGCCCTCCAGACTCCAGTGGTGCAGTCACCAGGGTGCCCAAAGGGACCATGGAGGTTGAAGGTGGGTGTGCAACCACCTCAGCATCCTTTCCAGAAATACTAAGAGCTACAGATTAAGCAAATGGGAGATGGTTGCAAAAGGCCACAGAGTACTCCCAAAGCCACCATGATTTTGCAGTAAAGGAGGGATGGGGATGAGCAAGAGAACAGCGGTAAAACTAACTCTGCTTTCCTGTTTCACTGGCTCGTGTATGAGCTGCAGGCATTGGGCTAAAATAACAGATATTACAGACTCCTTGGCTTGGTCAGGGAAGAGATCCATATTCCTGATGGACCTGCTCAAACACAGGGTCTTTTATAGGCAGACTGTGTGTATTGAGGTGAACTAAAATAGGCTGAAAGGAATACACCCCTTCATTTTAGCAATAGTATAGAAAAACAAGCTTTCCTTTTCCTCACATCAAATAAACACCAATAACACCCAGAGACAATATTCAACAAAGGCAGAGTGAGCTCCAGAAACCAAGACCCTAAGACCCTGGTTTGTCAACCCTATGGGATTTTGCAATGTTCTGTGACCAAAGTCCAACATAGAACTTGGCTCTGGACCAAACCCAAGGCCAGCAGAGCCTGAGGTTTTAGTTTTTTAAGAGATCCAATCCTGCCATATGTTTACCAGCGATATCATAATTGTCTGTGCATCCTCAGTCTGCTATGGATTTTGCAGCAGCTGTCAATAGCACTCATTCATCACGGGCCCAAGATAATTGAAACACTCCATCTGCTGCAGGGCCACTATTACCAACACTGATACTTGTGTCAGTAACTTACTGAAGAAGGGCCTGAACTTGCTCCTAGTGAAAAATCAATAGGAGGATTCCTGTTGGCAGAAGTGGAGGCAGCCCTAACCCTTTCAGTACTGAGAACCTGAAAACCCTTTTCAGTACTGAAAACCTGAGCAGCTGCTCAGTGTCCAGTTCCATGGTACCATCCAGACCCGCTGTGCCCCTGGATCTCTGGGAGGAAGCAAACACAAGCAAAGCTCTGCTGTGATCACACAGCCTTTCCAAACTGGTCCTGCAAGGCATTCTGGAGCACAAATCCCCACTGAGGGAAAGGGCAGGTACAGGAGAAAAAATAACTGGGCTGAAGAAACGCATGATTTCAGCTCACATGGACAAGAGAGGCAGAATTCGAGATACGCATTCAGTTTAAAGCCCCTGCCTGCATAAACAGTCAGACATGTTTACGGGAAAGTGCTGAAGGAATTAATCTGTTACTCAGCAACACTAATCAAGACTCCTACCCCATGCAGTTCACAAAGTCCTACATCTGTGCATACCTCTATATTCATGCTCACAGTCAGCCCCATTCCATCTTCTGTCTGCTGTACAAACAGAAGGAAAAAAAAAAGTCTGTGAGAGAAGACTGGCTATTGTAATAAAGCATTATTTTCTCTCACATAAAACCAGTATTTTCTATCGTTTGCAGTTCTCTTTTCTCCTATTTTTATCTACTTATTTTCTTGCAAGGAAAGAACAAACTTTTGAAAACGAAGGCAAGTTATGACCTTTTTAACAAAGAGGGGGAAACAGAAGTTGTTGTCCTGCTGTTGTGAGTGCAGATGAGATCAAACTAGAACTTTAAATCAGAACACCCTTGAACTTTCAAGGTCAGGTTCACCTCTAAAGTTTGCTGCTGAGGCGAGTCAAAGCCTGTGCTCAGATGGATGTGGCTAACTCCCACTGAGTTCAGGCTGCCTTCCTTGATTGTCACGGTAATATTTTTGTTGAGTTTGTTTACTTCGGTACAGGTTCTCAAGGATCTGACTTAATTTTCATTCTTTCCTGTTTGTACCCAGTATAAGAAAGGCCACTTTCTCAAATACATTTAGGTTGTCTTTGTGCACAGAATGATGTAATAGTAGGAAAATGAGAACTTTAGTGAGGACAGCTGTCCCTGAAGTGTCACTTCAATGGCAAAAAACAAAGAGTGCCGAGGGTTCAAAGAAGATAACACTACAAGGTCTCAAAATACAAAGCAAAACCCAGTGATTTCCCTTTTCATCAGAGGAGCACAGAAAGTGAGGCCCTCTTCTCCTGTCCAAGGATTTAGATTTTTTTGAAATGTTTTGTTGTTTGGAACATTCTAGACCTGAAAGGTTTCAACAGATAGATAACACTTTTTTGTTGCATCAATGGGAATAGCTGGAAAGGGCAGCACATGTTTGAATTTCCTGCCAGTGAAGACCTCCAGGGTATTTTACAGTACCACAAGAGGGAGGAAGTCATATAAGATCTCTGCATTGAGATGACTGGAAAAACTGTAAAGGAAATTTCCTTTACAGTTGTCTTTGTCTTCTGTGGATGTCTCCTTACTTCCTCCAATACACCAAGAGTCAAGGTAGCTTTGGTTTTTTAAGCAAAATAAGCAGGCAGAAAGGAGGGAAGAAAAATCAACAATGAGAAATAGTTTGATGATTGGCTGAAGTCAAAATAGAGACAACCTAAAAAAGCACAGATGTATTCCACTGGTAAAAAGAATAATTTCATATCAGAAGAAAGGCTTTTTTTTTATATATAAACTGGGATTTTTAGAAGAGACATAAAGGTTCTGACTCAAAAAGATACCTTTCTTTTCAATATTTAATGAGCCTTTATTTTTGTCCATCTACTTTCAGTACATGAAAACAAGCCTCTAACACAGGAACACACTCTCCAGCTGCAGTGTAACAGATGTGCAAACCATAAGTATCTGCTACCCATTCCAAGTCATTAAATCCGAAACCCTGCAGGAGGAGTCAAAGGTACCATCAGGGGACCTGTGGCAGTTATGGTGCTTCTACTTAGCTGATTTCACTGGAAAAGGCCAGTGCTTTACCTTGAGGCACAGAGGAGAGTAAGAAACTCAGATCTGGATTAAATGTGGATGAAATGACTATGAAAATGTACAGCTGGAGTCATAAGATCCATTTTCTGATCCCCTCACCATGGTGAAGGGGAGATAAATGGTGTGTCACTGATGAGGGAAGGTGTTAATAGGATCCAATGAACTTACAAACAGAGTTAAAACAGAGAAGACCCTGGGCAAAAACGCTGCAGTGTCTGGGCAGAGCCAGGATTAGATTCCCGGGAGCTCAGCTCCAACAGAGAAATTGATGGTTCAAGTTGGACACTCCAGAGTGTTACTGTCCATGCAGGGTCTGTGCCCACTGGGTGACCCAGGATTTGGGAAGCACTTTGTCTTTTTGCACTCAGTGCCTCAATGCCAGTGCATGCAGAACCCTCAGCACAAGGTAACCAGCACTGCAAAGGGAGAGTCTGAGGACTGAATGGAAAGATGGACCTGCCCACAAAGGTAACAAAAGTGCAGGCTGGGGAGTTGAGTCTTCAGAAATGCCCCCGGCCGCTGTCCACTGAGAACACATCCCTGGTGGGCACTGAGGCTGGACCTCGGCAGATCCTGACCAGAATAAGGCCAGACATGTCATGCATCTTCCAGAAAGCCAGGCATCTTGGTTTGCCTCAGGCACATCCAGATCCCCTTCCCTCCTCAGAAGACGCTGTTCCTCCTGGGATGGAATTCCTCAATCTCCGGAATTCACAGCATTGTTGTAGGCTGTGCAGCATTCCAGCCACCGGCTGACTTTCTGATGTCGCATGTGGGTGAGCTTTTGCTCACTCTCTTGCCATCTCTCTGCAAGCAGTGGGAGCCAGAGTGGGGCAAGTGTCACAGGCAATATGCAGAAGCAATTCCGGAAACTTTATTGCTCAGAAGTGGCACTCAGCCAGGAGAGGAGAAAGAGAGGAGCTCATAGTTGTGTGCTTGCACACACAGACAAAACTGCTACTGATGAATCAGAGAGAAATCTGGAGAGGTGACCTTGGGAGGTCACAGAAGACTCCTTTTTGCCAGCAAATATGAACATTTGCAATCATGCTGTGGCCTGATGCCAGTCACTGTTTTATGTGCTATCTCATCAAAACATATGAATTTTCAATAGCTGGTTTAGAGTCCTACTTGCTGCGGCGTTATATCTCTCCTACTCCTACAGGTTTTGGATTGTACAGATACAAAAGCAGGGTATTGAGGAAAGCTGGCACTTGGGTTGGCATTGTTTCCCGTGAACATTTTCCTGCATTCTGAAAATCGCCGACTGGTCAAGTGCCGGAAGGTCACTAAGCAACGTGGCAAAACTGATGACAGAAGGGAGGCAAAAAATCCCTGCAAAAATGAAACTCCTCCATTGTCCGGCCTGGAAGGTCAAAAATTGCCATTTTAAGATTGCTTGTGCTAAGGGAGGCTCACCCACCCTAGGTGTCAGCCCTTCAGAGAGAATTACTGTAAATATTGCCATCTGTGATGTTCCTGGTGAAGGACTCTGCTGATGTAAAGGTTATTACTCATTTATAAACATATGGCTGCTGTAATCCTTCGTTCCTCTGTTCATAGTGGGATTTGTTTGATTGAGCTTGGTTTCAAAAGAAAGATGTTTTTCCCTTACTCAGTGCTAAGGGGACAGTATCAATTTGATTTGTATTATTAAAAACAACAGCAAGCCACTGTGGCAAAATCTTAAATCAATAGATGTGATTTGACTTAAAAAAAAAAAAAATCCCATTGAAAGCAGTTGGTCTGAAGGAGCCTGAAATCGAATCTGCAGTGACTGAAAGAGATTGTGAACAAAAAGACAAAGGATTCTGCTACTTGTAATTGTCCCAGCTAAACAAAATAATAAAATCTAACAGAAAAAGTATGCCTTATTGGCACTATTTCAGTTTTGTAAATCTAGAGAGATAAAATACTGAGGTTTAGAGTACGTGAGCTGACAGCATCTTTTCAGTGATACTGTGATGGCGAAGGCTCTGAAAATGTGTTTTCAAACTATGGATTTTATTGCCTGTGTGTGTGATGTGTGAATACATGAGCATATATACATGCCTTTCAAATGAGCCCTTTAGATCTAAGATCCCATTTCCTCCATATAGTCAACAAAGACCATAAAGCAATTTCTGCCGGAGCAAGAGTTCACATGGAAGACCTGAAAGCTAAAAATTCCCACCAAACCAGTTCAGACACAATGCACAGCTTACCTGTTGTCTGTCTGCTTCCAGGAGCAAAGGGACCAGTTCATCTGGCAAATGTCTAGCTCAGGCTGAGATTAAGTGCTTCCTAAACTCCTCTGACTTTGGGCAGAGTTTTATTAGGCTCTTGATTAAGAGTTCTGATGGCAGTAGAACCTGTGTTAGCAGGGCTGTCCCTAATATGATGCAAATTCAGGGGGGAAAAAAAGTATTTTCTTCATTGCTGCATTGAAATACCTTGCAGCAAACCACACCCCCATGCCCAAATGGGCATGGCTGTATTCCACACAACAAGACATCTCTCTCTGTACTTTTTGCCAGCAGACCGAATAAAATCAGAACTACCAATATATGATCCTGTCTCCTGAGAAATATTTTTCCTGATCAGAGACTCATCTGCCATATTTTAGATAGTGTCTAAAAACCCTGGTCACTGATAGTGCCTTGGATTTCTCTAAAAGAATTCTTTAGCACCCAGCCCACATTTCATCATTAATAATATTTATGTAATGCAGCTGCAAGGCTGAGCAGCACATTACATCACCTCAGCTGAATGGAGAGCAAGTTGCACTTTCAAGATCACAGCACTGCCATGTTTGCATTATGTGTGCTGGAATTCAGAAATCAAAAAAAAAAATTAAATAAAAGGAACAAGTAGGCTGGATTTGGGATTTTTAAAATTAAGGTTGTGGGATGAAGAGGAAAATGTACTTCAGCATCTTGGTTGAAGTTTTTAGCTTTTTAATGTTTAAGTCAACTTAGAAAGAATTTCCTTTTTTTGAAATGCTGAGGTAACTATTTTTATAGGCAATCTTGTTAAAGCTAATTTGTGAGCCCCTGAAATACAGTGAAAAAATGAATGGAATCTATTGAGGAGTCTTCACATCCATGAGGAAGCTTCAAATGAGGAGATCTGAATTATTTTTTTATGCGAAAATATGTGAATATCCCTGATTTATGGCATCTGAACACCAAACTGCCAGTCCTTCCTGGAGTGCTGTGAGATGGCTTTTGCACTACAACAGCACTCGGCACTTCCTTGCAACAGAATGAAACATATTCATGCAGCTGACATTTTCAGTTTCTGACAGAATGAGTTAAATGTCCAGGTTTTGGAATGTTTTGGATGGTAGCATCTAGTATGCTGAAAAACTTCACCTCTACATGTTTGTGTTTTGCCTCTTAATCCACGTCATGCAGTCTTTGAGCACACAGGGTTTCACCCTTGCTGCATGCCTGGCAGAGATTTATTAATTGCAGCTACTTGGATGGAACAGAATAGAGGCACAGAGAGGATAAATTACTTGGCAGGGCCAGAAATAGAATCAAGATTTCCTAAAACCCATTCCAGTGCCTCGACCACAAACCCATTCCTGGGAAAAGACCAGGAAGTGTACCATCCCTTTTTTTCCCTGAATTTATTCTATTAAATCACTGCAAAAAGGTCTGTGGACATTCTTGCTACAGTTTAAATAGTAGCATAATTCAGTTTATCTTGAACCTGTTCCCAACAGTCTTGAGACAAATCAAAACATCTGTGCAGTGCAGGTATTAGTTTTATTTTTAAGCCCACTGTTTAACTGTTGATGATTTCTCATACTTCATTTCTCTGAGTTACGGGTCAGAAGACTTCAGACCTGCTTCTCACACCCTGTAAAATTCAGAAATACTCTGATTTAGGGACTTTTGTTCAACTCATAATTTCAAGCAGCCCTATGAATTCTAGCATTAAGCTTTTAATTACAATCACTCTCCTCAAATCTCAGAAAATTATCTGTTGTTTTTGTACTCATTGTTTAAGAGTTTTTACAAAACAGCTCCAGAGGCAGTTTCATCATTCCAAGGCACCGTGACTGGTGCAAATACCTGCAGTACTTCTTTTAGCTTTCTCCCCCAAAATTCCCTAATAAACACTACAAGTGAGTTTGCCAAGCCTGTACTTACAGGCGTAATCTCCTATTGACACATGTATAAATTACAAGGGGAGAAGCACTACCCAGTCACAGGGTAACTCTCTATCAGTGAGATTTCTGGGATTTTTGAGCAGTGTACTCTGTATATGGCAACTGCTGGCTAGTGTTTGCCTATTCTTCACTTGCTTAAAACCTCTGGTTTTGTCTTGAGGGTCCACATAAGGTCAGCTTCCCACCCCCCAACAGTGGCGTAGAAAACTGCTCTGAAGGTGGAAGAAAATGACTCTCCTCACTGAGCAGCCAGTGTTGATAAAACAGCTCTCTGTTGGAATAGCTCTAAGGGCAAACAGTGAGGAGGTTTACCCATTCAAACAAAGTTAAGAGTGAGCAAATTCTCTTAAAGATGTACCTATGTCTGAGATCTTTGCTTCGTTCTCAGTTACTTGATAGAAAATAAAGATAAAGCCAAGAGCAGCCTGCACTGAAAAAATTCTCTCTGCTCCTGAAAATATTTCCTTTGTGTTCAGGAGAGAAACATAAGAGAAGGCCACTTTAGCTAAACTTGTAATCATATTTTTTAAAAATAAATGACAAACTCTCACATGTGTATATATATAGCCCTTTTTAACCTTTGCTTTCTCACTGTTTCTGGAAAAGAACAAGAGTGGGGAAAGTACATGTTTTGCCATGTCTAATTTACTCCCTTTTATGGGCTCAGGTCTTAAGAGAAAACAATCAAAGGTGAAGCTGTGTGATTTGTAAACACAAGACCGTGGTTATATCATGACATTTGCATATAATTCTGTCACCTGATTCCACTTGCTGGTCGTCTCCTGGAGTTTCCGATGGCATCTCCACAAGGCCTGTCCTAAGAACATGTCCACTGATAAAGTGGGACTGTGGGGTTTTCTTAGGGGTTCTCTGGCTTGGGGATGAGATTTGACATGTTGGTCCAGTTTCAAATTTAGACAAGGGCCAAACTGGAAATTCGAGATGCCGTTGAGAGAGGACCAAAAACGAGGAAAGAGTTGAGCCCGAAACACGGGGGCAGCCCAGAGCCGCCTCTGCCATGCACACCAGGATCAAATAATGACTCAGAGCTCCCTGAAAGAGATGCAATTCAGGAGCCTGCCCCACACAAACACACCTCCTCCCGCTTCCAGGGGTGCGTCCTTTGAAGCAGATGTCCTGAAATTCATGTATAGGTCCCCAGGGATGAGGACAATGGCTCCATGTGCAGCATCTGCTTAAAGGGAAGAGAAATCCTGAAGTCCCCTGCTCCTCCTCCAACCTCAGCTTCAGCAGGTTTTACATTTTCTGCTCCTTGCTGATGGAGGCCTCTTCTCTGCAGCCCATCAGCAGACTGGCCTTACAGCCTCCTCTGTGCAGCCATCCTCACACTGGGGCACTGCTCTTCCCCCAGGACTGAGCCTGCTCTCAGCTGACTCGACAGGCGTGGGGTGCTCAGCAGAACCGTGCTGTCCACCGCCCATCTTGCTATCTGGGGGCCAAATCTTCAGGGGCATGGAAAGGCTTTAGCAAACAGGCTTTTGTGAATGTTTTTGGGGTGGCCTTGGAGCTGTCAGGACAGCATCCTCCTCCATGCTGTTCCCCAGGGGCTGCCTGGCCATGGGCAGGAAGGAGTTTCTGCTGCCTCAGCGCAAGCCCAGCAAACCCGTGGTGATAGACACGGTGTGGAGGTGTGCTCTGTGCTGTGTGCCTGGGCTCACTGCCACCCTTCAGCCCTCCAGTGTATTCCCATGGATGGCTCCTGCATCATGGGCTGCTCCTCTTGCACCAAGATCTCTCCAGTGAAGCCCTTCCATATCTGCCCAGCTGGCCCTGCTCTCCCACAGCAAAAAAGCATCCTCTTGTCCTTCCAGTATATATTCTTGATTTAACAGGTTGTTACACAACCTGACTATTTCTTTGCCTCCCTCCCAGGTGGCATTTGCCGAGGTGAGGAGTTCAGATCTGTTCCATGAGAGCAGGACTGCATCAGAAAAGGCAGAGCAGACAGAAAACTTCACCTCCTTGAGAGCTATGAGCTCATTCGCAGAGATAGGGCACTTAAAATGAATTAGTGTATTCCAACACAGCAAAAGCTATTTATAGAGTGCTTATAAATAAACCAGTTTTGTCCCTCACTCAGGCACCAATTCAGCAGTCTCTTCCTCCGTGTCTAGCACAAGCACACACTTAGATCCCGCTGATTGCGATGGGATAAGGCACTTGCTTTCAATTAGGCATGTTTTGCTTAATGTAAGCCATAATGCTAAATCTATCCAGGTACCAGCCCTTCTTTCCTGTTAAATCAATAGTGCTTAGAAGCCTAAGTCCCCACTGTGAATCCGGGTTTTACATTTTAGGGCAACTTCTATGTTTTATGAATAAGATATTTCCTGTTTTGAATGCTTCTCTTTGCTGTTCCTAAGGGACTACCCTTCCCTGCATAAGGGAGCTACTATTTGCATAGGCCATCTTTCTTATTCCAACACATGAGCAGCCTCCTTATGTTGTGAAAGAGAAAACATCACAACTGTTAGCAAATCTGCTGAAACAAGGTTTAATTTGAAAGCAAATGCGAGCAGTTATCACATGTAAGCAACTCTAAACAGACAGCACTATTGTATCAAACATATTTTGATGGGCCAAATCAAAAAACCCCGAATCTTTCAGAGATTTGCATTTCTGGATTGGCAAGAAGAGCCAGAATATATGGCTCAAACACATCTGCTTGGCCAGCCACCCTGAGGACAGTGTTGGCATACCCAAGGAAGTGGCCAAATGTTTGATATTATCCCATGAAATCTTGGACACAGGTTCATTCCACCAGTCACACCAAATATGCCCAGAGTGAAAATATGCACCAGACATCATTATGCAGGGATGCTTAACATGCCCCAATTGGACTCTCTGAGCCTACAAGTAGTTTTTATATAGCTGATAAGACATCAGTGACTCAGGCAGGGAGGCTGGTGGGAGTGGACAGAACCCTAATTTGCACCATGATTTCAGATCTAACACACCAGCTCTGCTGGCAGTATCTGATTTTGCAGTTTAAGCCTAGCTTGAAAGCTTATACTGACACACAGAAATACCTGAGGTAATAAATTAGCTTAAATACAGCTGTTATTTACCTGCAAATTGCAAACATGGTTTTGCCCTTGCCGTGTTTGCTAGCTCAAGAAATGTCACGTGGATATGAGAGACGCCTCTGAGCACCTGCCATCAGGTCACCGGCCTCTCCAATGAGTCTCGCTGCCTCTTTAACCATTTTCTCCTTGGCTGCTCTTTACATCAGAGTGCAAAGCTTTTTCCTGTGTGTTCCTGCTTACCACCCTCTGAGCATTTTATATTCTTTAAATTTAGCTGCAAGCTCATTTTCTGTGCTTATTTTCACATGCTTTCCCTACATGCACCAAAAATACAATCATCAGTGCTTTGTTTTGTTTTTAAATACAGCAGCTAGATCCAGAATAAGCTGGTGCAAGCGAATGAAAAATCTCCTGCATTTACATCAGCTGAGCAGCAGACCCACAGACTGAAAGCACAGCAATGCCCAGCACCAAGATAAAATATTGGCTTTTGAAATGGCCTTTTTCCCCAGCCTTAAAAGCTATTTCTTCTAATTCAACCTTAGCACTGGGAAGAATGTCGTTGTTTTAGAGAATTCTGACATAATTAATACCATATATTAAGCTTGATGCTGGAGCTGAATTTATACACTATTAAGTCACGCATTTTAAAAAATCCCTTCCCCTACCAAGATGCCAGGATACATTGAGCTTCAGGTCACAGAACAAGACTTTTGCCAGGGCAAGTGAAGCAAATTCTTTTTTGTTTCAATCTCTTTAAGTGACAGAACTCTCTGTATTTGTATGTGCAGAGGGTAGGAATGGGTTTTGTATCTGGTGGGCTGTCAAATGATGATTGTTGGACTCTTCCACCCTACCTCTGAAGATTTCTGAGCACAAAAATCTCTAAACACCAAACACTCTGCAAAGAAACTTTGTCTTCTGTAGGGCTTGAGGGAGCTGTTAGGTTCAAGTGTGCAACCCAATTTCTTGCTGAAGTTTTCTCCCATCTCTTGTTAAAAAGTGGGGCAGAAAGCACTTTTCTGTTTTTCAGAACTGCATCATTTCAGAGAAATCCAGCCCACAACAACATTTCACACACTCTGAGTGCATGATGATGGTGTCCCAGGAACTTGTTCTGCACTCACATTCCCTTTAAGAACACACAGTCTTTCTCATTTTTCCTCACAAGGGAAATAATTTCTTTGTGTAACTTTGATTTTTTTTTTTTTAAGGAAAATGGCAAGAACATTAAAAACAGTAGAAAATTTCATTTTATGTTTGTCAATGCTCAAAAAGTCTTACCCTTTAAAACAAATTTATAGTATCTTCCAGCCATGGTGTCTGGAGATGCCTAAAGAATCTGCCAATGTCACCTGGACCTTAACAACAAACACATTCATCTTGAAAGAAGACAGATTAAAATAAAGGGCCGAACTCTACTCCCACAGAAATTTACCCAGCAGAAACATTTCTAAGGCACCAAACAAACCCTGCAGTGGCTGAGTCCTCAAATATTCTGTATTAAGTACAGCCTCTGGAGAGGTGCTTAAAAATTCATAATATGGTGTATCTATTGATGTATTTAACGGAACTCTGGAGTGAGGAAGTAGAACTCTCCACCACTGTCAAGATAACACTGCCAAATTTTCCTTTGGATCTGTACACCTCCAGATGAAAACCTGAGTTCCCTAGGGGCCCAGATATTATAGTTGGAGCTGACAGCTTGGATCTCTATTGTGAGAAATTATTCATGATATTAGCAGTTCTTTCCTCTTAAGGCAAGCATGTGAAATATTACATCTTCACTCAGATTTCCTGCAATAACCTGATACATAACTCAATATTAGGAGACGTTCATCAGCAGAAACAAACGTGTAAGTGTTAGTGCAGCAGTATAATATAACAGAACTCGATACCAGGATGTAGCTATTGAAATGAGCTTGCAAAAAATAGCAACGGTACAGACATTACATCAAGTGAGGAGCCTTTTAGGGAAGGCAAAGAGATGCATGCACTGTGAGGCTTTCTCACAATATATCACATCTTTCCTCTGCATGAGAGAAGTTCAGCTTCACAATAGAACTGCACTCTCTATTGCACTGTGAAAATATTTGCCCTTTTTTTATCTGTTACCCCAGTCTAACACTGTCAATAACCTAATTGTTGAATATATGGGAGTAAGCTGTGGGTTGCTATTGAAATGCTTCCCCTGAAGATCTGATATCAAACACACAAGAAACAAGAGGGAGTTTAAGCCCTGCTTTGGAACAGGGCAAAGCTCCTGCTTGGGTAATGGTTTTCTGCTTATGTTACTCCTAGCTCAGAATTTACCCTTCAGGAATAGTGAGGCATGAGGAGAGGACACATGCAGGGAATGTACACTACATACACCTAAATGAAAGCAAATTTCAGTCATGAGGGAGTCTCAGCTTGAATAAAGTGCAAATTAAATCAACTGCCATTATTCTCTTCATTTGACCATAACTTGACTGTACCTAAAAGGCTCTGAGCAAGGCAGTTTTTTATAATCTCCATATTCTTATACCTTAAGTCCTACTTTACCCTGAGCAAATGGGCAAGGATGAAGTTGATGGTTTGACTTCAAAACTTTTGATTCAGGTTTCACTGTGTAATCATCTTGCAGAGCGTAGGCTCTCTCTGCTTGCTCAGGCCCACATTATGCAGGCTTTGAAATACAAAGAGCAGCAAAGAGTGAGTGAAAACCCTTCTAACTTCCATATCTGAGTGACCCTGTTCTCCTTCTGAAAAGGAGATTGAGGTTTGAAAGCAAATGCTGCCCTGTGGTCTATACAATTTTAAGTAATCATAGGCACATATAATGAGCAGCTGTAAAATCCTAACAAATGAAGCCTCTTTTCCCAGCCACAGCTGAACAGTTATACAGTGCTATTTAATTTATACTTTTCCAGATGTGTTTGAAAATAAGAGTTACAGTCTGTAGCTCCTATCTGCAGTGGATAACTTTATATGGCATCTGCTTTTCCAGAATGCAGCAATCCTTGAAGTACCCAAGGAAGTCTCAAGTCTCAAGAGGTCACAATGCAGAAGAGTTTGACCTGAATTAGCGCAAGGTTTCACAGCATCACCTGTAAAATCACAAATTGCTGGCACAAGGATGAAGGGCAGGAGCATGAGGCAGGCAGGGGTGCTTTTGCATGGCAAATAATGCTCCAGAAAAGGTGGATGCACCAGGGATGGGGACAAATCTGGGCTCATTGATCTGCAGTGATAAAAGGAGATGGGGTAGTTGCACCTGCTTCCTAAGAGGGATGTTCTTCTTTCCCAGCAGGAAAGCTGCCACAGCCCCATCCTGCCAGCAGCAACAGCACCCAGTCCAGCATTTTGGGACTCTGGCACAAGCAAAGTGGGCAGTGGGGCCCTGGCAGCCCTTGGCAGCCCTGCCATGGGCAAGTGAATGCTCTGTTGACCCCAGACAAATTCACAATACTGCTCTGAAGAGGGAAAAATTTTGTCACAAAATTACAAATGGAAAGATTGAAGAAATTCCTTATGACTTATCTTGTGGCTAGTGGCAGGAATAAAGTGTGCACTTCCTGCCTGAAAGCCATGCCTTTACCCATATGGCCACCCTCGTCCCACTGACATAGCTGAAGAATTACATTGGGTGAGTCACCAGTAACTATTTATATTTGAGGGCTTAGAGCACTTGCTGTTAACCAGAACACTGAAGTTGTGCCGGGCTGATGCAGAGAACAACTTGTGGATGCCCAGGGAAGGTCTCACTTGCATTTCCAATCCGTCCTCCCACACTATCTTTGTCATAGGGCAACAAGTAGCACAGTGGCATTTTTATGTGTTGATTTTTTCCCCACCCACTCTGATTTCCGCCTCCAATTTGACCTTTTGTTTGCCACAGATGTCCACTGGAAAGGCAACTGGGTCGCCACATCACGCAAGACCAAACGTTCTGATGGGCAGAAGTTCGGTGTTCCCCAAGATATTTTTATACATATTTTCTGCTACAGCTCAAATGTGCAAAGACAGGAGCTGAAATGTTTGTGTGGTCCATTGTATACAAGAAGGGATTCTTGTGACATTATGGTTCAACAAAGAATTAAATTGGCCAAATATGTATTTGCACAGACTACACCTTTGGGTGCTGTAAACCTGCCTATATTCTGTAATTCCCATCCACTGGCAGTAGAGTCCTCTCCCAGCGTGGAATTTACTATGGCCTTTTCAGATTCAGTTAAAAAGTCCAGCTTCAAATGGAAGAATAAATAATTGAGCATTATTTTGAAAGCTATAATAAAGCTATAATCGATTATTCAGGTAGGTTTAATACATGGTGATTCAGTTGTTAGAGTCCGACAGGTTTCATGTAACCAGAGCTCACAAACATCTATTACATTTCCTTTTGATGTGCTTATAACCATCTATAATAATTATGTATGTAACACACTCATAAATCCACTGACTCTATATTAAACCTCTCTGAACCCTTCCTAAATGGAATCTTAATACAAAGGGTGAGAAAGGTATTCCATTATGGAAATAGACCCAGATATTAAGAAACATCCAACATTAACAATTTCAAGTGCACACAAGGGAACAACAGTGTTTTGCCAGTTGTGTGCAACTATGTGTGCAAAGCATATTATAATGAAATTGGGAAAGAAATCAATATATATATTCTGAAAACAGTGAGCTGAAGACACATATTAATAGGCATATGCAGTGAGCAGATATCTAAATGCTGCCCTGTTAATATCTGCCTCGCTGCATATGCCTATTAATATGTGTCTTATTTCTGTCCTTTCAAAGAAATTATCTTTTCTAGATTTAGTTTTTTACTTCAAAACAAGAATGAAAACATTGATATGTATTTCTAAACATAAGTCAAGAATTAGGCCAAATCTTGCTCTTCACTGCAGCCATTATCCTGAAAGTGAAATTTGAGCACTTTGTAGCAAAAGCACAGTACTATCTTGGAAAGAAGTTTGCATGGCAGCAGCCACACTGCTTTAATAAAATGCAAGTTTTGTCTCTCCCACATGCAAATTTTTGTTCCTGTAGACTTCAGTGGCCAGAAGCTCTAACACAATTTGAGTATTTTGAAAAGAAACTAATAGATGGATTAATGCAAAAGTGGAGCACTTAGACCCTTTTGCACAGGTTTTCACACTGGATTGCCAGCAAAAGAATTTCTCAACCTTTCAGGCTCCCTGAGGAAGGAAAAGAAGGAGGCATTTTCATTTTTCAGAGATGCATTTATACTGTATTATCCTGTGCAAGGATCACCTCATCCTGATTGTTTAATCATTTCTTTAAAACAATGCAAATGGAAGGCAAAGTTATTTTGATTCACCACAGGCTGAAAGGCCTTGGCTGGGATTTCATACCAGACAATAGAAGAAAGACTGCAAAGAGATAACAAGGAAAACATGATTAAATCACAGAAGTGACACAAAATCAATAGAAGGAGGCAAGGATCAATAATTCTTTGCTCTGAGTAACAGTCAGTAGCGCTGTACTCATTTTCAGATTTTTCCAAGATTATTTCCTGTTTGATTTGTGTAGACAGAGACTTTCTTTGCAATATTGCTCTGTTAGCATTTTTGTTAAGATTTTCTTTTGTGGGTATTTATTGCCTAATTCATTACCTACACTGGTTTCATTTGTGCTGGCTTATACAGAAGCCTATGACTAATCACAAAATAACAGCATAGAGCAATTATTTACAAAAAGTTAATGTGAATTTATAGCCATAGTAAAAGGGAATTTTCAGCTTTTTGTAGCTGTGTAGCAGACTTCACCTAATTCTTAATTTATTGTGTAAGTTCACAGTATTTGTTACTAAAAATCCAGAAGACAGCAACAATTTATTAAATCCAGACATTCCAAAATAGATCAGATGAAACAGAGAGATTCACCACCATGGAGTCAGAAGGATCTATTGCATTTATGCTGGGTTGAAAGAGGAAGAGGACCAGACAAATTGCATTCTGCAAATTGCCTGAGTTTTACAGACCCGGAAGCCTGTTTCTCAAGTTTTCCTAAAAATGCCTGTTAAAAGCAGCCCAATTTCATACCACACTCCAGTAAAGAAAACCTGTACAGATGCAGACCCACAGCACCTCCTATTCAACCCATGGTGCATCATCAGGAAGAGAACATAAATGGTCCTGGTCTGGAGTTAACAATTAACACAGTGCTAAACCCCAGACCCTGAGAGCTGTTCCTGCATCTGTTTGCCACTGGATCCAAGGAGGTGACTGCCCAAATGTTGTGCCCCACACTTTGGTGCCACTGGAAAGCCCACTGCAACATCCACAGATCCCAAAACATCAATGTCAGCTTCCACAACGATCCTCTGTGGGGTTATCCTATTGTACCAGCCTCTGTGAGAGCTCAAAATTCATCAGTCAGGCTACAGAAAACACAGGCTGCTTGGAGCAACCTGGGATTGTGGCAGGTGCCTCTGCCCATGTCAGGGTAGGTGGAACTAGAAGATTTTTAATATCATTCTACGATTCTATTATTATATCTTCCTTATGACAGTAGGAAAATAATGAAGTGCTTACCTGGATGACTCTCTTAGCTGGTATTTAAAACACCATCAAATCCAATTGCAGTTTCAATGTTTTGACCACGGTGGGGCCAAGAGTTTGTCCCAAAGACTTGGTAAAGTCATGGTACTTGGTACCATCAAACTGCTTTATGTCCCAGGAGGATTTAATCTCTTACATTTAAAACCTGGGAAGAACCACCTTGGTTCATTTTGATGTCCTTCCCCCATAACAGTAACTGAAAGGGCTTCACTTCAAATACACCAGTTTCAAGTAGGAAAAACACCATGTCCAAGAGGCCCCCCAAAAGCAGTGAGGGGTACAGAGGTTTTACCTCCAAGTGTATCCTATCTATAATAATTTCCCAACTCTTTTGTTCATTCCCTCAGGTGCTTTGACTTCAACTACTTTCAAATACACCTGATTCTATAATAATAAACTTACTAAATTTCCAGTTAATGGAGCTCTTCACAATCTGACCTTGATCTTCTGGCCAGATGAAGCAGAAAGCCACTCAAAAGAGCCTACTCTGATTTTTCTGGAGGTGGCAAAAATTTGGAAAGAAAGATAAGGACAAACAGAAAAGAAAAAGTCCCACAGCTCTGAGAGTCAAACAACTGTTCATCTTTAAGGATAAGGAACAGGAATTCTTAACAACACACCCCACATCTGCTCTGAGTGACTTCTGCGTAAGCAGAGTGCAGAAGGAACAGATCCCTCCTGGTTCAGTGATCATCATGAGGGAAAAAAAGAGGCAATCAGCTGAACTATTTGGTCACTAAAACACCCTATCAAGGTGGAGAAAACAGCTGTAATAAAGTTGAGATGGCAGGAGTCTCAGCCATCATTCAGTGTTAGTGCTGCCTACTTTGGTAATAATTATGTCCTTAAAAAATTCACATTTCTGCTTGTACACAGGACTGTGAAAGTCTTTAAATACTTCTCAGTAAATGGTCAGTATCCAAATACACACCAGTTGATCTGAGTGCCTTGGGTACATAAGGTATGTACCAGAATTATGGAAAGCAGCATTCCCCAAAAAATATCCTCATTGCAAAATATTCACTCTCAGTAGAATATGGTTTATTATAGACTAGCACATTACTATATAGTTACTATAGACTAGATTATCATAATATTATATGTACTATGTTATATATAATTATATATCATATACATTATATATCTTAGATATTGTAATCATCTCACAATATTTCCTTTCAAGTCCATGTCCAGTGCTAAAAATGGTTCAGAAAAAGTCAACAGGAGACACCAACAACCATCAAATTTTGTTCTTTGGAAGCTCCCCAGAAAAGAGAGCACAGGTTGCCAAGGTTCAGAGGAGCTGAGCAGCCATTAACTTCATAGATCCTTCCCATTCAAGCCTGTTCTTCTACAAATTAAAAAGGCTTCTGAGATGGATAATATAAATACAGTATAAATATGCTGTAGGGAATACTTAATACAGCACCTACATCAGAACTGGGGATGATCCTTTAAAAGCACAGCTTCTTGGTTTTAATTTTCTTACCCTATAATTAAATTGGAAGAACCATGTATGTATTTTGGGGTATATAAAGCTCCTTCTAGTGGTCCTCTAAAAACAGAAAGAGAGGAAAAAGGCATGACTCCAGCATCTCCACTGTTTAGACAGGAGATTAATATTTGGCAGGGATATATCAAATTACACTAACCTGCGTGAAATCCCTATTGTAAGGGAAAATGTAGAATTATGAGATTTCAGCAGCAATCAGCTCATGGAACACTCAGCCTGTTTGCGTCTCTTCGGTCTGTCTGCAGATCAGAAATGTCCATATGGCCTAGTAATAGCACAGCACTAACTGCTGTAACTGCCAGGGCTAAAAATTGATCCCTGTAGAGGACAAGGCTGGAATAATGTTGGGATTGGGTATTGGCAGTGATCCTATCAGGATTTACAGGACACGCCTGCAAAGGGTTAAGACGAATCTGAATTCAGCCTGGCACAGCAGCCCTTTCACCTCTGGCCCTCCCCATCAGTGGCAACATTATTCAGTGGCCAACACAGCTGGACCCATGAGACAGAAGGAAAAGTGATGAGTAAGGTGATGGGTTTTCTGTAGATTTGGAAAATTCTAAATGATTTCACTTGTGAAGTGTGTAACAAACAACATGCAATTATACAAAGAGCTGTACACAACTTCATTTCACTGACAGAGGAACAATTCCTGAACAGTGTGGATCCAAACACCTTCGTAAGCCAGAGAGGTGTGATGGTGTAACAGCACTGTGCAAACACAGAGGTTCCAAATGGCATTCCTGGACTGTCTGCACCTCCTTGCTCTGCTTACACCTTGCAAACTCAACCAAAATTGTTTCTGTGTTGGCCAATGTAATCACACAACAATACAGGAAAAAGCAGGGGCACCTAGAAGGCAATATTTTCCATGTATAGGCAGCAACACCTCAGGCCAATGCCAGACTGGAAAATGCTACTAAATGGTAAAAATGGAAATAGAATATTTGAGGAAAGTGTCTTGCAGAACCTTAAAAATGGAAGGAGATATTTTCATTGTGGTATCAAAGTTATTCTCCCCTTGATAAGGACCCACAGGATTTACATTGCTACTTCAGCAAGGAGCACTCTGGAGCACCCAAGTTGTTCTGTTGTTCCATAGTTCTTCTGACAAAACACAAGAAAAAGGATTCTTTCTCTCAGCTGAGCACACACAGTGCATATAAATAATGGAAAAAGGAATCTGTAGCTGTTCAGGAGTGCTAGAGTAGTATATTCTAAAATTTTTCTCCTGGAAAATATGCAGAAAATATGGATTTCTAGATGTTTCTTTTACTTTGTAGTATGAAAAGGGAAAAATAAAACAACTATTTATTGATTTTCTTTTTCAAAAACAATACATTTTAGTCTTTTATAGTTTACTGTGATAAACAGACACTGCCTTCAATCTGGAAGTTTTCATTTAACTAGTTTTTAATTGCAATCAGAAGTTTATAGTCCAACTATATATAACCCCATAAATCATCATTAAAATGCCTCCAGTCATGAAACAATGACCAGAACAATAATCACAAATGTAAGAGATTTACACTGCAACTGAGACAATAGCACAAGAAAGCAAATGTTTGCACTCTTCAAGAATATCAGTGTCGTTTATAAAGTATGAGTAATAAAATCAATACAGTTGATATTAATCAGTATCTGGGTGGACCTTGTTCTTGTACTTAAGATAGGCCTTCTGATAAGATAGAATGCTATTCATGCTCCTTTTCAGTAAATTAAAATATATTTCTTTGAAGATATAACTTGCCAGCTATAATAATGTGCCATTATGCTGATGATTTACAAACATACTGTAAAACACAGCAATGCAACAGCTGTGGAAATAAAATAATCAGCCTTCCACCTCTCTGCTACATCAGGTCAAACCTCTTATTTGCTTGTAATGACAATAAGGAATTAATAAATACCCCAGTTCGTGATGAGGGGGGTGAGGCTGGCTATTCTTGAGAATGTGCTTTGCATGGCAATCAATGATGAGTACTGAGGGAGCACATTTAACCACTCACTATTTATAGGACATGTAGAGGCTGTCTGTTCCAGAGACTCTTACCTAAGCTGAACTAGAGAGGCACTTATAAAATTGAATCTGCTGCTCAGAGCTTGGGCTGTGCTCTAAATTACAATCCATAGTCCTGCCTGACTGCTGAGCCATGGTGAGCTCACCAAGCTGCTCTGAGTGTGCTTTTTATGCAACTCTGTCAGGTGCACACAGGAAATAATAATCAGGAGGCAAAGAAACACATCACAGAAAGAAACTATTTAGCAAGAGCGGCTTCTGAAAGGATGCATTACTTTGTCTTTACAGCACAGACCTGGCTCAGCAGTTCTGCTGCAGTCTCATATTAATGCTGGTAATATTAATCCAAACTCATGCCATCAGTATGAAGAAAAGAGAGGTACTGTTTCTTTGCAGGTCACAATCTTTCTCTCTGTTTTCCCTCTGATTTGTACTTCTTTTATGGGGCTCTGTCACACTGTGGCATTTGCAGGTCACAGTAGCATTTCACTGGGTGTAACACCTATTTAAGCTTATCTGCAGAAAAGAACCTGGCAATGATCTACCTGGAGCTCTTTTACTGCTGGAGATGATCCAGGTTTTCCTTTCCTTCCTTACCACCCCCCTTCTCATTGCACGAGGTAAATACTAAACCTGCCTTGCTGAGCCTGTGTTTTGCAGGAAAGGGACTGAAGGTCCAAGGTCAACAGAACAAAACTTCCTTCAAAACAGTGGAATTATTTCCATTATGGCCTTTCCATTGGCTTACAGAGTGCAGGTTTCAATCCTCGGTCAGTGCCACAAATAAATCTGAATCAGTAAGCTGTACAGTAAGACACCCAGCACATTGGGTAATTCAGCTGGTTTAACAGGCAGCAGCAAACTATACAGGTTTGGGTCCAAAATTAAATTTGCATTATTGCTGTTAAAAGTGATCAGATAATGGTTTATTCGATTCAATTCAGTTAAAAGTCTCATAATAGTCATTGCATGCTTCCTACCTTTTGATTAAAGTCACTAAGAACTACCCCCATTGTGCAGGCACCAGCAAAATAAAACTAAAATATTAAAAACTGGTTTGCCTGCCAAGCACAAAGAAGTGTTAAGCTGGCAGAGCTTGGAGCCTGCCAGAACCTCATGATTTCAGTGCTTGTGTTTGTCCAATAAAAATAATTTTGAACATTTTAGATCTCAACACAGCAACTCGCGGCATAAAAATAGAATGCTTTGGGATATCAGTTGTGCAGGCAGACATGCACTTTCACAGAAACCAGCTACATCCCACAGACCTGGGACTGCTCCTGGAAAAAGTTCGTGCTCATCTGAGTCCAGCAATCCAGAACAGAGGCTGCTAAAGCACTGACCTCAGCAGCAAGATTGCTGTCTTGTCTCAACCCACTAAAGTGTAGATCTGGAGAAGCACTGATTCAAAGTATGAACTGGCATGGGTGATTTAGAAAGAAAAGAGAATGGCCAGACTTTTTTGATTCCTCAGAACTATTAATCTTAGAATGGGGCACATTTATTGCTGTATACACATGTACACACACGTGCAAGATGCATCTTACAACCCTAGAAATGCTTATGTGCCCAAAGTCCTCCCAAGACAGAAGCATAATCTTGCAGACAGGTAGATTTATTGTTGTGATTGTTATTGTTGTTGTTGTTTTTCTCTGTAGACAAAGATGTGCTTGTCTTGGACCACATTTTTCTCCCCACACATGTCAACTCTTATCCAGGTAAGGTAATCAAAATAAGATCAAATGGACAAGAAGCTATAATCTGGCTGGAAAATCAGGTTTGACAAATCCAGCATTATGTCTGTGAGCAGGAGAAGAGACCTCAGAGGCCTTTCCAGCAGAAGTATCTTCTCTGGAATAATTCTGCAGCAGGAACACCATGATCATGGTGAGACCGACAGGTTTCTTCTCAGCTCCCTCTAGTGAACCCAGTGACCAGCTCCTCCTCCCTCCCACTGAAACATCCTCAGCCCAGGCCAGGATTTATAACAAATTGATATTTTCCTTTACTGTAGACACTCCTTGCATGTAGACATAGTTATTATTCTTCTCCTGAGTCACTGATGGAAGAAGATGAAGCCTTGGGAAATTAGGGGCGGGATCCACTTATCACATCTCTAACTATAGCCCATGAGAAGTCTGACATTTACTATAAACCAGTTGTCTGGGCTCCACCTATAGTCAGCACAGAGAGACATAAATACCTCCAGAAGGCCATTCATTGCTGTCTATCTCTTTTCACTGGCAATAGAGGACTCCAGATAGCCCTTTTAGGTTAGATAACTAAGTGTCAATGGGATAAAATTAGGTGAGATGAATCCCTTGTGATTTGACTTCTCCATCATCATGCCCTTCTTTTACTCTTAAGCTGTTCTTCCTCAAAAAAAACCCTTTGTTCCTAGCTTCAGTCTAGAATGGTGACCAATTCAATTGAACAGAGCAGAAGCAGAGAAACCTTCTGAGAATGATGAGCCCAGCACCATTCCAAAGCAGGCAGTAGGGTATCCACAACTCTCTCCAATGGAAAATAACTCTGGGATGTAAATGTTGAACATTTGAGTCCTCTGCAAGTTCAGGCAACCTTTGAACTATTGACGTAGAAGCGAAAATTCCCCAAGAACTAAGCAAATAGTTGCTGGGGTGAGTTCACCCTTTCTTCTTCTGTGACACATCTATAGGAAAACATTTTCTTGAACACTTTTACGCTGTCACAGATTGGGTTTCTACATGAAGAGATTATTCATTAAAATGTGACTCTGAGAAATGAAACAAACTGATTATTAAAGGCTGAAATGCAACAGCACCCAAAGGCACTGACTGAAATTGAGGAGCCATTGAGCCAGGGAGTGTGTAAGTACCTTGGGGCCAGACTCACATAGTTTTGATCCCATTGGATAATCCCAAATAGTCGCACAGAAGCTGATGGGATTGCTCAAGGAGTACGTTACTCAATGGGAGCAGAACCAAATTTGGTTTACCCTGAGGATCTTGCAGGAGCAAAGAATATGGATGAAATACTTGGTCCCATTACAGACAGGAGTAAAGAAAACAAAACAAAACAATTAATTTCAAAGAGCTATATTTGATCCAAAGTATAGGCAGAGGGGAGGACACATCATCCATCTGCTTGATGTGACCTGTTTGTCATTCCCAAAGAAAAAAACAGAAATGTGCAAAGTTTGTGGAGAAACATGCAATCAAAATGTCTACAAATACTATTATTGGCAAACATATAGATACACACTTTGCCTTCATGTGTACTCCTTTGTACACTTTGCCTTCATTTTGCTTTGTAATTTGAAAATATGAATTACACAGACTGGTTAGGCCACATGACATGGCATTATTCTCTTTCTTGGTGGCATAAACCTAGTGAGAAATTGTTTTGATCTAAATATTTTTCCTTTGGAAACCTCCAGTTACATGAAAACAGTGGCTGTAAAAAAGTCCTGCTCATTTAATGACAACACAAGGCCAGAGAGGCGGTTCTGGCCAAAAGAAAATGTGTTTGTATGTGAGAAAGAGAGAGTAAAAGTCTTAGTACCCCAATGGCTAAGACATAATGAGGGATTATTACACACACACACAAAAAAAATAAGGTGGATACTGTCCCTATGGTGATGAATTATTTATTCAAATGATCAAGTTCTCATAGGAATTATTGGGAAAATTCACTCCCCACAGAATGCAGCGATCAGGACACACGCTGGAAACATGGGAAACTTCATCCTCAGTCTCCACTCTTCAGCAAGCAAAAGCCCTCCTGCAGTTTTGAGCAGCCCAGGTGCAAGTGGAGACTGCTGTCGAGTATATTTTTCTGCTGAATTTTGTTTTTTGTTTTGTTTTGTATTTGTGGAAAGTCTGCTGGCTCTTGATTTCACCCTGATGCTTAAAGGGGTTCCCTTTTATGCTTTATGGCAGGAAAAATTTGGTCCAAGTCCTGCCACTGAGGACTCACATCATTCAGATATTTGGGCTCACATCTGTTTAGGAAGCCAGAGAAATTACTGAATTTTGGAAGGAAATCATGAAACTTTTAGTATCATTCCTTTCAGAAAAAACAGCTCTAAACTCATCTACATAAGGACAATTTCTTCATTTAAACCTTCACCAGGGCAGGCAGAAGCAGGGCCCAGGAGTGAGCAATACCCACTCTAGGTCACAGGGTAGGGAAAGGACAGAAGTGCACTGCTCCAGGAAATACCTGGAAATGCTGGGACTCCTTTAAATCTGATCAAGTCTGATTGCACCACTGCACACGCCAAAAACCACCCTGGCTCTCTAACAGAATGATGCAACTCTCTGTGTGAGTGCTACAAAGGTACCCTCAAATCCTTCCCTAGGTTAAGATATCAGGATTCTTAAAGGAAGCTTGCTGAATATTATCATTCTAACACCCTCTGTCCCCTGTGAAATAGACCAGTCAATGTGGAAATAGCCAAGTGTCAGGAAAACACACCTTTCCACATTCTATATGAAATCCCCTTCATTGAAAATCAAACAAATATTTGTCGGTAAATGTAAAGGGAACATAAATAGCACTTCTTCTATTTTATTCTTCTTGAATGTTTTGCAGCATTGACCCAATATTTTGCAGGTCATTAAGAAGATAAAGTTGTGTGAACTCCGCTGAGAAGCTGGGGACAAGCTGGGAGTGAGTTGCAGATTTGAAACATGCGTGTATGTGTGCACCTACACACATTACACAGTGATACCTCCTAGAGTTTGGGAGGTTCATCTTTAACACAGAAAAATAATTTCAGTCAATAGTGCCATAAAAATGATAACAGATTGCAGATCTTGATTCATAAACTGGGAAGTTACTGGAAACATTAATCAGGAACACAGCAGGGGAACACCTAGAAAGCTATTGTTTAATTAAAGATAGTCACAATTACTAAAGAGAAATTGTGTAAGCATATCAGAATTCTCTACTTTTGGATATAGCACCATGCAAAAGCATAAATTCAGACATAAATGTTGGTTGAAGGGCAGATCACCCTGTTCATAAAGAACTGGTCTATGGGTTAAATTAATGTAAAATCAGGTCAGGATAGGAGGGGAAAAGCTCAAAAGGATTAGTGTATGGATGATCGTTGCTCATACTGTTATGCCAATGACCTTAAAGAAACAATGAAGCAGGTGATTAAATTATCCAGGCTGGATGTGCAGGAAAGATGGTCATTAATGAGTACTCCAAAGATGGGCTTAATTTGCTGGATGAAGAATGTTTGATGAATGAGACTGAGCACTACAGAGAATACAGACTAAATAATAGAAACTAATACTAAAGAAAAGAAAGAAGTATTAAAGAGAAGCAGAACTCTTCTTTTCCAATGAAGGTGAATTTTAGTGCTACCTTCAGTGGCAGCAACTGTTGGAGCAATCCCATTTTAGACAAAGAAGGACCAGGTAACTGTAGTGACTGGTGTCTCCAGAGTTAAGTTTAGAGACTGAATTCTACAGGAAGTTGGGCAATACTGAGATGGAAAATAAGAAGAGAAGTGGGGGGAAAAAAATCCACTTTACTCCAAGACTGTAAATCAAAAGAGACAGGTTCCAGACAGAACAATGATCTACAATAGTAGAGTTTGTAGAGATATAGAGATGTACAGGCCATAGAGCTCTGCTAACCTGGGACACAGACACAGTAGTGGTCACTAAAGTCTCAAATCAAAGAGAAAGTTGTCACATCTCTTGTGCAAATCACTTCTGCCTTGAGTTACAGTAACACCCTTTCCCTGTTGTGTTTGTTTCAACAACAAGGTAGAGTTGTTTGTGATTTCACATTTAAACACAGCTCAAAAAACTGGGACCATGATTTCAGTGATGGTTTGTGGTTGCCATTATAATAGAAATAATAACAATAATAATGGAAATAGAAATAATAATAATAATAATGATATAATAATAATAATAATTTTCATTTTGAAAGGGTGCAATATAAAGAGAAGCAACCCAGGGCACTCAGAGCAATACTTAGATTGAGGAAGTTCATCTGCATCGACATGTTCAGAGAGGATTGTTCACATTCATTATAAAGAAAAGTACACCTATGGCATGTGAGGGCCTGGATCTGTCTTTTAAACTGGCAAAGTTCTTTTGATATATTTAATGTAAGGTTTTGATGATGAGAGAGTATTAGAAAGGTCTAAGCATACTGGGCATGACAGATGCCAAGAGAGTGTCTCCATTATTGATAGGCCTTTCTTGAAGACAAAAGCCTTGAGAAGACCAGGCTGATAGCGACTACTGAAGGTATCCCCACCTAGACTTCATTTTGCAGAGCAGTTGTAAACAGGAGCTATAACTCACAACTCAGACAGGACAGATCCAGATGGGCCCTTTGGCTTCCTTCCATAACAAAATCTTTAATTTTCCTGAAGAAAATAGCAACTCCATGCACATGCTGCTTACTTCAGAGCAAAACTTGGTTTACAAACTCAAGTAGTTTAAGGATTAAAAAGTTTAGTCTATCTCAGCAAATGAACTTTATCAAAGTGCAGGGAAAATCGAGCCTTCAGGTAAACAGGAGCATTTGCCAAGTGGAAATCCCAGCTCTTTGTATATTTAGTAATGAGTGAAGATAAGATTTCTTTTTTTGACAGCATGATGGATACAATCATAAAAGGAATCATGCTGCTGTAACAGAGTATACTTGAAGAGTGAATTTGAAGGCTGTGTCTTTATTCCCAAACATGTCTTACCTTTCTTTTATTCAGAGTACATGAAAGCTAGTTTTTCTGGCATGTGAAAATGTTAAAGTTTTGTTGGGTTTTTTTTCTTCTTTACTTCCCGCACCCCAACATGGATGGGTTACATTTAATTGTCAAACTCAGATCTGCTTCCCAGTTCAATAATCACTGACTCATTCAACCATATTTATTTAGGTTTGTTTTTTTATAGATAGAAAGGTACAGTAAGCAAAGAAACACAAGATCTCGGACGAACACGAGCTCATAAATTGTTACATGTGATTCTGCTACTGTGGGTTAAAGGAGGGGGCAGCACCAAGAATGTGGTGAAACCAGCTGCTTTGAACCCTGGTATTTCAGCATAAAAGCCACAAATCTACCATAGATTAAAAATGGCATTAGTTTATTGGTCTTAGCCTGTTACATTTTGGATGCTTATCCATGTAACAAAATGAATCAGATCTGATGTGATTGACAATCTCTGCTCAGAGAAAAACCTCACAGCTGCTGGCCACTCGTGATTGATATCTAATGACCCAGCTCTACTGGAAAGCTAAATTCAAAGAGAAATTCTACTGTCCATCACTCAAGAGATAGAGGACCAAGATGACCACCTTATTTATATTAGCATTCACCCAAAACTTGAAGGTGCTTGAAACACTCCCAAAGAGGACACAACTAAGCACAGGTTCCAGAAGTGTGGTGGACATTCATCTTGAGGGTGTTTTAATAATTTTTGTGAGACACTCTTTTCCCTCAAAAATCTGCTGAGGAAAGCCCAGGGCACACTACTTCATAACATTGACCTCACAAATTGGACAAGTAACAGAGGCATATTCCAGCTCATGTCCTCCTTGGATCCAGGATGCATCAAGAGATTCCAGCAGAAAGAAGATCAAAGCCTGAAAACAGCTTACCCCACAACAAATTCTCAGTGATAGTCTCTCGTTCCATGATTGGCCTCAAAACGAGGTTGTGAAGATGAAATTATGATTTTTAGCTGAAGTCATCAGGCCAGCTTGCCTACCTGGGAAAAGATTCCTCTGGTCACTGACAGCTGTGCCTGTTTGTCTGTCCATGGAGGGAAGGAGACCTCATCCAAGCCAAGCCATAGCCTTCCACACTACTTACATCATGCAACAGACATTTGCAAGGTTGAACTTTCATGTGTTTAACCTCTTACCAGAAGTAGATATAGGATCCCAACATAAAATAAGATCACAGAACAATTAACGTTGCAAAAGACCTCTAAGAATATCAAGTCCAAACAAAGGTCTTCACCTTCCCACCAAATGCAGTCCCAGCTGAGGTACCTGTCAGTGTGGTACTTGACAGTCAAAAAATAAAGAAAATGTTGTTATATCACAGGTGTAAACACTCCTTCTCACTGTTCAACTGAGCATGAGTAAGTGCACCCTTCTGAAAGAAAAAACAGATATTTTTGACCATATTACTTTTTTAAATGTCTTAAGTTGAAATTCTCTGCATTTCTCAGCAAGGAAGAACGTAACAGAGTTCTCAGGAAAAAAAAAAAAAAACCAAAAAAAAGCTGGACAGTAAGATTTTCATTCATAAATCCATGAGAAATCATCCACAAAGGTACTCATTGCAAAGGTTGTTGCCTGCTGACCTCTGTTCCTCCAGGAACAATGGTGAAGGAGGGGAACCCAGTTATGATCGGAGTGAGAGTACTGGTGGCATCTCCAGCACTGGCAAGAAGATGGCTTTCAGCTGGCACCTAACAGATGCAAATTATCCTGTCTAAAATGTAATGTATTGGGAGATTTCAGTCATTCTGATAACAATTTGAGAGAGAAAGGATTGGAAATTAACTTCTTCATTTAATTTAGGATGAAAAATTTCCCCTCACAATAATATTAACCATGGGGTTTTTTTTAATTATCAGAGAAAAGTTGTTAGGTTTCTATATCAAGAAAAAGAAATGTGGATTTTGATCAAAGAAAGTCTATGGTTTTGCTTCTTAGAAACATGTCTTTATAGTTCATATCTATTTTAGAAGGATTATCTATTTGTTCTGGGAACTCTTTATCAAATTTGCAAATAAATTAACTTCATTGGAGAGGAAATATTTACGATCTCTCATAAACTGTATTAGACTCCAAAAACTCTCTTGGGGCATTCTGTGGGCTGTGCATACATAGAAAATCTGGCCTAATAGAGTCCTAATCAAACAGGTTTCTTCACAGAGGTGTTCACTCCTTCTGTAGATATCCTTTCCACAAAGTGGTCTCCTCACAGTGGATGAGTGGTTTGAAGAAAACACTGGTTTTTCTTTCCAATCTGGAGAGAAAGAGGTTTCCTGATATTTTTATTTTCTTCTCCCTTGCTCTCAGCCTCTAAAGCTTTTTTGTTTTGTAGGTATTTTATAGAAAAATCAAGACTAGGAATAACTGAAATACTGTAGCAAAAATCTCAGAAACTATGCAGTGTTTTAAGAAGGCCTCTCTAAATTCATGGGAATAGTTTATGGAAATACAGAGTACAGATGCTCTGTCAAGACAAGTTCTGCCTTTTTTGCGCTTGTCAATGCATTTCACTGACATAATCAGAGGCAAATACTTGAAATTACAGTCTGTGAATATGCCAGATTAGGATAGTACTCTTATAATTATTGACAGTATATGAAGCAAACACAACTCTTATGGGGTCATTCCAGTGAATTCTGCAGGTACAGATCAGGAATAGTGTTTGCGGTACTTTCCTTAAACAAATACGGGTATATAATCCTTAACAGGAAGTTACATACCTTCCTTGGGGAGGAAAGAGATTGCACAGAAACACCAAGAGTCTGAGCAGGATACAGAAGAACACTTCAACCCTCCTCTAAGAGGACTGCATGGTCAGCAGTTACCTGTGAAGTACCTGCTGGTGGAGAATCAGAAAAGGGCAGAAAGGGGATGTTGTAGCTCCCTCTTGATGAATCATAGCAGATGATGCACTGCGTTGTAACCAGTGTCTCTAATATGTACTTGGTCCAAAATCTGCATTTTTAATAGTGAAGTCATGAATAAGTGTAAATATGCTGTGATCCTGATCACAGCATAGATAAATATGAATGTGATCCTGGCCCAGGATCAAGAACCAAAGTTAGATAAACTTCTTGGGATCATTTTTTTTCTATCCCATGTGTAAAACAGAATCTAAGAGGTTTTTAAACAGCAAACTGGAGGGTTCTAATATTTTTAAATTTTAGGGGAAAATAAGATCAAGCAAGAAAAACTCTGTCTTAAATTCAGGGAGTGAGGGTCATTTAATACATAAAAAGGACTAGGATTAGAACTAGCAACACAGGGCTTTCCAGCACCCCAGCCAGCTGGACATGGCTTTGCAGGTCTCAGTCTGCGTGGATCACAACAGGAGTAAGTAGGTATAAACAAAGGCAGAATTTAATTACAAGTGCACATTTTTTTATTGCACAATAGTCTTTCAAAAATGCCTACGTGGAGTACAACTGTGACGCTGAGTTTGATCATTTGTTGGAGGCTGTTTGTTAAACAGAATGAATGCAGTGTGACACACAGGATACGCTGGCATCTTATGGGCCTGACATTTACTAAGTTAATAAATTAAAGTAATTATGTTAATGTATAATAAATGCATTCAACAGGAAATAAAAACTGTGCAGTGCAAGAATAAAAGAAATCTTGTTTTTCGAAGTGGTTTTCATGTACAGAACACTAAGATGGCAGCAGAGGATTTTTGGAGGCTTATAAAATAAACATAGAATGAAATAATCTTTATTTCTAGGGAAAATAATAGTGAACTTCAAGACATCAGATTAGAAAATGTGAATACAAATCAAAGATATCCACTCTCTATGTTGTGTTTGTGACTTGAAAAATTAAAGGTGTGGAGTTCTTTTGCTTCTTTCCTCTGTAGGGCTCGACATTCACCATCTGATTCTTGGTTCACCAAACAACTTGGACAACATTATCCTACCTGAGAGACATTTTCAAAAGCCACTTCTGGATCTGTAGGATTCAAGGAAGCACTGTGGTGGCAAGGCTGAATTAGTCACAACACTGCATCTCACCTACCGTAACGAGCCACTCAGGCTCTCCTGGCTTCCTGCACCTACAAGCAACACAAGCTTGCCCTGACCCTTCTGCACCATCCAGCTGGGCTGGTGGATGAGAGGCTGGACATGACCCAGCACTGTGCCCTTTCAGCCCAGAAAGCCAGTTGTGTCCTGGGCTGCATCAAATTATTGGGTTGGATGTTAGGAAAAGGTTCTTTACCCAGAAGGTGTTTGGGCACTGAACAGGCTCCCCAGGGAAGTGGTCACAGCACCAAGCCTGACAGAGTTCAAGAACCATTTGAATAATGCTCTCAGAGACATGGTGGGATCCTTGGGGCTGCTCAGTACAGGGCCAGGGACTGGAATTTGATGATCCTTGTGGTTCTCTTTGAAACCAGCACATTCTGGGATTCTATGATTCTATGAAAAGAAGGATGTCCATCTGGCTGAGGGAGATTGAGGGAGGTGATTCTGTCCCTCTGCTCTGCACTCATGAGACCCCACCTGCAGTCCTGCGTCCAGCTCTGGAGTCCCCAACAAAAGAAGGATACGAATTTGCTGAAGCAGGTCCAGAGGAGGCCACAAAGATGCTCAGAAAGCTGGAATATCTTTCCTATGAAGACAGGCTGAGAGAGTTGATGTTATTCAGACTGGAAAACTGAAGACTCCAGGGACACCTTATAGCACCTTCTGGTACCTCAATGGACCACATGAGAGCTGGAGAGGGACTTTTGACAAGGGCATGAGGAGATAGGGCAAGGGGGACTGGCTTCAAACTGAAAGAAGGGAGGTTTAGATCCTGGGAGGAAATTCTTTCCTGTGAGGGTGATGAGGCAATGGCACAGGTTGCCCTGAAAAGTTGCAGATGCCCCACCCTTGGAAGTGTCCAAGGCCAGTTTGGGTGGGGCTTTGAGCAACCTGGTCTAGTGGAAGGTGTCCCTGTCCGTGGCAGGGGAGTCAGAACTAGATGGTCTTTAAGGTCCCTTCCAACCCAAACCATTCTGTGATTCTGTGATAAGCCTACCTTACACATTTGCCACAACGGAGGATTCCCTCTCACAGTGGCTTTTGAAGGTGGCACAATTCAATTTTGTGCCAGAGATTGCAGATGCAAAACTCATTCCTTAAGAAGGATCACTGTGCTGCCAAATCACCAGGAGTCTTTAAAACCTTTTCCCCCTTGGCTCCAGCCAGGTTCAGAAACTACTGCTGGCAGATCCTCAAAATGGTTATTTACACAAAAAGGTGTTTAAAGGGAGAGTTTCCTCCTGGCTCCAAATAATTAATGAAAACTTCTGTCAAAAATTATTTAAGCTCACACATCATTTAAAGCTGTCTACTCAGCATAGATACTCCAATTATGTAAGTATCCAGTCCTGTTTGAATCACTCTGAATATAATTGCCTCAGCAATATCTAGAGATGAGTTTGGCCAGAAAGCTTTAAAATGTATGGATGACACCTTCAGCTAAAGCAAGAGAGTAATTTCTACCACTGCATCCTATCAAGAGCAGCTGAGGACTTTTATGAAGTTTCATTTTGCTACATCAGGTTGGAAATCTTAATATGCCTCATTCTGTAAATTGTTCCACTTACTTCATGCAGATAAGGGGAAGCACAAACAGTACAAATAAAAGGGCAGGCTCTTTGAAGAAGAGATGTTCTTATATTTGTTTGGAGTAAGGTGGTGCCCAATTCTCTCTTGCCTTCTAAGCTTTGCTGCAATAAACAGAAATGAACAAAAATAGCAATATCAAGCTGCATGAATACCTGCAACTTATTTGGCTTGCCCTGGGATTCAACTGGATACTAATGCACAAAAATACTGATAAAAGCTGAGCAGTTTTCCCCAAACTGAATTCATTTTAACAGCATAGAGGGAAGGGAAATATTATCCTGCTCTTTGCTCAGCATATTTAGATATAATGACATAATTTGCACACATTACAAAAAATTGCCTGTCTTTAGGTAGTGCATTTTGGAGTGATTTCAAAATTCCCTTAGGTTATATCAGCAAAATGTTTTCCCCTGCCTCAAAAATCACTAAGCTCTCAGTGCCCAATTGTCTGTGTCACCTTGTTTACATGGTGGGTAATTTTCTAGCCTACGGTCTGTGCCTTATTTTGTCAGACTGCCCTTATGCTACTTTGTGACGATTTTGATTTTCAAGCCTCCATGCATAAATTATGATTTATTTTGCTTTCTGAAAGAAAGGCTGAGTGAAGTAATAGAGTGTGGGGGTTTTGGTTTGGCTTTTTTTTTTATGATGAATATTTCAAGAGTGTGCTTTTTCCTTCTGAGGAAAACTCTGCACTTCCAGCAAGTATTTTTTCTTCTATACAGAAAAATAAACACAGAGAAGAGCTGAAATAAAAGCAGCATCATTAGTTTGAACCTTAAGAGATGCAGAGATCTCACAACTCCATTATTGGGGTGAGAGATGCATCATACTCCTCAAAAGTGGCTTTGCTTGGTTATCAATGCTAATTTGCATTTAGTGTGGTTCACTGTGTGCTATGGTATTGTCACTGCATTGCTCCTCCATGCCCACAAAGAAGCCATGTGCAGAAAACATGGTTCTACAAATAAAATCAGCATCAACATCAACACTGCCTGATTTGGAGTGCTAATGAGGCAAATTGCTCTTCAAAACTTACTTACACGTTTTTACAACAGCGAGAAGCGCAAGACGAGGCCATAATTGAACCATTGCCCAAAGGCAATTAGTGATTGGAATTGATTAATTCTACAAACAAATTTGACCAATAGATTAGTTGTCACGTTGCGGCAGATTTGGGCAATAATAGTGCAGTTGTGAAGGAGACACGACTATCTAGCACAAATAGTTAATAGTTTGTTACCCTGTAGAGCTGCTTGTTGAGTTACCCAAAGAAATCTCACCAGGGAGCTGAGCAGGGCACGCTACTTTGATGCTATAAAACCATAGTGTTAGCTCTCTGCTTTTATGTATGAATCTGAGGAATTGTTAACAGCAACACAAGCAGTTTGCTCTGAGAAACACAAATGTGATGGACTTAACATCAAAGTGATGCAAAACCCACTGAAAACAACAGAAAGGCTTTGGTTGAATCCAGAGGACTTTGAATCAAGGCCTATCAGGGTCAAGTCTGCTGTTCTCATGGGTTTTCTAAGGGGATCCTGTGGGAAATTGGAAAAAGGATTCCAATTTCTTGAATCCAAGGATTACTGATGCTTCAAGCTACTGCTTCTGCAAAATCATTGGTTCAGCTTCTTTGCCTTTCCAGCCCACTACACAACAGCACAGGAGTTCTGAGCTGCATGGTTGCAGTTGCACAGAGGACTCTTTGCACTCAAGAAGCTTCCTGTCCTCCCTCTTCCCCTCTCTCCCTCTGTTTCCCCAGGAATGATGCTCCAGAAATCCAGAGGTAAAAGCAATCATTGCTGCTACTGCATATTCAGAAGGAAGCTGCATGAAAGAGGTCTTTGCACCATGAGCTCTCAGAGGACAGTGGGGTTGAGGTGCCAATCTTCCTGCAGTTACTGAAGTCCTTCCATGCTGGGAGATTAAGCTGCTGAATTGGGCACTGCTACATTATTTCTCACACCAATATGGAAGCAGTGTGACAGCCTGCTCCTAGTTCTGGCTTCACACTGGTTTCACAGCTGTGTTGGTGACTTGGTTTGAATGGGTTTCTACAAAAAATCAGGGGCTTGGTTTTGTCATTGGAAGCCCCACGTGGTTTGAGATGAGTGAGCAGAAGTCTTCCTGAGCTGTCACACAATCTGGTTGCAGTTGTGATCAATAAAAGATGTCCTTCCGAGGTTTTCTGATGTGAATACAAGCAACTTTATGAGTCAGCTGTGCAGGACTGGGCCCTTCTCTGCTCATAAGGACATATTAGCTGATGGAGCATCCCACGTGCCATTTCCTCAGCTCTCATATCTGCATCTTCCCTTGGAAAGGACAGGGTTTTGTTAAGCTTTCAGGAACATTTCAAAGCCCTTTTTTTCCGCTATCAAGGTGTTTTAGAGGGAAAGGGCATAAATGAGCAATGTGATAGATGTGGGGAGTTCTTATTTTGGTTGGGCAACAGATGAGGCATATGGGTAATTTATTGCACTATAATTGTGTTATGTGATATCGATGCTGCAGTATTAATGACTGCAAAGTGCCCAGATTGATTCAGATGGCCATTTACTGTCATTATTACAAATCTAAATAAATAAATAAGAACAGTTGAACTGATGTATCTAAGAAATGTTTCAAAGTCACCCGGTGACATATATGTAGGCGCTTGTGAACCGAGAGTGACTCAAACAATTTCAGGGACACTTTTTATTGGGGTCAGAAAGAAATAGAACAATTAAGTCATTTTCAGTCATATACAATATATTAGGAACTGTTTTAACAAGCGCATTGCTAAACTGACTGGCATGAACAAAGCATTTTAAAAAGCTGGGGTGTAAATATGCCAGGAAAAAAGAAAGAAAACATGTAAACTATGCTCAAAAATAGTCTGCAAATGTAAGGAAACAAGAAAAACTAAGACAATCATGCACATACCTCTCCTGCTACCATGGCCCAGTGAATACAGTGGTTACCATGGCTGGATCTGGCTATGAGGTGGACTTTAGAGGGCAAGCTTTGTTTCTGATCTCTGCCCAAACAGAGAGCCTTGATCCAGTCTGTTGGTTTGTGTACTTTGAACGAGCCAACCTCACACTGCAAGAGCCAGCAAGTTAAGTTTGAATTTATCTCATGCCTTCAGGTTTCTCTTAGCATCCCCTGTCTGGCTGTCATATCATATAGAGCAGGAGATGCATTATCACTCAATATTGTAAAATATGACTCTGCACTTTTTCCCAGAACACAAAAACAGTGCAAGTCAGACAGCTAAGAATTACTTGCATTTCACAATGCTTTTTATGCATCCATGGTTTCTTTGTTTTTTTCTTTTCTGAACAGAAAACAGTACATTAAAATTTAGACCTTGCTAAAAGGTAATTATTTCATTAACCATTTGTGGGGAGTATTAATATCTATTAAATATAGGCTCTTTATTTACACTAAACATTTTATTAGCTTCCAAAGTCATTGATACTGAAAAAGATGAGAGCAAGTCTATTAGAATGAATAGCTTCTTCATACTCAGAGATACATTTGTGAATAGGTGGGACCTAAAGACAGCCAAGTAAGAACCTGCTGGTATTGATCTGCATGGAGAAAAAGATCTATTTTGGCTCTTCATACACCCACAACCTCTAATAATCATTGACTCCGCTGCCCAGATAAATTCCTTAGATAAACAACCGAAACCCAAATTAAAATACTAACCATTAATAATACAGTCAACAATTTTTGTAACAATGACAACAAGAGAAAGATATGATTTCTTTTGAAGGTTTATTCTTAGCAATGTTTGTGTGATGCAAACTTTGAACCTAAGTCACCTGCCAATGACCAGGAAAGAAAGACAGCTTTACAACTGGGACTAAACATTAGATATTCTTGTACTCATGGCTGCTGCTTGAGCAGCTACATCTCAATATCTCCTAATTTTATGGGTTCTCAGAAACTAAGGAAATATGTATTGTGGCCATCTTTCACATTACAATTCAATGTACAGAGCGACAAGAAAATATTTTTTGGATATTTGCTGTAAAATTGTTATT